>CAMXCT020004223.1:237411-569911 GCA_947184155.2 Cladocopium goreaui | reverse complement strand
CAATATTAATTAATCGAAAAATGATCATGAAACCATCATAAACTATCATAAACCAGCATGAGCCAATGAAATACTAGCGGGAAGTTGCAGGTTCGACTTTTAAAAGAACCCACATATGTAATAGAACTAGCAAGGGCCCATCGCCCCTTCCCCAGTACCTGGGTTTCTTCGGGGTGACCGTGGCAGCACCTGATCGCAAGACCTGCGCTCGAGTGGATCTTATTACAAGCGACGATCAGTTGCTATAAGTTACTGATAAAATCAGCATTGCTTAGGCTACTATATCGGCCTTCGCGGCTGACAACTGCTTTGAGAACAATCTCCCTTATCACAATGATTACAGCCATGACCAGGTTCTCATCCGAAGCGATCATCCGATCAGCTGTAATTATCCGCGCTGTGTACAACGGCACCTGCTTAATCAACGATGCACTGGCAGGGCTGAAGAGCTCGTGTTCCTAGGTGAGTCGCAAATGGGTGGCACTGGATTGCTTGCTTTCTCAAAGGAGTACTTGTGGTGTGACCGAAGATACGCGCTTGACGAATCTTGACGATCTTGTTCTAGACTCTAGATGTTTATGCAATTACCTCTGGTAAACTAACATTGCTATGGACATGTCACCATCTTTAATGGGTAATTCAACTATAAATGGCAAGTTTCAATGGCAAGTTGCATGAATAGCACGCCTCCAACTGGGTCTTCCACTGAAATGCCCACCGCTTGCCCTACCCATGCTTGATCATCACATTACATGTGTGTAAAATGTCTGAATTATGATCTGGTTGGTGGTTTCAACCCCTCTGAAAAATATTAGTCAGTTGGGATTACTATTCCCAATATATGGAAAAATAATAAATGTTCCAAACCACCAACCAGTGATGAATTTTATTCAAGTTCCATTTTTGGGCAAAACCATATTGTTGGTTCCTATATCCTATGAAAATCCCTTTTTTCTATCCCAACTATATATACCATCATAAAATCACCATTACTGTAAATGGGAATGATACACTTTGTATAGCAATATAATTGGATATATTATATAACATGATATAACCCCTTCCCCCTAATATTAAACATCCCCGAGAACCGTGGTTTAGTAAGGGATTTACCATTATGGGATTAGTATCACTTTTTGTGTAAGCTGGCTTTAAACCACCAAATTTCCCGTGGCGACGAGCAGTGAAGCGAGGTTCTGTCTTCAGCAGCCTGCAAAACGACACTGGGTCACTGCTACTGCTATGTATTGCTGGATGTCACCTGGGCCCTAATAATCCTAATAAATCAACATGTCAAACACGAAAAAACATGGAGGTTTTCTATAATTAGAGCTATAGTCTATACTGTAAATCAATACTTGCAACATACCTGCACCAGTTGGTAGATGATGAACATCCCATTGTAATGAAATTATATGAAATTATTTGCAGTGTTGAACTATGTACCTTGTTGCCAACTGGTGCCGGATTTTGTCCGTCCACAGTATGAAACACGGAACAATATCAATTGCAGGTCTGGCTATTCTAAAAAAAAACACGTTAAGAACAATAATTAATCAGCAAAACATCGAAAACAAACGTTCAGGTCCACATGAAAAATCCAAACATCTCATACGAGTACTTCTGGTGCAATATCAGCTATGCTCATTCATCAAGGTAGAATAGCGGCCCCAGGAAGAGAACGACGTCTTGGCCTGCGCCAAACTTCTGGTTCTCTCATGATCATCTTGGACAGATCTTCCGAATGAGCCATGACCCCGTTCCTTGGTGATCTGCAGAAACGGTGAGCTGGAACGCGGAAGTCAAGCGGTAATTTATGTACAATAAAATATACATACATATATATATATATCAGATATATTCAGATATTATATTATATATCATGAATAGCTTTAGACAATATACTGGCATATAAGCCAGGCACCTCCACAGGACCATATAATGTGCACAGTTTTTTTCCTGTATCTTTCGCACAAGTTGTGCACAGAATCCCCTTTTGTCCGCCACATGCTGCCACTTAGGTCACTTGTAGAAGTGGTCCCCGCAAATACCTATCACGTTCGAGAGACCTACTGTGTTATCATGTTGGGTTCCGAGGCGCTGTAGGCATGGGCTGACCAGTACCACAGCATCTTTCAGGTAGCTGTCCATGCGAAGCACAAGGGCCAACCTGAGTGGATACAGGCTAGAAGGGGGCCCACCCAGAAGGAACCCCAAACAAAACACGGATTGCTGGGTTTGAAGTTGGAATTTGACGGATATCACGAACTCCCCCGTTTAAAGACGCCAAGATATACCTCAGGATGTCGCATTGTATTCCACAGTGGATAACTTTCTTATGCAGATTTCGATGGGATTTCGATAGGAAAGCCATTTCGACAAATGCTGAAGACGCAGCTCCGTTTTTTCGTCAAGCAACCCTTTGGTCTCCAGGTCTGCGACGGGGTCACTGCCGCAGCCTGGTTCTTTTCGGGTCTTTTTCTATGGGATGATGATGTAACCTTAGCCAACCCTACAAATGGGGCGTCTAATAAAATGGTGCAAAATTGTTGGGTTTGTTCAACATGATTTTCAAAATGTATCTGTATAAGCATGTGATATACCATATATATACCTCAAGACCTCGGCTATTCGTTTTGGGGGATTTTGGGGTACAATCCTGTGGAAAACAAGCAGTGAACATGATGTGGCCCAAACAAGCGGCCCTCAAACAATGCCGAAAACAAGGCATTGTCATTCACTGGGCTATTGGCCTATTGGAATCCATTAGTCCCGAATCCATAGAAACCATTGGAAAACATTCAGTTATGTACTCTTGAACATCTTGAACTATTGGAATCACAAAACGCCGGTGAAATCAGGTTCCCCGGCCTTCCGTGAAGCTCCACAGCCCGGAGGGTGCTCCGGCTGTGGGCCGTTGTTGGAGAAAGACGAAACTGCCATTGCTGGAGGTGGGAAAGCTGGGCATTGTTTGGCAGAACCTGAGGTGCACAAGTCCCATGCTTCACGGGTGCTCCACATGTTTGGTCACATGAAATCCAATCTAGACATGCCACTAGAAAGTGGCAAATAAGCTCTACGACAATAGTTATCATCAATAGATTTTTGACATCTTCAAAACCTTCCAAGGTCCATAAGTGCGCCACTGGCGTCACTTCTTTAAACTGAAAGCCTGGCTTACAATCCCACGTTTTCAGTGACCAAGTGTCTTGATGATTCCTGAATGGCCAAAGACCTTCCGGGGATTCAAAGAATGGAAGCGTTGGAGAAGTTTGTTGACTCTAAGAAATGAACAACTGAAGTGCGACATGATTATGCATATTATGTATTTAATTATACATATATACATACATTAATGCCAAGTGAGGATTAATAATGCCCCCCCGATTAATCAACAGCAACTGCCCCCCAAAAAAAATGTAATTTAAAAACAGGTGGTCCCCCCAGATTAATAAACACTTTGGCCTACCCCCGATTAATCAACCCCCAATTCTGAAATCCATTTTTTTATCCAACATTGTTTATTTTCAATTCTATTTATTTCCAATTGGTTTTTACATTTTTTTAATCATCATTGTTATACTTCAGGTTTAAGTTGATCATTGAAAATTTCAAAAAACAACTATTCCCCAAATGATCGATTTCTAATTAAAATCTTTATAAAAATCATCAGTTTGGATAGCTCCCAAAGGGTACCCCCCATGAGCCCATGTCCCCCATTAATAATAACCAGGGTTTGCCCCTGATTAATCAACCACCTTTCTGATCCATGAAATTTTAACAAATCCAATGGAATTCTATTAAGATCTAATTGACGTAAGCCATATCCAAAGTTTTATGGTTCAGAGTTGCTTATTATTAAGGGGTCGTCAAGAAAACTAGCCAGAAGGTACCCCCCTACCTTCTGGGGGGGGGTTATTAATCCGGTGTTGGCATTAATGTATACATAATATATAGTTTGTAGATTCATGCATGAGTAAAGTATATAAATACACTAAGTATTATTATAAATATATATATATATATTATAAATCATAAATTATATATTTATTCTAGCTTCATGACGTATACCTGGCCATGGATCTTCACTTAGCACTTTGTTTCTGCTCATAGCAGTTTTCAGTTGGATTTACGCTCTTTCTAACTTTGAATGCTAGAAAACACGCATGTGTTTTTTGACGGGCGGGTCTTGACGTTTTTTTCCCTGTTACGCTTATTTTCTCAGAAAATACGCTCATAATTTTGGCTTCAAAATGCACAAAGTACAAGAATGCCAAACGTGGTGCAATTACGCTTATGTGAAGAACAACAACTCAAAAATCATAATCTCTCGAATGAGCATTTATTTGCGCTTTTTCGAGCATGTGTATAATTTAGTTAATTCACATATTGCATAAAATATAATATGTATGTTCACATGACTTGCTCCCAATCCTTGTTGAGTTCAAGATGTTCCTGTGGGAATGTCGGCGGCAAAGTCTAGCTATGATCACTGACGTGAAGCGATAATATGCATTGATTATGAGTGTCCACATGATCGGATATGATCACAAATACCCTTCAATAATTTGAAATACAAAAGACAATGATGCAAAATCACCATGTATAATGGGTAGATCAGTAGTAAAGTATATATCTATGGCTGGGTCGTTGTTCGCCATTTTTTTCAGGTTACCAGAGGCTTTTTTCACCATACTTCACATCGCCCCGTGGCCCGGCCGTACCGGCCGTACCTTCTTGGCTTTCACGGTGGCCGTCCACTTCCCCTGGTCCTGTCAGCTTCACGAAGGACCAGGTGGAGGTGATTTCACTGCATCCCATGAGAATCCCATGATAATGCCATGATATCTCCAATAACTGGATAATTCTACAGTATACAATAGATTACAATAGTCTACATATTTCGTTCCCTATTAGATCTATTAGTCTATATACAATTCTGAGACCAAAATATGAAAACAAGATAAAACAAGAGTTTCAGTTTCCCACCATTTCCCACCTCTTCACCTTCCCAGATCTTCCCAAATCTTCCCAGATCGCATCACAAGGTCGCCCTGCTGTCCTGCCAAGACGTCTTCAGCTTCCGCACGCAGCTCAAGAAAGGCTCCGCCAGGCCCTGCCAAGGAACTGCTAATCGCGATATATCTATCGCATATGGGGGATCAATATGGATCAATGGGGTATGTTTATCCCAAATATATCCCAAATACATCGATTGGATAAATCAATGGATTGGGTGAATGGACAATCTGCAGATGTTCCTGCAGATTTTCCTATGATCCAATACCAAGAAGTAAGAGGACACCATGGTTGTTGAATGTTTTAACACGTTTTAACACCCGAAAACTGGGTGGCTAACATCTGTTTAAAGTTTAACATTGATTACATTGTTGCAGCATTTCACTTCGCCAAATCAAGATCCATCCCGGAATTGGAAGAGAAAATCTGCAGTTTTTTTCCCACATTCTGTGGGAACAAACATGGTTTCCTGTAGGTTTTTCATGATTTTTCTATTAATTAACCAGCCCATTCTGTGCCCCGCACCTCCTGTGGAACCTCACTCTCTCCACGCCAAAGGGACAGGATCTGCTCGCGGAACTCATGCACTTTGGCTGCGTAGTGATAAATGAGAAGCCTTGGTTCATTGGAAGATCTTCACCCAAGAAACCACCGGTTATCCACCGATGATCCACCGGTTTTTACCATCATAGAGAGAGAGAGAGAGAGTCCAAACCACAAACCTCTTTCGATCTTAGCGTGTCACATCCTTGTCTTATTGCGAAGATAGCCAATCCTGCAGTGATATAATGCACATACCACCGATTTGGGGACACAATAGGGGCCGTTCACTGTTAGCATCTCCCAATATAGGGAAGCCCCACCACCTTTACTACACTGTCAGTATACTCATGGGGTCTGGGAATCAGACTTAGCAGTCACTTCATCAGTCAGACTCCAAGAACTTGCCCTACTTTGCAGGGTGATACATACCTTAAATGTCCGGAACATACGCCACAGAAGCTTCAATTGAACTTGTACCTTGGTTTCCTGGGAAGCAAAACCATGCAACAATCCATAGATGAACCATAGATTAACCATAGATTAACCATAGATTTATCAAAACCTCCCAGGCACCAAGAAAGCGCCATTCTGTCAAGAGGCTGCTTCTCGGCTCTCATCAACTTGGTTCCCGGCACCTCAACAGACCCCATTCTGGAAGCAGGGTCAAACATGGGGGATATTCAAGGCAATTAACGTGTTGTAACCGGCAATTAACCGTAAAATGAGCTGAAATCAGGCACTCAAATCACTTTGGGGATGATTTATACTGATTTATGGTTAGGTCGTTGTGGCTTTGAATCGCTCAGCCCGCACCCATATCATGTTCTACGCGGTGGGGAAAACACTATGTGACAAAGTGGGAAACCAACAATGAAGAAATGCCACTCACCTGCCAGGTCAAAAACAGCGCCATATAAATGGTGCTACAACACTTGCGGCTTTCCTGCGTGATGTCTGTGAAATCCCATAATGTCTTACTGCATCTTACTGCATTCCATGATGCAAACATGTGGTTGATGGAAAAATGCTTGCTGTTTAGTGTGATAAATTGCTTGTGTCTCCCCAAACACTGCGTTTGAACATTACCATGAACATGTTGCCTTACATATGATTCCATTCTGTTAACATTTTTTGCAAATGTTTACGGGTACATACTCAACTGTGAGCATTTACCATGATTTTGACTTTGTCTGAAAATAAGGTGCCCCAATTCCAATGGATTCTCATCGTTTCCATTTAAACATAGATATAGAGAGTACACCCTATTCCCAAAGCCAGATCATCCCCCATGTCCGAACATCAAACCGTTAAATTCAGCCACAGTTGCCATCAGCTCTTGACCTCACCAAACAGGGGCGCTAACAGGGCGCATTGGGTCTGGTCATCCCCATGGCTGCAGCTGTGTCGCACAAACTCACCCAAAACAAATACATTGTGCAGGTGCAAACATATGTACATGTATATATATATATACACATGAATCTGTCCATTGATTCACTCATACGTATGTACAATTATATATAATTACGTAATAACTATTGTATTTACGCGTGAAATTTACGTAGTAAGAATCGCATTGAAGGTGGTCGAATCACCTTTGATTCATACACGTTGGACTCTGCCCATTTGCATATCAAGTGGCTGGAGAGGACTTCAACCACAAGGGCATTGTAAAGCTCAATCCCTTCATCACTGTCGACCTGGCGTACTTCGGCAGCCAGGGCTTAATCAAAAACAGGACGCCAGCACCGTAGCCTCAACACCAACACCATCTCTCAGTTAATTAACGGAAATTGGGAGGAAATCATGTTTTTTTCCGTCCCAAATTTGTCCCAGGCCCTCGTGTCTTGCCCTTGACCACTTAGACTTGGCAAGCACAGAGAGTCAGTCGTAAGAAATGCAGATACATCGAATGCCAAGCCATATATGTATAAACCCATATAAACCCTGTTTTTCAAATGAACTCATGCGGAGTTGACATATATACATTGACACGTTGACATTGACAAAACACCTGCATCCGAGCACGCTTGCGCAAGGACTGTGCCTGCATGGGAGCACCCTCTTCTTGCACCATTGCCAACGTCCGTTGCGTCCTGGCTCAATGGTCCCAGTTGGTAAGTGCGTCTCCCAGCTTGGTTTATCCCATGTTTTGTTGTTTTTGGGTCATCATGCCTAATAGAAACTAAATGCATTTAAAACAATCCCGACCAGCACACTTCAGGCTTGCTACTTTGGCGTCCCTTGACTTGACATGGGGGAAAAACATCGAAAAACATCAGATCCAGGTGGTTGTCAACAGCATCCTCAAGGTTGGATGATGGACAAAACAAGTTGTGGAGTCTTACCTTGTCACTTTTTTTTGATTTTGTTTGATGATTCTTGACCCATATCTCCACCAAACATCACGTAGCCTCCGCACTCGGACACCCGGAGCCTCCCCTACTGGACGGAGTTGGCGGAATGCTGGTGCCAAAGCTGCGGAGATACCGAGACTTCAATGGATCGGTTTATCCGAGTTTCTTCGCGAAAAAATCACCATGTTCAACTGTTGAACCTCTGATTCTTAGCCGCCTTAGCCTCAAACACAGGAAAACATACGGGTGTAAAACGGTCAGATTTTTCAAATCACTTTGTGTGGCATAACCTTGATGCAACCATGGCTGGTCCCTTCAAGATGCTTTAAGAACAATTGTCTGCAGTGAGATATGGAGTTGGGAGCTTTTTTCTATGTGTATAAAAGTAGTAATATATAAATAACAATAACAATAATAATAATAATAATAACATGTATATGTACATGTGTATATATATATATGTAAATATATGCATATGTAAGTATATATATATATACACAATATGTGTATATATATATATATATGTCATATATATATATATATATGTCTATGTCATATCTTAGGCATATCTGGGCACATTCTAGGCATCATCATTGCGAATTTCGGCAAAACTTCTCACGGCATCCCCAGTTGAGGCCCCCGGGCATGGTGCCCCAAGCCTCGCCACAATATGGGAAGCATATCGATACCGAAACGTACACATGCACATAATAGCAATGGTAATAAAAATAGAAAGAATAGCAATAACAATAATAATAACATTAATAATAACAATAATAATAACAATATATATATATACTTATTATAAACATGAAAAATATGTATAGAATATACTGTATATATGCACTTTTCAACTTGATGTGCGTGATATTGATCAACAAAAAAAGATGTAAACAGTGTCACCCGTTTGCAAAAGTGGTTCACTTCTGTGTGGCACAATCCCTGTCCCTCAACTGATCCCGTGCGCACTGTAGGCTGTAACTCTTGCCCAGAGGTTTGCAG
This sequence comes from Cladocopium goreaui, assembly GCA_947184155.2. Lineage (NCBI taxonomy): Eukaryota > Dinophyceae > Suessiales > Symbiodiniaceae > Cladocopium > Cladocopium goreaui. The sequence continues at coordinate 560,990 of CAMXCT020004223.1, read as the reverse complement.
AATGCTTAGCAGCCCCTGGCGATCAGGGCTTCAATGGCAAGGCTGATCGATTTATGTTGGAATAGGATGGAATAGACATTCTTTTTTTTAGCATTGTTCAAATAGGCAACCAGTTACTAGTTAAGCATAGTTAAGCCAATTCAGAAAAATGCTTGGATGCTTGGCAAGAAATGCAAAAAGTCAATGTTCTAAAGGACAGTGTTGTTGGCACATGTTGGCACCATGCACCATGCCTCGCATATCCGAGCACGTGTGAAGTCGTGCTGGCTTTTCAAAAGAACCTGGCAAAGTGAAGCCATCGTTGCGGAAAAACGGGCCGCATTAGTAGGTTTCTGTGATTTAGACCCAAAAGGAGATGTCCAAAAATGGGTGGTACCCCAAATCATCCCAAATTAGACCACTTTGCTTTTGAAACCTATGGTTTTGGGGACCCCCAGTTTTCAGAACCCCCCCCCAATTTGGGACGAAGTCACAAGAAATGAACCGCAGCCGCATTGATTCCCCACATGTTCCGACCTCCAAATGTTTCAGCAGCTCATCTTGTGCTTCCTGACATTTTGAAAGCCAGGTATCTAATATTATTTATATATATACAATATACACAATATACAATATATATATATATATATATTGCCCATGTTTTACATCTTGTGTATGTGATGCCTTTTTTTCAGCACAACGGTAAATCGAGTCTTTTTTTCTGCATCAAGGCTTGGGATCAAGCCTTGACCATCATTCTATTCCCACAATCGACAGCGGCAAATGTGAATCTATATATACAAAAATAATATATTTATATATATATATACGTATTATATATATATATAACCAACTCTATATCAATGATCTGGGGCATCAATGCTGCCTATATAATACTTATATTAATCCTTATATATCACATCTCATGGCTATACCCCTCGGAAAATCTCACCTCCGGCTTCTCAGCCATCGCCAAGGCGCCTTTCCGCAAGGCCTACAAGCGAAAGGAACTGGCATGAACGGCTGATGCCAGAGGAGCTTGCTGAACTGATGCGGTTTGGTGATCGTTGAACATCTTGAATTTAATGACTACTATTAGTTACTATAACAAATATGTGTGTTTTTCATGTTTGATGTGTCTGACCCCGGATGTCTGATTTATCCAAGCATATCAGGGCTGAGGGGCGGCACCAAGGTCTACAGCCTACAGTATCATCGATAGACGTTGATATAGTGTGACATTTCCCCCTCTATCAAAACCCATTTAATGTGTTGTTCGTCTCATCTTACTGATGCTTCAATAGATTAACACACATATATATATATACATACATACATATGCACATGGAGATACACGCGCACATATATACACAAATATAGAAGTTGATATAAATTGATATAACATTAACATGAGCGGAAACACATGAAAACACAAACAAGCTCCTCAAATCCTGCCTGCTCTAAGATGCGGCACAAAGCGCTGGCAGCTAAACTCTTGAGCCTCGCATAGGCTGTTTGTCATTCTTTCCTTTGCAATCATGCTATCATGAGCTTGTGAGATCATAACATCACGAGATCATCATCATCATCATCATCATCATCATCATGGTGCTTAGCAGGGAATTATGGGAATTTTCGGGAATAATCCATAACCACTAGCAATGATAATCCCAGCAACCCCCATTCCCATCCATTCCCATCCCTACGTTTAGCACCAGTAAGTCATCATCATCAGCTGGTGAGACAACCGACATGCCAGGGTCCAAACTCTGGCCGGTCCTCGGCAGTGCAAACCTCCCAACGGCGGACATAACCGGATGGAACGAATACAGTATGGTGGTTGAAAAACCATGATAATATGGGGATATAAGTGATATGGGTATGGGTCAATACCTATTAATACCATTTTTAGGGGAATGAACATCCATTTACCAGCTATTTTGATGTTCACCAGGGGTACAAGGTTTTGACACACTGCCATATAAGTGATACAGTAAAACTGATAAAGTTGGTGTTTACAGCCTGTACATAATCAACATCTGCTGAATTGGCGAACATGGCATGACATGGATTAGTTGACTTGCCATTTTGTTTGCATTTCGGGCATGATGAGTCACTAAACATTCCTCCCCAAGCTCGATTTTCAGGGGATAGTGATGAGAAGTGACAAGCAAACGCAATACACCCCTAAAACTCATATGGAACTCACGGAAATATATCAAATATGATTAAAAACATCTTTGAACACCATGATTGGGCTACTAAATTCTGGTACTACAAGTACTATGCATATTATATTGCATTATTGCTACCAATTGATGATGTCAGTTCAGCAGTGTATCAGGGACCACCAGCCCTGCTGATGCCTCAGTGATGGTCTTCAACACGCTGTCCCAAACCTCGCGGGATCATATATGAAGTGTGGTGAGATATATCTATGGACATATCTATGGATACATGTGTATATATTATATATATAATATAAATATAACAACGTGCAGTCATAATCAGTCATATTCTGGGTTTGTGTGAAAATAGGCTATCCCCGATTCGTATCAATTGATGTTGGGGGGTCACAATTCCTGTTTTCAGACACACCCACATCCTGCAATTCAGCTTCAGCATAACTATGGCATAGCAATTGAAAATTAGACCTTAACATCCAGTACAAAAGGGGTAATGATTGTCTACCAAAGGGTTGATCAATTCCGTATTCCTGGCCAGTTTCATGATTTCAGGTCCGTTTCAATCACCCCTCTACCACAATCTAGCATATCAAGTTTACCTAGCGCCACTGTCATAGCTAGTAATCCAGCGTCCTGTGTGGCTGCCTGTGGGGTCCGTGCATGGGGTCCGTGTGGGGTCCCTGTGACCTGCAAAGAAGAACATCTAAGGCATCGACGACAAAGAGGCGAGCGAGGTTAAAATTGCACAGCTCCACCTCAGCTAGACGCTGTGCCACTGGTGACCACAGTGAATCAGAGTGAATCCATGCTTTCCACCATGTTCGTTTAACGTCTCTTGTCAGCCACCTAGGATTATGATGGCTGGTCAACCATGCCCCTAGTACAGGACAGGTTTATTGGCACGCTGGCACATGCGATGCCAGTCTTAAAGCTACGAGGAACACCCAAAAAGTCTGAAAGAATCAAGTTGGAAATCCTCGAGCAAACATGAGAAGACTATGGCGCTGAAGACATAGACACATATGACATAGACACACGGTCAATGATGTTCAGTGTTCAATAAATATGGCTTAATGGGCATCTTGGTGCCCCAATCGTCCCATTTAAATCCATGGAAAACCTCTCTCGCCGGGGCAAAGGCGATGCGGTTCAGAATCAAAGCTCCCTCCTCAACATCATTGGTGGTCCTGGAAGTGGAGGAACCCAGCTCTCTGCTCAACTCCCTGCATGGGAAATATGAGGGATGAGGCCAGCAATGGCGCCAGCAATGGCCACACCAGCAAACCGAATCCCGAAAATCGCCCCTTTTTTGGACCAGAATTCGATAAAGAACAATTCGAATTTTCTCCAGAAATCAACTCATGTTCATCCCATTCAAGTATTTAGAAAGCATTGACAGTATTGGAAACCCATCATTGGTGGAATCATTTCCCCGTCGTGAAACTGGATTGTTTGAGGAATCTTCGATCCGAAAAGTACCAAATCATGAATTCTTGCTGATGGCCGCACCCAAGTACATCATTATCAGAATATATCAGAATACTGGTTGATGATATTCCTCTTATATGAAACCATGTTCGGAGGAATTGTTGCAGTTTGTTCACAACAAAGCCCTGAAAAATTGGACAAGTGTCTACTAAACTTGTTGCAAACATCTTGCAAATCTATTGTGCTCCAATTTTTGATCCATACGCAAAAGATGTTGTCCTTGTTGGGAACCGTCGAGAATGTTGCTACATCATTTATCTATCATTGCGACTGTGACTATTCTGTGTGGGTGACCCCTCTGTTTACTCATTGAACAGTAGGAACAGCACAACCATATCACAAATATTGTGTGCATACTACAAACACATGGGAATGTATACGCACGTCAGATCTATTTTTTACATATGTTTACATCATGCACTCATGAAATTGAACATCATGGTGTTTCTACAAACATTGAAACACATCACGCATATGATACATAAAACTGTACAATGAAACCACATACCTCATTGGATTGATTTGGATTGTATATAATCGAAAACCTCATTACAATGAAATCCCACGTTTTTAATCGTTTTCTAATAGAAACCCGCTCGGAAAAGCCCGGTGCTTTCCCCCCAAAGTGCCGTTGCCATGGCGCCCTGTCGGTCCTCAAGTTGCGGCCCAACGCTCCCACGACATCCGACAGGGCGGCGTCTGGCAGCAGCGAGGTGGTCTCGAACATGGAGTCCAAGGCCTGGCATCGAATCGTCGAACAGTTTCCATGGAGGATTCACCATGAAAATCCATGGTGAAGCCGTTGAACTAGGACAAAATCCTGGTTTTCACCATGAAAAAATGGGAGGAAGCATGAACAAAAATCGTGGTTTAACATGGTTTAACGTGGTTTAACATGGTTTCAGCATGCAAAAACTGGTGATAGAATGGGATGTGAATGCGGATACAACTGGAAAGAATAGATATAGCCTCTGGTTATGTAACAAATGCTATGGCAATGGCTCATTCAGTTCGATGGTTTACTGCAATTTACTTCTACATGGTGATGTTCAATAGCTATGGAAAAGTGGGCCATCAAAATGGTATAACATGGAGAAACATGGCATGATATGGAGATGTACTGGTAAAACTCTGGGCTATGAAAATGAAATTCAACCAAGCATTTTATGGGATATTTATTGGAATTGGATAGATGTGATATGAATGGGACATAAAACCTAGAGCCAAATTTGTAGGGATACTATAGGGATGGAATGGGGATAGAAAGGGGATGTCTTGTGCGATATAATGGGAAGAAGCTTTCAGGAATTCAATATCACATTCAAAAATGGATTGGTTGAAGGAAGGATTGGAAAATAACATATTATGAAAGGTTCATGCAGGGTGCACACATGGCAATGGGGTAACTCCTGACCATGTTACACCTGACCGTCTCCAGAGAAACCAGTCATAAGGAATCAGTCACAACATGTCATGCACATTTAATTCCATTAAAAAAAAACGTCACATTTGACAGTGCTGGCATGTGTTCTATGATGGATATGATAGCTGTTTCTCTTTTGATCATTTTGGATAAGCAGCAATTTGCTTGAAGCAATTCTTCCAACCCTTCGAAACACGCCACTGCGCCCATTTTTTCCGCATCAATGTGGCGATGGCAGTCTCCTCTGTGGTTATTCCTGTCAGGGTCACATGTCAATCCAACTTCGCGCTCGGGACAGTAAACCTTAGCAATATTTAGCCAAATCAACCAAACATTAGAGCAACATGTAACAAGCCACCAGAAAAATTATGAAAATTTCATCTTGAGCTATGCATCTTGGTTTTTCTGGCTTTGTCTCAAGAAAGGACATACCCCCAAACGGCAAATATGTCAAAGAGTTCATTCGATTTTGGGGTACCAACTCTTCAAACATCATATCTGACTATCCATATAATATAGTTTTTTTTTTTTTTAATAGAGTTACAGTATATACTATTATTATTAATATTATCATCATCATCATTATTATTATTATTACTATTGTTATTCTTATATGTCATAATATAATATGCTACACTCTTTTAAAAAAAAAAAAAAAAAAACTAGAAATCATTGAGCTTCAAGCCTTCTGGTCATCAGCCAAGTCGAGGTGTGGCAGCTGCAACATGCTGCAACACTCTGGGAAGTGCTACCTGCCAATCTGGGATGAGAAATCCTATGACAACCACAGCATGATCGTAGTCATCCATGGCCACTTTTTGTTGATCAGCATGGCCACTTTGGATATCTTTGGATACATTAGCAACTGACCTGCGCTTCTGAGTCGTCTTGCTGGTCACAACATGGTCAACACAATCAACCAGGGAAGAAAACTTCCCAGAGCCCACCCTGCTTCCAGGACCTCTGGGAATTCTTGATGCTTTCCCTGATATGAAAACTACAGCCTTTTTGGCGTGGACCGTGTCCAATTAAATTCGCCAGCTTGTTTGAGGGTCAAATGCCTACAGTAGATATGTTTTAGGCAAAAGAGCATATTCTTTAGGGGAAGAAAAGGCCATATGAATATGAATCCATAACATCATATATATAGGTAATTTCCTATTCTTTCCGTGCAAGAACACCATCGTCTCAAGGGTCAAAAATCACGGTCACCATCGTCTCAAGTCTTAAGTCGGGATATCACCATATCAAGCGATAACAGTCTCAAAAGCCATCATACATGGCAGTGAACATCAAAATAGCTGGCAAATGGATGTTCATCCCCCAACAAATAGTATATTAGTATTAATTAATAGGGTCCAGGGTATTGATCCATAGCCGCCAGGCAGCAACATCACCATGACTACGACGACTCAGAAACGCTGAGAAATCTCAGGTCTGTGAAATCCGCTCAGAGGCGCCCAGTGGCTTACTGGGGCGACTGGAACGGCCAGTGAGACTTAAGGCCACAGACCAGTCAGACACCACCTGGCAAAGTTTGCAGAAAGTGTGGCAGGAAACATCAGGAAACTATATTTGTGTTTATTATTAGGATGATCATGGATGATCTGTATTGATTTATAGCATATTAATGCTTATTAGTATTTATTGTTTGTTCGCAATATATCCCTGGGTCGATTTCAGATATTTCAGGGACACCACAAAAAATCTACAAGAAACATTGCCTCAAAATCAAATTTCATGGGTTTCCTGAAAAAATGATTGAGGTTGCCTGAATGTAAGCGGTGAGCAAACAGGGATAGAACATGGATTTATTCCACTTCTGCGTGGAAAGAACACAGTTAGGGGACTTCCTGACGAAGGCTATTTGGCCCTGGATCAGGACAGTCCATCCAGTGAAATCACGAAACATATCCGACATATCCCCAGCCCCAGCAGTTTCATTTTAAAAAGTATATCCGTCATATTAAATAATATTCAAATCAGATAAGTCTGCATGGACTCATAAATATTGGTGGGGATTCCACTACAGCCTCATTTTACACATAGCTCACCTGCCGAAGTGAATAGGGATCTGGAGCCGATCGTCGGTCACAACATCCGCGAAGACGAAATTGATAGGTGCCACCTGGCCGGTTCAACCCATCTCAAACAAGGAAATAATTGGTTGGTTTCAGATATTTATTAAAAATATTGTTTGGATCCTGGGATTTATATTGTTTGGATCCCGATTCAGATATTGAACTTTATTTAAAACATTATAAGTCCATATAAATCCCAGGATCAAAATCGGCTGGACTTGTTTTCAGAGGGAAAAACTCATGGAATGGACAGTCTTACCATGTCCAACCTTCCAAGGACTACAAAATCTCAGCATCCAACCTGGACCAAGGATTGCTAGTCACCCTGGTGCTGTTCCGCTCCCGGAATGATGGCTTCTCAGCCACTCACAAGTTGATTGCACCATATTCCGACCCTATCCTGATTCAAATATGTAGAAAACCTACCTTGAGCCTCCAAAATATGCCAAAAAAAGGTGCAAATGGAAAACACAGTTGGGCTTTCTTGTTTTAGGACTTGTTCCTTCTTTTTCCGAAAAATTGCAATTTTTATACAAATGTTCCGTGATTCAAGATTCTTGTGATTGGATATAGTTGCCGGAATTTCGCGGAATTATGCCGGGAATTTACGGAATAGTGCTGGAAATGTCTAGAATGAATGAGTCAGCCAACACTTGTTCATCTTGAAAGCGAAAACGGACGTAATGTTGGAACTTTTTGTATTTAGGTGCTTCACGCTCACTGCTTGTTCTAAAAGTCTAAAAGACAGCAACAACTGTTCGCTTTTTATCGTGTTTGTGACCTTTTTTGCCGGAAAAATATCTTAAGTACCTTTATTTCGCGACATTTTGCTTCCAGGTAGACAATAAGGTTCTGGCTGAATCATAACAATTCACTACGAACAAAAAGCGCTCTTATCATGCGGCCATTTAAAGATGACTCCGATGCTCCCCGAATCCAAAGAACATCCAAGGACGTTACGACCTGAGGTCATGATCAAATTCATCAAGCAAGAATGGAATTAAACTTTATTAAACAGTAGATAGATGAGGATTTCCATTCTAGATCGATAGATAATGATAGATAGATATCCATCTGTCTATCTGTCATTTCCATTAAAACTAAACAACCTCAGATAGATAGATCATGATAGATCGATAGACAGACAATCAGATAGACTCAGATAGACAGATAGATGGTTAAAATATGGCAGTGTGTCAAAACCTTGTACCCCTGTAGTTCACATCAAAATAGCTGGGATTTATGGCATGGTTGTTCATTCCCCTAAACATGGTATTTTCATAGGTATTGATCAATAGCCAAATATGTTAAAATATGTTAAAATTCAGATACCCTCTGGTAAACTAACATAGCTATGGAAAATCATCAGGTTTCAATGGGAAAATCCACTATAAATGGCCATTTTCAATAGCTATGTTAGTCATTACCAGAGGGTACATCAGCGCTATCACCCAAATGGCCTCGTTGCCAAATGGCCTGGCCCGAGGTCTGCCGCAAGCGCGGCACCAGGAACTCCACCTCATCTACCTGGCGATCCAGGGATGGAACAAATGGCATCTATGGGAGTTTTATGGGATCTGACTGATCTGATTGGTTTTTTTTTTGAATGGGGCGTGAATGTCACATTCATTTTTTCAATTTTCATGGGATCTTAATATATATCTTAATGGGATTTTGAGATAGTTTAAGGGGATGTGAAGGGGATGTTCATCGATACAATGCTTTTGTGATATATTTTTTTGTTGGCCAACTTTCAGAGAAGTCCTTTAAGGAACGGTTTCAGGATGGTTAACGGGAAACTCTACAGGTCAACCGTGGTGAGGGTATACGAAGAATTTCTTGAAATCTCTCCATGTTCCCTTGAATTCAGGGACACTTGGTGTGGAATACGAAGAATCAGCAAAAATAAAGGATGCTAAAAGATTCAACATGCTTCAACCTGAAAAACACGGGATGACGGATGTTTCTCTATTTGGGAATATCGACCACCGGCTTGTAGAACTATGGGTAGACTATCACCAACGAACATGAAGGTCTAACATAATGGGGATGAATGGGGCAAATCAAATGATGTACATCTATGTGCGTATACATACGGGAACGCCATGCAACCACCAACTGAAGGTAGAATACAACTGATGGGCTTGCAACTGTTTGTTCATCAACCCTGCTGCTCCCTTCTGCAAGTGTTCCCTTCATATACCGGGGATTACCCGGGTCGGGTCACGTAGAGATGTTTATGAACAGGGAAACGAGATTCCTGGGTGGAATAAGGATGAATAAAGATACACTTTGGGTATCTTTGGGTCATCCACGCACCTAGATCGCTAGTCACCAACGTGACTATCAAATTTTGGATACAGGTGCTATGTGAACACTGAGGGGGCAACACAAGTTGGATGTTGTTGTGTTTCCTTGTCATCGTCCAGCATGTCAGCTGGGGGGGTAGAATGTTAGTTCAATCGCCATAGATTGTAAAGGACAAGCAAAGCAATTGAGGCATATTGAAGCAAGTGGGGATGGCATCGCCCACAAAATGGAAAACATAAACCTTGGAAACCTGGAAATATGAGGTAAACATCATCGAAATTCCTGGTTTCACACTAAACTTGGCATCTTTCTAAGGGTTTTCCCTGAAAAATCGATAGTTCAACCGGTTGATCTATGCCCAGATTCTATACATTTCCATACCCATTGGAGATCGCGCCTTCCGTTGCTCCTTGGTTCTGGCATAGTACACACGCGCCGGGGCTGCACCGGATGGACCCCGACAATCCTTCACCTCCACGACATAGCCAGCGATGCGAAACCTGATGCGGTTTCGGAAGGCGAAGAAAGCTGAGACATGAAACATGTGGATTTACACGATGAACACTGTGGATTTAACATGATTTAACCATTGGACCATTGGTTTTCACTGCTGAAAAACCATGAAAATTGTGAAAAATCACATGTGATCATCTAAGATGGGGAGTTTTCAGCATCGACTTTCTGGAAATCTAAACATCCATTAGGATGAACCATTGCGATGGGAATTAGGTTCTGCAGCATGGTAAAATTGGGACTTAACCTTCCAATGATCTAACGACCAATGAAGTTTTAACACTAAAACACAAATTGGGATGCCATTGGGCCAATGGATTTGGCTGAAACTTACAGTACACTGTATGAATGAAGAGAGGGTGAGAGGGAGAGACTTCGAATTTTACGGTATACATAGACCAAGTCCTCAGGCATCTTGGGACATCTCTGCTCGCATGTGCATATCCCAAGTAAGTAAGCCACTTCGATACTATGGGCTATTAGATGCTATTACCCCTGTCAGGAGTAAAGTTACCATCGTCGGGCTACCCTCAGAGCCACAATTCTAAAGAGAACATATCCATAAATGATTCAAATGTCAGCAAATATCCAAATTTACTAACCACATCTCATTAAAACTGGATTAAAATGGAATATTATCAATATTATCCATCATTCAAGCATATTCAACAGGTGTATTACCCTCTGGTGAACTAACATAGCAATGGAAAATCACCATTTTTAATGGGAAAATCCACTATAAATGGCCATTTTCAATTGCTATGTTAGTTTACCAGAGGGTAATAGATTCTCCATGGTACATATCCCCTATTTTTGTCCAAGTCCTTACGGATCCAACGGATCCAACATGATCCACAGGGATCCAAGCGACCCGAGGTCCACCACCTGGCAGCACAGCTCCAAGGCATCTTGCCCCACCTTCTCCACCTCCGGGGCCTAAAATAGCCGAAAAAAAACAAAAACTGACCGTGCTGTGTCTATCTCCCTATTTTGCGCATTTGGTTTACGAATATATACATATATATATATATATATGAATAATATATATATATATATGTATGAATAATATATATATATATATGAATAATATATATATGAATAATATATATATATATATGTATGAATAATATATATATATGAATAATATATATATATGAATAATATATATATATATGTATGAATAATATATATATATATGAATAATATATATATATGAATAATATATATATATATATATGAATAATATATATATATGAATAATATATATGAATAATATATATATGAATAATATATATATATGAATAATATATATATATGAATAATATATATATATGAATAATATATATATATGAATAATATATATATATGAATAATATATATATATGTGAATAATATATATATATATATGAATAATATATATATATATGAATAATATATATATATGAATAATATATATATGAATAATATATATATATGTGAATAATATATATATGAATAATATATATATATATATGAATAATATATATATATATGAATAATATATATATATATGTGAATAATATATATATATATATGTGAATAATATATATATGAATAATATATATATATATATATGTGTGAATAATATATATATATGTGAATAATACATATGTACATATATATATATATACCGTGTGTGTGTGTTCTGTCAATATATTATAAATGTATATATCGCCTATAAACTATCCGCGTTCTCCGCAGCGGCCTTGATCAACAGGGCCGCCTCGATCAAATCATCGAAAGCCACCTGGCAGAACTGGCGGCGATTGGTACATTGAAGACCCGGTACTGCACATGTTAGGGCTACACTTTCAAAAAAAAAAAATATATCAAAACCAAAAATAATTTATGTAGCTAAAATGACTTGAACATATTTGAAGATAGTTTGAAGACCCCATGGCCCGGTGACGTTAATCCATATTCATCCCACGTTGCACCTCCTAAATCCAGTGGAAATGTACCCCAACATGGTCATTTCAACTGGGAAAGAAACGGAAATGATGAAAAAAACATGGGATTCGGAATTTGGTGGTTTCCACCATATTTTCAAACAAACCCGAAATTTTGACTTTTTAGATACTTGCCGTACCTGCATATGTCTTCTGATCTGATGATTCTAACGTGCCGCCTGCACGTCTCCCATGCTACTTGGACACTCCCATCAGCTAAATGGTTTCCAGCAGTCAGGCGCGTCTGAGTCTAAGCATCGGTACAGCAACGTTCACCTGTTGCGCGTGTTTATTTTTTAACCTCAATTTCACAACTTGGTTGCAAACTTCAAAATCAATAAATCAACCTCTCCCAAAATGTCTCTGAAAAAGGGACACGACTCACAGACAAAAATCATCGAAAGAAATGTCGAAAATCCATATGATCTCCTGTCGACATTTTTTCCCCACCCGGTGAAAAGACCACACCTTAGGTCCTCGGGATAAACACTTGTACCATGCACGCACCAGGTGTCGATGCGTCTCCTGGAGTTATCCAGTTGGATCCACCGGACTGATCCAAACCAAACATCAGAACTGTACATGTTAAATCATTTATGGTGATTTATGGTGATTGATGGTGATTTCCTGGTGTTTCCTGGTGTTTCCACATTTTTCCGGGCTGTTGGTAAAGTATAATCAATATACCTGGTTTATTTTTGTTTTCATGTTTGACTTGCTCTGTGACGGTGTGGACTTGTAGGGGTTGGTACTTGAAGATTGGAGCCGAAGCGAATCACTCTGACAGTTTGCCAATGCACAATGATGATGGCGATGATGGCGAAAACATGACGAACAACATATGGCGAACAAACATGAACAATCATGAACGATCACAAGATTCACAAGCAATGATCGCGGATAATGCCTACCATACCGTCACTCCAATTAGAACCATTATCAACCAGTGTTATCAACACACTTAGAATTGTATGCGGGTTATATATCATATAATTAGTCTGAACATAGGGCACCCAATCTCAACAAATACAATCCAATTTCCACATTGTTGTTTGCTGGATATCAACCGATATCCCCCATTTCCCCCCATGCAATTTCTTGGCAGAAGTTCAACTTAATGCCTCTGGATGTCGAAGAACTTCCGCTGCTTCCAAATGCCCCGACTCCTGATCAAGGCTGGTGGGCACCGAAATCCTTCTCACGACATGGAAAACGCAGTATTCTGGGGTAAACTCACGTAGATGATGTGGAAAACCGATGGTTTCCTGAAGAATTTGATCTACAAATAGTGGGTCCTCCACATCCTACCGTTAGTTTTCAGTAGGGTATCCAATCGACATGATTGTTCAAAGCACGCATTGAGATGCTCCACTGTTTACTGGTTGGTGGTTGACCTACCCCTCTGAAAAATATGACTTCGTCAGTTGGGATGATGACATGCCCAAGATATGGAAAGTCATAAAATTCCATGGTTCCGAACCACCAATCAGTTTTTTTTTTTTTAATATATTATATGTTATATACCCTCCGGTTATTTAACATAGCCATGGAAAATGGCCCATTTATAGATGGTTTACCTATTAAAAATGGTGATTTTCCATAGCTATGTTAAATTACCAAAGGGTATATATATACACACATTATTTAGGGGATCACATGTTGGTTCCAAATGGTTCCAACAGTCATGCTGGCTCTCCTTCGCCAAATCTAGGGCGCTCAAACCCTGCGCGTCTAATGCCAGAAACACCTGACGAAGTCGGGTGTGTTCTGGCGGAAACCACTTGGAGTTGACAACCCCAATGGATTCTTGGATAAATTCTTGGATAATTACATCCAGGATACATATGGATACATCAACATATTCAGGGTACATTTATAATTATATATATATATATTAAACATACAAACACTTGCGAGCTCCCATTGCTCCATGGCAATACAAAATACATATATATATTATATACTATACATATGTAAATATATATATAGTATAGTGTATATATATATATATACATATGCATATATATATACACTATACTATATATATATATATTTACATATGTATATATATATGTACACTATATAATATATATATATATACGTAGTATAGATAATTCTCATTAGATTTGTACGGCACTGTGGACTTGCCCACCATATCCACCATGTATAATACTCCAAGCCTGTCGGGCCTCTGTGTGTCTACCATTTCTATTGAGTTGAGCAATCTGGGGTATAGAAACGTCGCCCCTTCTACGTCTTCTCCTGTCTTTTTATCTGTAGCACGAAGAAATGATCTCCTTAAAATGATCCAACAGGTCCTGCACCCCTAAGTCCCTAAGTTCCATTTCCTTTGACCAAAGAATAGAGAGAATTCTCTTGGATCTTACCCCTTCTATCAATCGGAGTTGTGTTGTGCATCGCTGAAGATGGTGGAAGTGTACGGGAACAACCTAGGTGAAACAAACGTGGCCCAAGACAGGTTCATGAAGTAAAATGAACGTTTTGGTGGACGGCTACAAAGTGCCCCTTCAACATTGACAGCAAAATCTCTGGAATCATCAACTAACAAGGGTTTTGAACTCTGCTATATGAATCTTCCTGCGTGCTTTGAACATCTGTTAGTCCTTCCATTGCGAGTCTGTCAATGGATTGACGCAACAGAAACCCTACAGTAAACCATAGTTTCTACCCAAATGTAGAACTTTTCTGTGAATGGTCACTTCAAGGAAAGCGGGGCTTATATAGTCATGCCACAATGCGTGACATGATTGTTACTCAGGGAGAAGGGAGAAAAATACTCCACAGTGGCATTTGATCAATCTTTCTTGTCAGTCCATAAATCCGTCAAGTATTCATGTGCTACACACGAAAAAAAATCCCCATGAACCATCCATGGTAAAGGGTATCATGTCTTCCTCCCAAAGAACGGGGTACACCCAATAATAAACACCCAATAAACACCCAATAACCAAATTTTGGGGATGGTTTATTATTGGGTTTACCACATTGTGGATCATGTGGGTAAAACAATAAGAAACCATCCCCCAAATCACCATAAGTAGGTGGTATAAACCATTCCCAAATTTTAAATGGGTGGTTGATTATTGTTGTAACCACATTATAAGCATTTCAAGGATAAGAAAGGCACCATCACCATCACCCATCTTCGCAGCCTCTGTTGAGCAATGGGAGGCAAGGACCTTGAGGGCCTGCGACGGCTACTTTTTAAGCTACCCAGCCCAAAGATAGCAGCCATGTGGTTGTTCACCCCGACGGGAAACATCCAAGCTTTAAAACCATCTCGAATCTCAACCAATATCAAATCCATGTTTGTTTTCCCCATGATTAAATTATATATTAAATAGACCTTTACAAATCAGCCATCCATCTCCATTTCCACCCAACTTCCATAGGATTTCCACAGTCGCCATGGCCTCGACCTGTCCCTGCAGGGCCGCCAGGTGCAAAGCCGTCCAGTCCCGCGGCGTCCGCAGCGTCTCGTCCGCGCCCGCGCTCAGGAGGTGTTCGCAGCAGGCCGCTGAGCCGCCTCGGGGAACCGCAGTTGGAATGAAAACTCTAAGGGGAAAATGGTGATTTCATGGTGATTTATTGGTGATTTTCAGGTTTTCTGGCCATTGGTTTTCCGTTGTCCATTGAAAATCTGAAGGAAACCATGGTTTTTACCATCAAACATAGTGTTTTCCTGTAACATTTTCCTTAAACCAATCCAATGACACTGACATCCATTGGTTTTCCATCTGATTCAGTGGTAATTGTTCAATGATATGGAACTGTTCATCATTTTTTGTGAATAACATTCATGGGGAAAACATAATCATTGGTGAAATGTTTTTTTTTTTTTTTTATGTGGTTGTCACTTCCATCTATGGAAAAAATATGGATGTAGATTTGGCAGTATAATATGGGTAATCAATATAGATTATCACTGAACCATGTAACCTTTACATGGTAACAGATATAAAATGATATAAAATGTATTTTTTACAAATGATAATAAGTTATCCGTGATCCTTTTAACATTTACGGACAACATCTGGATATGGTGATGTACCATGGCTATTCACCAAGAAATGATTGATAATGGATCATAAGGTGCCGACCAGCCCAGTGATCAGTCAACATCACCATGGGGATGGGGATACACCGAGTATGAAACCAACTTGAATGGTGAATCTGGATGAATGAGAACCATTCACCAATCTGAAAAAACATAAGGCAATTCTGGCGTAGCGGCATAGTCACACCTAATTACTTACTAACAATCATTCCAGCTACTCCTAAACATGTTACAACTGGCTGAGTTGGACCGGATACTGGTTGATGTTCATTGATCCTTAATATGGTTGCTGCCGTTTGCCACAGGGTAATGGATATGGATGGATATGGGATTTAAACACGGACACATCTATGAAAAATGGTCCGAATGTCCAATCAAATTGTGAATGGTCTGCACAACGTATGTCTGGATGATGGAAAAATATGGAACGGATGATGCCTGGGTGATGGAATGATTGTTTTCGATGGTGGATCAGTGGATGAGATAGGGGTCAAGTTGCTGAGACTCCAGGCACCTTGGTTACACCTGATTGTAGTTATTTTCCCAATCAAAATGGTCATAGTCTGGCAGCCAGCACAATTTTGAGCGGAATGATCAACTCTCCGTTGATTTGAATTGGGGGTTGCCCCTTGCCCAAAATCATGACAATAATGATTCAATAATGATAAATAAAGTATATCAAACTATATGCTTGGCTCCTCCTCCCCATTTAAGGAATATGGATACCCATGTATACCCCTAGCTCGGAACAGTTCCCTCCTTGGCGCAGCCAGGCCCAGTCCAGGCACTGTAAGCGGCAGAGTGCAATGGAGTCCAGCCACGTTGGCAACGCTGATCTTTCATCGCCTTCCAACGTTGGCAACCATGGCTCGGCTGAACCCAAAAAGAATGTATCTTACAATGATAAACTCAAGTTATCACATCTTATCACCATCTTACTATAAGATTTTGCTTGACCATCTTTTTGGAGTTTAGTATGCTTGAACTCTGCGGGTACAACCCGTTGTGACATTATGATTATTCTAAGCACGACCTTCCATCTGGGAACTGGGTTGCTCTGACAAGTTGAAAGGGTGAAAAAATGAGAAGAACAGAATGACATAGCACAAGGCTGCCAGAACATCATTTATTGTATTTACCTCATCAAAATCACCAAAATGTTAGTTGACATTCCATCGTTCTGGGGGCTGCGGATGAGGATGTTGTGAATATGTACATAAGAGTGATTCGATTTGTTTATCAAATTGGTACAGCAATGTGCAGTATAAATAATTATAATTTATAAGGAATGCCTCATGGAATGAGAATCCCTCGTCAAACATCGTTAAACTAGATAGATGGCTGTCCTCATGGCTCATGGTGAACGCATCAATGAGCCTGGCGAGTGGACAGAGTGGACCATTGAATGCCATTGAAAAAATAGGTGCTCTTGGAAGACAAAACGATTTTGGATTCACCTTCGCAGCCATCATACCAACCATCCCAACCATACCAACCATCCCAACCATTCCAACCATTCCAACCTCCGCATTCAGCGGCACCATCAGGAGCAACTTGCAAAGCCTCTAGCCATGGAAAAGCCCTGGAAAAGCCCAACGAAAACCCCAACTCGGAGTGCCCCTTTTGGTCCATCCACAGAAAATGCCAATGCTGCGGGGGTGACGAGGCAACCAAACCCTTCTTGCAGTCATCAAAATCATCAAATTTAAGCGACGTTAATCCAGATCTTATTGTGATAACATTGCCAAGAGGTGACATTAGCCCTACTTGATCATGACTTATGACATTTGTTAGCACTACCCTCCGGTAATCAAATATGGCAATGGAAAATTCCACCATTTATAGTGTCCATTAACACCTCCATTCATAGAGGATCTTCAATTGCCATGTTTGATTGCTGGAGGGTACAAATCATGTTTGGAAATCACCCTCCATTAAAAATAGGTAAATCAACATAAACCAGAAATCATCTATATATTATATAATATATAAGTATGCAATTCTATACAGCTAAGTAACAAAAAACAACAAAGGGTAACAGGAAATAAAGCATTGATATCTCACCATTAGGCCACGATGTTTCTTGGTTAAATCATGTCTATTTAATCACCATAAAACATCTCAACAGGTGATATACTCACTTGAAACAATAAACCATTCTTAACGACTTAAATCATGTTAAATCATGTTAAATCACTAGATCATCATAACCCCACCTCAAAATCCAATTAATACGATATCACCACAATAATATCCCCATTATCATTAAAGCACCATTTTTGTTCGAGTTAACCCACCAAAATCAAATCCCTTGGGTCACCATTCTCCATCCTCCCGCCTCCCAAAGCCCAGGGCACAGGCCCAGTGCAGAGCCGTTAATCCACGATGGTCTGAATGCCAAGGCACAGCGCCGTGCCTTGGAACCGTGGCTTTTCACTGGAAAGTTCAGGGGAAATCTCCAAAAATCCTAGGTTTTTATAGGAAGAAAACTATTTTTTTGGACAAAAACTCATTATCCACCCTGAAAGTTAAGATAATTTTGGGACTCTACATTGGTGCCAAATTGTCCACTAGTTGAATGGTTATAAATTATAGGGTATGTGTCAGATTTTTCAGGCAAACCTACAATGAATGAAGTCAATTCGGGGTACCATCCCAACAAATGGGGTGATCCTTCCTCCGCGCTATACAATCGTATCATGCGATAATCCCGGGTAGCCATGCTTCTGACGGGTTGGGAACCCTTGAGCGGCGGCCTCAATAAGAGTTGCATCGCCCCGGCCATGCCATGCCGCACCGCCCAGAGCAACGGGGTGTGTCCGTGACGGTCCTCCTGGAGAAACGAAACTGATTGGAACTTGATTCCTCTTGGTTCCTTGCAACCATAGCCATGTAGCATGATAACAAAAATATGCAAAAATCACAACGCCCCCAAGGGTTGTGGAAATGCGTGTCACCAAAAACATAGCGTCCTTCCCCCACAAAAAAACGGTTGCATTTGTCTGAAAATAGGGCACCCCAAATTTATCATTGGTTGTCCCAAAAACAGATCGCCTATCTTTTCTTTGGTGAGTCTTTGTCATCCATGGTAGAAATCCCACTAATAATTCCCCGATGTAAATCGACACAACCAATCACACCCAGACAAACTTCGAAGATGAAGAGTTCAGCCTGGAAGTTCAGCTGTGGATGTCGCAACAACGCCTCACAGACTTCTAAGCAGCCGCAGCCCGCAGCGTAGTGCAGTGCATTGCGGTCGTCCAACTGCCAGAGCAGCGGGGAACTGTGAAATCCACCCCTTATAAATGGTGGATTTTCCGGCAAGTCGTGGTTGAATACTGGAGGGTAGATTTGCAGGACTTTGTAGTTGCAACCTATGAACATCAGGAAAAACTTGGAACATCTGGAAGTCCTGTGGTCCACTCGTGGCACCTGAAGGTCAACCTCTTGAAACTGGAAACCTGGGTTGCTGGGCTGGGCAAATTCCGCCAACAACAGCGTGAGGGAATCCTCAGGATGCTTAAAAGAATGTAAACAGCAAGGATAAAACGAGGAATGTACCTGCCTGAGCTAGTTCTTTTTGAATGTTCTTTGGAGCTTCTCATTGCTGATGCTCAAAGTCAAAATGGAAATCGTCTCTCGGATGGTTCCCCCAAGCTGGTTCCAGTGTTACCATCATTCCTACACCTCAACTCCAACTGCCAAGGGGCTTTGAAGGATTGACAGCACTCTGTTCGTTGAGGCCTAGCCATGTCAGGGATGTCATATATGTCATGATCGTTTCAAGGCTAGTCAGCTGCAATTCAAGCTGAGTGTCATAAACAATCTTCATGCCCAAAGTCAGCATTTCCAGACTCAAAACTTGACCCTCTTTTGGTGGAACGTCATGATCGTCATGTCCCGAGGTGGCCTCGTATTCAGCTTGAAAAGCTTCAGGCGCTTCTAAGGAGCTGCGATAGAGCCCCGCCTCGACGTTGAAAGTTTGGTCCCCTGATTTTGTGGCCGCAACCCATCCCCCGAACAGCCAACATACAGAAATCGTTTGGCTTCATCATACCAATGAAATGAATTGGACCTTTTTTCTTCAGTCATTCCAATCATTTAAAATCAGCAGTTTTGGTACGTTGTGATTATTGTGGTTATGTACTAGGCACCCACTCTTGTTCACTTATTATAATCCTATTGGCTAGATTATTTATATATATATAGGCAATGTAACAGCTAAATACAAATTACCACGTATCTAGATATGTTACAGCTAAATACACATCCGTATAGATCTTCTATATGATATTCTATGATAGTCTATATATGTAACAGATGTCTATATCCCCATTGATTTCAGATATTTCAGGATGGTTAGACATGGTTAGACCATCTAAAACCACCATTTTTTATGGATCAACGGCCATCCGATTTCCCGGGATTTCCAACATTCCAAATGATCCAAGATGATCCAAGTCACCAGGATTTCAGGCACGGGCCTTGGTCGAAACAACTGGCAGTGCCATGTGTGTGTGTTTTTAAAAACTATAGGTAGATTCAGCTAGATGAATATTTATCTAAAACATTCTAAAACATATGTTGATCCACAGATCTGGTTTTAAAAATCTTAGTCGATATTTCTCTAAATGTAATTCTAAAACAGATAGATCTTACACATCCTGAAATCAAGGAACATCTCCAAGCAACAGGACCCCAACCACAACTTCCAGGGCTCAGTCCACTTCTGGCCGTGTACAGCCAGAGAATCCGGGGAGAATCCAGGGTGCAGTGACAGGTTTAGTACTTGGAGGTGCAGTTTCAGCTGTCCATAGCTCTATCTGGCGCTTTTGCACCAGAAATAGAGCTGACATGTCTCATCTTCTCAAAAAGGTAGGAATCAACATAAATATATCTAAATATCCTCATGGGTCAAAATAGATCAACATAACACACCTTAAATGTGATTTTCTTGAAGGTCTTTTTTTTTTGGTCCCATGCATCTTGAATCTTGTTGCCTGGGTGCATCTCCAATGTTGCTTCTATCACCCATTTGGGTTTGGACCCCAAAAACACCATTTTGGGTTGTCTGAAACTATGATATCCCTGAATCCACTGGTTCATCATCACATGTGCCCTATTATATAATCCCTATTAGAATAAATGCATTATATAAATTTGCTAATCTGATCATCATGAATTCCACCTATATCCCCATTATGCTTCGTACATTCCCAGGGTGCATCACTCGCTGGCGCCAAGGTGCTTTGGCCCCATCTGGCGACCGTCCAGTGCCTCTGCCACGGCCGAGCCATCTCTGATTGTGTGCTCTGCGAGCCAGGACATTGGCTACGGCAAACATGGGGTAGCAATGGGACCACTTCCATGTGAGAATAGTTGGATGAGGAGGTTGGGAATGGTTGGGATGAGGATGAGGATCATGGATAATTTAACTAATGTACGGATATGTACGGGCATTAGACTGGTTCAAATGGATTTTATGTATCCTCTCATTGGCAGGGTGCAAGGTAATCCTAGCAAGCTCTAGGCCTCGCCCAAACATATGCAGTCGGGTCGTATGATCTTACTCTGAAATTTGCCAGAAAGAGGAAGGCAAATCAAAGGCAGATTGGTGCTTCAACCACCCTGAAAAGAGGCAAAGACAATATTGCCGAATCTGGTTCGCAATCCCAGGATGAAATGGACAGTTGAGCGAACGACGTCGGAAAACAGCCCGCTGTGACGTCAAACGTAAACTGTACCTCCTCATTTCTCCCAGCCTCGTTCATCTTTCTAGACAAGGAAGGTGTCGTAAGTGAGATTGCCTGCCTTTTTTTCATCTTCAAATCTCATCAAAGGTCGGTTTGGAGGGCTTTTTGCTGCCTCCCTTACTGCCCAGTGAGATATCTTGTGTCTCAGCTCGCATGCACATGAATTCACCCAGCAGCACCGAGATGAGCATGGCGGGTACTTGAATGATCCACCATTGCCAGAAGGCCGGGAATCCTGCAAGAAATTGCACATAGATGATGAAATATGATGAAATGACCCGCAAATGGGTGGTTAATGGGTTCATAATTATTCAATTTACATCGATTTACCCCATTGCAGGGTGTGCATAGCAGCTTGGATTCAATCCGCTTGCCCAGAAATCTCCGGAAATCTGACTTGGAAGGAGCCATGTATGTCCAGTGTCCAGCTTCACTTTTTGCCTTTCTGTCTTTCTGTCTTTCTGTCTGTCTTTTATTTTCTTTCTTTCTTTATTTATGTCTCTCTTTAATTTCTCTCTTTCTTTCTTTTCTTTTCTTGTGTTTTCTTATCTATTCTTTTCTTTCTCTATTGTTTTCTTACATTATTTTTTTTTGCCTCTCTTTTTTTTCTCTCTCTTTTTGTTTCTCTCTCTCTCTCTCGCTCTCAAGTCTTCGGCAAACCTGTCACTCTCAAGCATTCTCTGCCATTGAACAAATAAGAACTCCTTTCCAGCATTAGCCCCGGATTGCTCCTTCTGCTAAGCAGGTGGCCATCAAATGAAAGATGTGATAAGTTGCCACAAAGTCTAAGCCTTGGCATGGCGTGGCGCATGGCGTGAAAAGCATGGCCAGTTGAAACTGGGAGACGCCGCTGCCATGTTGATCAAATCATTTGTTTTATGTCCTCTTGCCGCGCATGATTTTTAACTACCAATGAACTACTTAATGGGAATTGGCCAAGAAAAAACGCTTGTCTCGTGGCCAATGGATGCCAATTTAGAAAAGCAACTGGCATATCACGTGCTACGGCGCTACGGTTGTGGGGTTGAAACCGCCCTGGGGGAATCAGCGTGAAACATGTGTAGAAACACACACATTTGCCACTAATATGTCCATGCAAATGGAAGTATGGTTGTCAACATATCTACGCACACACACACATATAATATATAAATATAAATATTATTTAAGAATATTATATATATATATGATTATATCTATATACACGCATGCCCGTCTTTATACACTGCATATCTCGAATGAATAAATATATAATATCCTTTTTGTCCATGGCAGCTGGCAGCCCTCCCTCCCACTGCCCTGCCAATCCGTAGGGACATTTCTTAGCTCGTTGCACCACGAAGCGCAGTTCTACTGCCATCACAAAGGAAGTCAGCCATAGAGCGCAAGCTAGAATCAAGCCTCGAGTTGTTCTCCAGGTATAAGCCTCCAAACTAAGAACAGCAGCTGGTTGAGCTTGGTCACTCATAGATGTGGCCACATTTGTATGCCACCATTGCATGTTTTTATTAGCATGATGTTCCAACAGAGAGTTGAGATTATAATTTGGAAAAGTTACTGTACTTAGTCTTCAATAGTGTCAGAATGCGAGGGACTTATGTGGGTCAAATCGGTTTGCCTTTGTGAAGCCTGCGTACCCTATAAGAACCTTTGCTAGCTGGCCACTGGCGTATGCAACCATTCTAATGGCAGCCTAACTGTGCCAATGCCCAGTGCAAAAATGGCGATTATGCATCAACACTGTGTAAGACAAGTGTCATCGAATCACTTCATCTCCAAAACAACCTCTGTCCTCTGTGCAGTTTGGTATGATTACATCATATTCATGCATATGCATGTGCATATATATATATTATACACATAGTAAAAAAATAAAAATAAACAAACATAGAAGAGGAACATAATTATATTAGAAATTATTTCACATAATAATGCGCCTTCAAATGGTTCTGGATATTTCTGGATCATGATTGAAACTGTTTGAAGTAAATGTTGCTACTTGGGAGCAAGTCCATGGAACCACGGCGGGCGTTTTGTGCCTCCGGTTGGAAGAGCTGTCCTGCACCTTGCTCTTCCCCTGAATTGAACTGCGGGATGTTTCTGGAATGAGTTGAGGGGGGAAAAACGGAAACCAATACCCTCTGGTAATTTAACATAGCTATTGATTTAGCTACTAAAAATGGTGATTGTCCAGCTGTTAGTTTACCAGAGGGTATCTGATTATTATAGTTTCTTACAATGAAATTTGGGTTGACCAACGCAAAAAAAAGGGAGTACTCTACCTGGAGTTGGTTGAAGGATTGGTGGAAAAACTCCATCCTTCCCAGGAGCTGTTACCTTCCACCAATCCCTTGACATCGCGCCCAGCAGCTGGCGCTCCAGTCATCAAACATGGCTATCTGGGAAATTCCCGATCAATTGCCTTCTTGAAATATTAAAATCCTCCTTAAAAATGGTGAATTTTCCGGGGTTTATTACAAACTAAAGCCATCCATTTTTTGTAGGGTCAAGCTCTTTGCGGCTGGAAAGTGGAAAGGTCCGGCCACGACCTGCCGGAAAGCCAATGCCATGGAGTCCATGGCACAAAATCGCTGGTATGATCCTGTTGGATCCTGTTGGTGGTTCATGGCTTGTTTCAATCGCCCTCAACAATATATATATATGTCCAAATCCCAAGTAAGATGAAAACCAAATATTATTCAACATCTATTTACAAGCTATTTTAGGCTATTGTGGTGTTCACCAGGGGTATCCGATTATGACTCATCCCATCACATCCAGATGTTTTCTCCCCGGGAAACCCAGCCGAAGAAAAGATCGCCCACGGAAACGCAACTGCAGAAACAAAGCCAGAAGCTGCTCTGCATCACCAGAATCCTCACAGAGTCAGAGTGGTGCCTTCCCCAGTGATGGTTGTTGGTTTATAATCCCATCTCACTAGTTATATCATGTTATATCCCCCTAATCAACCCTAGTGAAATTGGAGTTATAAAGTTATGTGCACCAACTTAACTATGGGGAACTACCCTGCAAGCGAAACGGCTGGGTCAGACTTGGGGCGGCTAAACACTGGGAAAAATCTGGCTAGAAACTAAATCAAGGCTCATCCCTACTCTCCACGCTGGAAAAAACATTTAAAACACCGGGGAAAAAAACACATTTCAGAATCTGAGAATCAGATTATCTGTACGTTTATATTTATTTTTGTTGCATCTGAAATCTCTTATTTGTACGGTGTTTGCAACATATTGGTTGGAGTTAGTTTGAAGATCTATTTAGCGTTGATTTAGAGTGCATTTAGCTTACATGTTTTAGGGTTCCTTTGGGAGCAGTTTTGGTGTTGATTTAAGGGTGTTTTACGGTTTATTAATTGGAAGTTTCGGGGTTTATTTACGCGAGTGTTATATACATCATAATCATATATAATCATCAGCATATGTTGATTTAGGGTTGGGTTGTTGTTTGGTGTGAAAGGTTGTTTTTTTTTTGCATCGATTTACTCCCGGTTTGGTGGGTTTGTTTATATAGTGTTGGCTTGGTTGTTTTTGGTGCTGTTTTAGGGTTTCTTTTGTGTTTGGTTTCAGGGTGGTTTTGGGTCTTTATTTAGGGTTGCTTTATTGTCGTTTCAGGGTTTGCTTAGGGTTGCTGTGGTGCTTCTTTAAGTTCGTTTTAAGGTTTGTTGAGGTTGCTGGAGGTCTTATTTTTGGTGGTTTTAGGGTTTCGTTAGGGTTCTCTCTCTCTCTCTCTTTCTCTCTCCATCGGGTTGGTTTTAGGTATTTTTAGGGTATCTTTCAGGTTTGTGTTGTAGTGTTGATTAAAGGTTGATGTGCGGTGTTTCTTTGGCCTGTCTTGTGGTTTATTTAGTTTTGATCTAGTGTCTTTTTGATTAGGGTCATTGTTGGGTTTATTTGGGGTTGTGTTGGTGCTGAGTTACGGTTGGTTAGGTGCCTTTGTGGTGTTGTTTTATGGTTCATTTAGTATAGTGACTATGTGTTGGTTTCGGGTTTGTTCAGTTTCAGTTCTAGTTTTTGGTGCTTCTTTAAGTTTGTTCAAACGGTTGCATCTTTGAACCGAGGTTGCTACGGACGTGCCAAAGCCCATCGCCGACTGGTGATGTCAACCACCCTGAAAAAAAACTATCAAGGGGTGATCATGGCAGGCCATAGAAACTAACAATCTCAAAAATGAGACTACAACATCAAACAGAATAGCAACGTTTACCCATTATCCCAAAGGGTGGTACCCACGAGTTTAGTTTGTTGGTTTAATCATCTCCTTTAACTATACATGTCCCCTAATCAACCCAAGTGAATTTGGATTGCACCAACTTAGCTATTCGGCACTATCCATCACCATCCTGTTATCATCCATGAGCTCCAAGGTATTCCAAGGTTCTGTGTGGTAATCAGCCGCGGATTGAACTTCTCGGCTCCATAGAATTGGCCCGCCATGTTGCGGGCCTGCGCGTTTCACAACGGCGTGGCAAACTGCAGTGGCAAACTGGAGCTCCAATCTGAATTGGTGAAACAAACAATACAGGAAACCTATGGAAACCTTATATTTCGATCCTATACATATGTTATTTTGTCCAGAACAACACGAGGGTTTGTTCATTTCATTTCTGTAATTCAAACCTCATTGATACAGAACATATGGCGATTTCAGTTCGAACTGTTGGGGCCTTATTATAGTGCCTTCTCAGTGTCATTCAGCACTTTCGGTCACACATTGAGACTATTGAGTGAAATCAACTGACACTCTCCGTTTGCAAACGGAGACTTTGGTTTCAAACCCGACACAGACAAAAAATGGTTCCAACTTGTTGCATCTCTGAGCCATCAGCAAATCTTGCGCGCGAGAGTGCGAGTCCAAAAAATGACTTAACAGTCATTATATATATAAAATCTATATGTATATATATATATGTGTGTGTGTGTTGGATTATGTTGGTATTACTTCTGGGTGATTGACAGCTGCCGAAAGTCATGCTTTGTTAGGAATATTGTTGACGACAAGTATCTGGTCACTCGGAGCCCCATATGGCCCTTATGCAAAGCTTGAAACCAAACACACACAGGTGGACTTATCCCACAGCACACACATGGCGCAGCCACAAGGCGATGGGAATTTTCGAGGTGAAAACAGTGTGGTGTTTCAAAAACCAAAGCGCAAACTGCAAGCTCTGCAGTCTGCAGGCGTTGGTCTAGCCCATGATGCTGCGCGCAGATTGCCTCAAGGTTGTTCCAAGACCTCTAAGGTTTGATGTGGCAAACCCAATGAAACCAGGCCCAATAACAAACCATATACATATATATATATATACGTATATATATATATATATGTGTGTGTGTGTGTGTGGTATTCCTTTAAGCTATCCCAGTTTAAGGGGCATCCAATGTTCTTAAACCCAGACTATGGATGGATACGGGTAGTTTATTATGGGGATTCCAAAATGAATTAATTCCCCGGGCTGTTGATGTCACAACATGCACACACGGTAAGACAGTAACCCCATACGTAAAAAAAATATGTCCATTCTTCCAGTGCGACTTTATTCAGTTGTCTATTCTGCCTAGAGGCTGGGGTTTATAGTCTTATATTCACAGATTGTGTTCCTGTTAAAAACGGGGATGTCCGATTCCCACGTTCAATTACCAAAGGGTGGTTCCGTTTGTGTCCCTTTAAGAGGAACAACTTCTGATCTTGCCCCACCTCTGTCAGTGTTTTTCACAAGCTCCCGGAACCCTGTACTTATTGAAATAGTGGACATACAACAAGAATGCAGTGTGCCCATACATGTCTCTATGTGCGAGTAGCGGGTATGTTTTATGTCCAGAATACCCAATACTGTCCAGATGTCTGTCTATCCAAGTTTATCCAAGTTTATTCATTTCTCTCTCTCTCTCTCTCTGTATCTGTCCATTTGTCCATCTGTCCATTTGTCCATCTTTCCATTTGTCCATTTGTCTATGTGTCTATATGTCTATCTATCGATCTACCTATGTGTTTTTCTGTCTGTATGCATGCATGTATAATATGTATGTGCATGCATGTGTGTATTGATGCATGTGTGTATTTATGTATGTGCATATAAGCCAGTAAATCTGCATGCGTAGACAGCACATACCTGCAGCATCTCATGCTGTACCTTTTGCGACATGATCATCTTATCTTGGTCTTGTCATTTTTTTTTGTCATGATCAACTTTTTTTGTCGGGCCAACTTTTCTTGGCCGCAAGTACCCTTGTGCTGCTGCACGCTTTTTCAGCCACCTGCATCATGGCAATGTAAGCTGAATGGACCATCATGGGATCTGGTTTGTTGTGATTTATTGAAGGCTTATACATATATAGGCCTTTGGTTACTTTGACCAGCATTGACCAGCAAGAACAATGCAGGAAAATGATTTGCAACAACAAAGTGAATCACATGTGTTGTTACCATGGCTCACCAACGTCTGACATGCCGCTCCCAAGATTGGTCCGGATACCCAGCTGGCTGCTTGCAGCTGCCAGTGCGGTTTTGGAAACGCACATGAAACAATCATAAAACATCAATGTTCTGTTGTTTTCAAAAATGCTATGTTAAATTCTTTCACCGCACCAGCGCATGCATGAGCATCGGCATGCCAAACAACTTCCATAGCCATTTGGCTGGATAGGTGGGCACTCTGAGAAGCATTGCAATGGTACTGAGGAAATCGCCTTCCCAAGAGATGGAGTTAGATCACTTTGCGGGTGGAATCCCATGTGAATTGACTTCAATACCCCCAGAAGGCATCAATGCCATGAAGAAACTGTACTACGCTGCTTAGCTCAAACCTTTGGTTTCTTTTGAATTTGAAACATGGTGGAATTCCAAAATTATGCCCTTTTTTTTTTCATCATGGGGTTGCCTAAGGCTATGAAGGCAGATCCCGACTTGAAGATGCGTGCAACTTCATTTACTACCTTGGTGGTGTGGCCAGGGAAAGTAGGGGTCATCGATGAAGCTTCGATTAAGGCGAACTATGGACTCCTGAAGCACGTGCCAGAAGCACATGCCCTGTGGGATAAGGTCCTAGAAATCCCTCATTCGAAGTGGGTGGTGGAAGCGCTTGCACAATGCTGGAAGGCTATTTCTGGGCAAATGACAATGTATGGATATGTCTTTATAATATTTTAATTATGTTGAATGGTTTTCAAGGGGTGGTGTAAGCACACGCACACACACACACAGGCTCACACATACAAGTGCTATATGAATATCATAACACCCATCCAGGTTGACATGGGTGAGCAGTGCAAAGCTTGTGCCTGGTGTATCAAGAAAATGTCCAACAAGGTGATGAGGCTCCGTCGGAGATCTAGCAGTCAAAGATATGAAGAAGTTCACACACTTGCTGCCCCTTGCAAGTGCTTAATGGTTTCAGTTTTTTTCCCCGATAAAAGAATGCACTGACCAAAAGAATTGTTTTGTTTCACTCTTATTGGTTTCCATTTTATGGTTTCAAGACATTAGGATGCCTTCACTTCGAATCAAAATCAAGTTGGTGAAAATGACGATCAAGCTGATGAAGCTGAAGAGCCTGCCCATCTTGAAGAACTGCCTATTGAACCTATTGGACCTGCCCTCCCCCCCCCAGCCCACAGCAGCTTGCAGGACAAGTTGGAGGAGTTGTTGATGCTGCCCATGAACCAGCGCCCATTGGTGATGCCATGGTTTCGGAACCCTCAGCACCCGAATCAGCAACCCCATCTCCAGCTGATGCAGTCTTCCCCCCTCAAGATCCCACCGAACTTTTTGAATATTTTCTGAATGGTGGAAGGCCTTCTTGCCCCCAAGTCATGTGGGACCCCTTGACTGCAGACAGCCAGCGGGAACCCGGTTTAACCCCAGAAGCTGAAGCATGGCAAGCGGCACAAAGGGCCTTACAACAGGATGATTCTTCTGTTTCAGCAACAGCTATGGATTCATCACCCAAACAACTTGCAGATGTGGTGCAGGTTTCTGATTCTGAAACTGAAGCCATACCCCCCCGGGACATTTCCAATTCCTTAGAAGCAGCCGTGGAAGTTTCTACTGCAGGCTTGCTGGTACAAAAAATGTTTTACAAATAAAGATGTTAAATTTATTACCTTCCATTCTTTCCCATTCCACCCCCTTCCATTCCATTCCATTCCATTGTTTACAGTTTTCAGGTTCCTATTCATTCCCAGTATTCCCATGGTTATTTCACTTTTCCGCTCAAGGTTCAATGCATGAGATGGCGGAGGGCGACCAAGTCATGCGTTTGCAGGAGAAAATTGCCCTTGTGAAGGCGAAGATTCGAGGTAAGGTATCAGGAGTCCCAGCAACTGCAGATACTTTGGAAACAATCCCGCTTCCCCAGGAGGAGGCTGATGCCACTAATCTGCACCCAAGATATGCAAAGGTCACCCCACACTTGCACACCTCAAGCGATAATTTAATGAAATTACACACTTGGCCTTAAAAACAGGGAATATAGTTTCAAGGATGGACTGTTTCTTCCAATGTTTGCACTTGCATACATAAGGTACTTGCTGCTTCCTTCGCCGAACCTGTGGAATCTACGCGTCAGGCGGGGTTGGCTTTTAAATTCACACGCTGTTACTCTGGCTTGCATTTATTATCCTTAAAAAAACACTGAAAAGCTATCCACTTCTATACCACCTATATAGCACCTAGTGTTTGTTTGTGTTACTTTTATGCTTTCTATGCAGGCCATGGAGATCATGGAGATCAATGACAGCCCCCCAGCAGCTGCAGAAGCAGTTCCAGAGGCCAAGGACACCATCCGAAGGGGGCTTGCTGCAAGTGATTTACCGGCACCCTCTGACACAGAGAACCTTGGGTTTAATCCTTTTGTTACAACGTTTCCTATATTCTACCCCATACATGTTGAACCTTTTGTTTTGTTGATGGGATTTTTAAGGGATGGAAAAATGTTCAACTAAGGCCCCGTGACCCTTTGGATGCAGAGACAGAGGATACACTCATCACGAGACGGCAGCAACGGGATCTTCGGGCCAGCAAGGGTCGAGGGAAAGGGGGTCGAGGCAAAGGTGGCCGTGGCCGGGGCCGTGGTAAAAAGAAAGAAGAACCTGAAGATGCCCTTCCTTGTTCGGATGATAATGGTGGTGAGAGTGGTGATGGGGGTGGTATCGTTGATTCCGTTCCTGAAAGTTGTGCTGAGGGTAAAGCAAGGGAGGGGGCAGGTGAGGCAGGGGAGGGGGTGGCTGAGCCAGGTCCAGAGCACCCCCAACCAAAGCATGAGCATGAGCCCAAGCGAAGGTGCAATCAGGCAAGAGCAAAGGCCTCAGCCGAACCTTCCAGTGGGTCCAGGCCTGAAGCTGCAGTTCCGAAGGCCAAGTGTAAGGCAAAGGCAAAGGCAAAGGCAAAGGCTGAGAGCAAGGCTAGGCCTAAGGCAGAGGCAGGTCAGAGGAAAAGGTCTGTGGCAGCCAGGGAGGTGGAGGGTGGGGTTCCCAATTCCGAACCCAAGCCTCGAACTCGCAAAGCCCAAAAGAAGCAACATGATGCCCCCCTTCCAATTCCAGTGGAAAAGCGCGGTGAACTGAAGCAGTTTCATGTGATGATCTATAAGCACATTTTTTGTATGTTTCATGTGTGTACTATTGTCCTTTAATCCTCACTTTAAAGGTTGTTCGGTTTCTTTTTTACGGGGCCAACCCAATCACGTCCCCTTGGGTTATCAAACCGGCACATCATTCAGGTTTATGGGAACCTTTGAGATTTACCGCCTTGAGCCCTATTGGCCCAGAGGCACCTGCGGTCTTCGAGACTTGAAAGCAATATGCATAGTTCCAAAACGGGATTACAAATCAAATATCTTAACTATGCAGTCTATGAGGTTTTGAAATCTGAAGATTCTCTTCGATTCATATACTATGGTCAAAAAACTTTTTGGACAGCACTGTGTTGTTTTCTATGCCACACCCACAGCCAAACTGCAGGAAGAAAGGCCGATGACAAGCACATTCATCTTGCGAGTGAAGGTGAGTCAGCTGGAGGTATGAGGACTAACATTGAAATCTGCAATCATGTGGCTGCCTGCTCTGAGTTCAACCCATTTTCTTTTGGTTGGGCATTCTGTTTTGTTCTTTGGGGTGGTTATTTCAAATTCAAGTAGCCCATCTTTAAAAATTGAAAGGCAACACGTTTTCTCCAGCTGACTCCTTTGATCCAAATCCGAGGCTCGCTGGCTTACTCAGAACCCTGAAGCTGACCGGCTTTCACCTGAGCTGCAGGCTTCGGTGGAGGATCTTCTCACAGAGCTCAATCAGAGGGCAGTGCATGGTGGGGCATAGAGGATGAAGTATAGGGCATGAGATGAGTTTGACAAATCTGTTCTTTGAAAAATCTATTCCATCTGAACATCATTGTTTTATGCATGTTGGTGCCATCAAGGGACAGCTATTGCCATTCACAAGCCATGGGTATGACCCGCCATGAAATAACTAACTCTTGGATGCTTGCGCTGCTGGGGGAAAGCAGTGCATGCAAACAACAGCTCAACTAGTCTGATCCTTGTAGCAGCGTCCAAGCTACAGGGCAATTGTCTTTGGCGATGACTCGAAAAAAAGGAAATGTGGCTCTGCCATTTGGGGGGTTGATGATGTATAGAATCGAAAATGTCCCCATGCGATGGTGTTTCCGATTATTTTCCCGATGCAATTGCTTTTCATTCTTGCGTATTGGGATTCTACCTTCCCCCTTTGACACCCTATCCAATCAAACCCACCGGTTTGCCCATGGCCGTGGCCCAGGCCAATTCATGCCACGAGGAAGCTCCAACCTTCAAAGGTACCTGCGGGCAGGCTGCGGGTGTTTGGTGCCTAGGGTGTGGATGATGTCGCAGGGGTCCAAGCTGCTTATCTGTAAATCCAGATCGAAACCAAAATATATACTATATATACCCAGAATAGTATAGTAGCACAATCCTTTGATGTGATGTATAATATAATAATATATGTTCAAAAGTTGATATCGTGTGGAGATTGGTCCATTAGTTCTGTGTGCTACCAAGGCAGATTTAGGCTCCCAGTTTTCCCTGCCCGTGCATCAGACTATATAGAGAGGTGGTGCCATGCAAGCATGGGGCGCAGAGCAATTGATCTTGGCTCTATTCAAAGCCCGGGTTCCGAAGGCACTGTGTTGGAAATGAAAAAAATATGGGACTTATAAGGGCTGTTATAATGGTGTTTTGATTACAGGATTTCGGTTGAAAGGGGTCTTCAAATTAAAGCGTTTTCTCATTTCATCTTGGGTTTGCACGCAGGCCCCTGTACCTTTTCCATCCCCAAAATGGTGCGTGAACCCAAGATGAAATGAGGACCATGTTGCCGCTATGGTTGTTAACGCTGACCAATAGGATGTGGCTATTTGCCTGCTACTCTTGTTATGGACGATGTCTCATGACATCTCGAGGGCGTCTGGGCCGAAAAGTTTTTTCTGGATTCAATCACCATCATCACTTGGTTTTAGTGAAACCCTTGTTGCGGGTAGCATGAGGGATTTAGGTGAGCTAGACAAGTATACTATTGTTTACATAGATCGACGGATAATAGACAAACAGATAGATTGACATGCATGTGTAGATATTGTACTGCGATATTGTTTAAATACGATGCAGGTGATATATTAATATACACAATTAATCTGTCGACATACAGATGAACAAGTTTACAAATATGGGTTATTATAAATTTTGATTTGTATGCTCGAAATGCAGGTGCCCCAAAATTATTTTTTGACCTTAAACTTAAACGTCTTCGGGGCGCCCCAATGGGCCCTTTGACTTTTAAGACTCACCCAATAGATATTATATGACATTATCACCATCACCTATTATGCAACCCTGTTGCCATCCCATTTGCGCCTTAGGTTTGGCGATTTGCAGAGTTCTTTGCCGGAGAAGCCCACGTGACAGCGGAGGTCCTTATGGCATCTTACTGCAGTGTGTCTCTGGATGTGGCATATGGGGGGCGAGCAATGGACCTCCTCACTCCTGCTGGTATGGGGTTGCCTTACTCAGCATAGATCTTTTTTTAGGATTTTGAGAAAACAATACATCTTTATACTATGGGTTATTATTTGCTTATGTCTCTGGACCCCAACTTGGGATCAACATAGGTTGGCATTGCTGACACTATTGAAGCTAGAGCCTAACTCCATGGGGCTGCTGGCTCCAGTTTGCTCTACTATGGGATTCTTGGCATCTTCGGTGACACAAAGAACATTCATGCTACCTCTTGGTGACATCTCAAAAATGTCAGTACAGCAAGGAAACTTGCTGGCCATTCGGTGCCTTGCTTGGGTTAATCACTATGAAAGTGTTCCCTATCTCCCCCATCAAAAATGAAATAGGGATCAATCCATTACAAGGTTTTGGTTACACAGGGTTTAAAGTACAAGGTCAATCCTGCTGTGCTGGATCTTGGTGGCATTGGGCCATAGTTTCCTATTAGAACAGCCATCTGGATCTTATTTTCGGTCCTTTCCACAGTGGCGATATTTCTGCAAATACATTTGCCGTGTGACTGGGCAACATATATGTTTCAATCAACTTTTCCTATGTTATTTTGCTCGGTGTAAAGATATCATGGGGCACCAGAGACAAAACAGGGTATTACCAAAAACATGTTGGGGCACCAACTGCCCTGCCTTGGCCCAGGTTTTCCGACAGCGCCTCTACATGCGACACTGGGGCTCAGACTCGTGCAAGCCCACGAGTCTTTGGAGCAACAGTGAGGTGGTGCACCAACTCAGCCAAGGCCGTTTGAGGAAGGACAGCTTCAGCTGATAATCTCTGTGGGAATTATCTAGGCCAATGTCATTTGAACCGTTTGAACCCATGAATAAACCCCTTTAGTGCACAATTCAGAAGTATACTTTACATTAGTTTTTGAGAATTGGCACTCGGAATAAGTTAAACGTTTCTTCATCTGGGTTCACGTTAGTGTTTTGGGACAGACAAATCTTACAATGTCTCTCTGTGTATGTGCTAAGCAATTGTCCATGGTTGGGTGGCTGAATGGATTTTGATTGATTGGTCCCTGCTAGTTTTACATCCCATCCAGGAAGACAGAGTGGGCACGGTACCCTTGGCTCAGCAGTATCAAGACTCCAGGGGTCAAAAGCGATGTCATGGAGTCAAGAAGCGGCTAAAGAAGTCGCAGTCCCTAAACTGCAACGATTGTATATTAATATGTATTCATGACTTTAATAATATAATATACTATATAATATATTTATATAAATATATATTATATAATAATATAATAACATATAATATATATTTGGACTGTTTCAAACATTTGTCCAATCATTTTTGGGTCCCGGCCAAGGGTCTACACACGAGCTTTTGGTCGGCGGGTTGCTTCCCTTTTACCCCGCTTCAATGCTGGGGTGAAGCCATTGCGGTCCCCACAGGACTTGGGATCAGTAGCATCCCCAAATTTAGTATCGCTAATAATTGTATATCGATCATATGTCTTTGGGGGCTCCCACCATCTGTTTTCAAATAAGGGGCACTATTGATTATTGACCATTTCTTCCACATTCCATTTTTTAAAAACATTTAAAAACATGTTATTGCATGGTATACACACGCCACCTTCCTACCATCAAACTGCATTCCCCTCCTCACAGGATTCTGGTGGTGCATCGGGGCCGGCTCTTCTCAAATCATTGGTGACCCCAGATGTGTGGGCTTCCGCAAAGATGGATGAAGTGATTGAATACTTAGCAAGAAATAAACACTTGCAGGTACCAACCATGTACTCAGAAAGCCTTGGAGATTAGATGGGCACCCGAAGCCACGGAGTGCCAAAAGCAATTGGCAGGCTTGGTCCCCATGCCTGTGTTGTTTAACAACGCTGGCCTTGCAAGCATTTGGGGCAGACAACCAGCCGTTCATTACCAGAGCGAATGGGTGAAAAAGTGTGTATAGTCTTGTTTGCAAAGGGATTATTTGTTCTTGGGCCATTGCAACCCAACCCAATATCTTATCAATAGTAAAATGTATTAAAATGTTGCATTCTTGTTCGAAAAGTTGGCTTTTCCCCATCATTGGTTGTTTTAGGAAAAAATGAGTAAAAACAGAAAAATTCTTGCGCGCAAGAATGCGCAAGAAAGCCAACTTTTTGCGCAAGAAAGCCAACTTTTCGCGCAAGAACGCGCAAGAATGCGCAAGAAAAAAATAAGTCAGAAATTGCTTCAAATCAGCATGCAATGGCTAGATCTGTCATTTTTCCAATACTGATCAAACATTTTGGCTTATATCATTGGTGAAATTGTGAACGCATACTGGCAACCCCAATCCAACAGCTTTTTAATTTGGGGCATCCCCTTCTATGATGATCATTTTTGGTGGGTAACCGCTATTCCCGACTGTTTTTTTGTGGGGATGACATTACAGGTCAGTACCTTCAAAGCTGGGGACCAGCAGTATGGGTGATCATTCAAGCGTATACTATAGTATCAACGGAGCTATATATCCTTTGCCCTGGGGAAAACTTGTTTTCCAGTATTGATTTTCATGTTAAAAGCAAGTTAAATGGACTGAAGATATACAAAATGAGGGCCCCCTAGATAGCCTATATAATTATAGCTTATACATATAGGCTTACTATTGATGCTGGGTATATAAAGTCATGGGGGTATAAATCAACTTATGGGGAGCCTTCCTGTAGGCGGCATGTTCCATCCCATAACATGGAGTGGATAAACGTCCCTCATACAAGAAAAACTGCACAAAACAGTTCAGGGATGAAATTCGATCAGCCTTTTGCAGAGTATACCCTTCTATGGGCCATTTTTTACAGGTGCCCTTTTCTCAAGGTTTTTGGGTCCCAAAATGGCTTTAATAGGCCATCTGTAAAATGACCCACGCAGCCCCAAAAAAAACAAACTTTGTTGGTGATTGGGAGACCTGCTTTTTTTGGGGGCTATATGTATAGAACCCTTGATACCCTCCTGAATGGCCACCCCCTTGTTTGAACCAACCATGCTGGCCAGGACTGGAGCCCGGACCATCTCGAGCATCTGCATCATCGAATGGTGCGCCCACCGCCACCTGCAGCACGGCCAGCTTCAGGTTTCTCAGGGTTCCACTTTCAAACCTGTTGGAAAATTAGAAGTCAAAAGGGCTTATGAAATCTATTGCAATGGTGCAACCATCCTTCGATTCACAAAAACATTTCAAGATTGGATTTGTTTGATTTCATGATGTCAAGTATTCATATGGGCAGCCGTTTCTCAACTTACGGCATGGGTGGATCCAACGGGATGGGTGACCGGCTGCACTCAACCGAATCGCTGATGGATGGGGTGAGGAAGTTGAATGACCAGCCCCAACCCAGAACGCCCACCAGGGCGGCCAGGTCACTTGAAACTTGTCTCATATCCAAGTGTCCCATGAAACATGTTCGAGCAATACAGTTCTTACCATCATAAGAAAACTATATTTATATATATACCATGGGGGGCACCATATTGACATGACTCCTGTGGACAAGTTGGAGATTATTGCAACTGCGGCCTTTTTACCAAACCTGTAAATCATTGAAATGTCGCATGTTCTTTCAATCAGTCATCGCATGCTTTAGGTGAAACATGAAGAGCCTGATGATGAAGCTGCGCTGTTCTCACCAGAGACTAGGGCTTTGCTCAAGGGTCTTGGTGATAGCCCAGAGTCCCTGCAATTGAAAGCGGAAATCCTTGGTGCTGCTAATGAGCTTAGACGAGGAGATCTGTTCCACCAAAAAGAGTTTCACAGTTTGTTTCAACATGTTCCATGATTGTCTTAAAGGTATAATGTTTAAATGCACATGAAATACATTGTTGGATTTTGGGGTGATCGGCAAAACCCTGTAGGATACTCCAGTGGATCAGCAGGTGGTTCAGTTCTAGGTGATGCTGTCCACAATCCCCCGGATTCAAAAGAGCTCCGTGAGCCCTCTCCTAGCCTCACAGGTCCACCTCAGCCACCTCCCAAAGAGCCTGCCCAGCAACTTCCGGAGTCTGCGTTGTCTGCAAGTGCCTTGGAGTCGGAGATGAAAGCCCGAATGGACAAACATGCAAAGGCCCTAGAGAAAGCCATGACAGATGACTTTTTGGAAATGAAACGCAAAGCCGAAGCTGAACTTGAGACAGAAATGGAGCAAAAACGAGCGAAACGGATGCAAGAGCTAGATGAGGAAATGGAAGAAAAAAAGCGGATGAAAGAAGCAGCACTGGAAAGTATGGAGATGCAGCTGCAAACTAGGATGCAACTAGTAGCTGATGAACAAATGTTGCTGGATGACCTGAAAGAAAAGTCAAAAAACATGCAGAGAAAGATTGAGGAAGAAGCCAGCAGGATGACGACAGCCTCAGCGCAGAAAACAACAGAGGACCCCAAGACAGCCATGAAAGAAAGGTTGAAAGAGAAACTGCAGGAAAAGGCTGCACTTGCAACACCGCCCCCGTCTGGGGCCGTTCAGAAGTCCCCTCCCTCAGCTGACTCAGTTTCAGCCGCCCCGGAATCAGCCAAAGGGACACCTCCCAATGTGGCGATTGTGCCAATGACAGACATGCGTTTTACCTCATCGACGCATCCTGCAGCTTGGCAGTTCCTTTACCGCCTAACTAAGAGGGAGGACCAGTGTGAAAAGGAGATCTATGATGCCTGGCATGCAGGCGCCAAAACCGTTTTGATGGAACTTTCAATAATTAAATTATGTTATACAACTTGCCATTGCAATTTCATTACCGGTTATATCAAGATGGCCCTTCCAAAAATCTGGTGGGAATTGTTATTGGTTGCATCATATTGCATCAGGTGGCCCAAAGCGTGATCACCTACTTCGTGACTTTGTCTGCCGCTGCTACAGTCCTGTTGACGACTTTTCCAAGAACAAGGCAATGATGATATCATATCATTTGATCTGCAAATCAACTGTGCGGAAGTATTGCATGGGGAAAACATACAATTTATGAGGTTCAGTTACCTTTGTTTTACCCATTTGCACCCATCCTTTCTTAACATTGATCATCTATCCACTATTGACCCGCTATTTGTTTATCGATCCCTCCTTGGTCCCAATGGTCAACAGCGCAGCAGCCAGGCCAAGTTACAAGCTTTGGTGACACTGCGGAACACAGCGAAGTCCTGGCGCCGCAATTTGCAGGGCTACTCTTGGCATACAGAAGATGAGATGAAAACCTTGGGGTGGTCACAGTTACTTGTCACATCTTGTCACTATAAATTTGGAATGTTTGAATCATCTCATAGTTGAACAAGCGTTTCATTCCATGAGCGATTACTTGAACCAGATCTCTAGCTAAGGGCCAAAATGGAAGGGGCGGTCAAATACTGCACCAAGCGCAAGCTCACCAAGACTGCTTTGCTTGCTTGCTGAAATTTATGCATGTGCATTATGCCATCTTGCACCCTGTGCATTTGAATATCTTAGAACCTTCCCACTTCAAGCCTTCCGGCAGGAAGTGCATCTACGACACCAGTGCTGTGAAGTACTTGGTCCAGGTCAAGGATGACGTGGAGGCTGGTGATGAGAAACTTAGGGAGTTGGAACAGGAGATGAAAGAGTCCGGTGTGTTTGACACTGACTTCAGTTTGGGAGACATCCTCGTGGATGACGATGAGTCAGAGACAAACCCAGCGGAGATCAACAAAGCCAAGAAAAAACTAACCGACTTTCCGGTGGTGGAAGGTGAGGAAACCATAGTTGAGTATGTGGGGCAGTACAAGAAAGCTTGCTTGGCCAAAAAAGCGTTGCTCAAAGCAACCCGTGAGCGCCTTGAGAAGGATCAGGCGAAAGGTCATGAGCCACTTTGTTTTTACAATTTCAGTACGTTTCTGGTTGGCCCCATGGATATATCTTTCAATGATGTACACTCAGTGAAACCCTGTTGTTTTCGGCAAACAGTGGTAAATACACTATACCGTATACCAAGGAATGATTTGAAGAGCCTTGAGGCGAGCGGAAGCCCCTTGGCCCAATTGACCAGTCCTTGTAGCCCAGGTCCACAAACATTGTGCCATCGCATGTCCATCGCCTGCAGCCGGCTCAGGTAAGCTGTCCTCCCTCTACCAGGAACTTGGGCAGATTGAGATCAGCCCCAGCGGTCGTGAGAATCTTGCGAAGCATCTATTCGTATTGTTCAAAACACGTTCAATCAATCCCCTGTCTCACCATATATGTTTTGCTATTCTGCCATGTGCCCAAGATTGTCCAGGTGTGTCAACAGGATCATGGTAGTTTCAAACAATCATAAGGATTCCTGTGTTTTCTGTTAAGGAAAAGCTCCTTTGCATCGACTTGTGAGAAGATCCGCACTGAGCCCATCCCTTATTTTTGGGGTGAAGTATGTCGTCATGAAAATGAAAACATGGTTGGTGGTTACAACATGTTACAACCATATGCTCTTG
The DNA here is from genome assembly GCA_947184155.2 of Cladocopium goreaui. Classification (NCBI taxonomy): domain Eukaryota; class Dinophyceae; order Suessiales; family Symbiodiniaceae; genus Cladocopium; species Cladocopium goreaui. Next base: position 520,737 of record CAMXCT020004223.1, on the reverse strand, counting down.
GCTGTGCAAACCATCAGGGCGAACCCATGGGACCCACACATGGTTATATAAATCTTAAGATGTGTTTTTCCTTGGAGAGTAGTGGTTATAGTTATAGTGAACCCATGGAACCCATACATGCATGGTTATGTAAAGATGATTCTTCCTTCGACAGTAGTTTATTTTTGGCCAGATGTTCCAAACCGAGGACGTTTTATTCCAAACCGATCCCCAAGAACAAGGCGAAAGCCAAGGCTGTGGCTTCTGAAAATCAGAAGCTGGATGAGAGTTGAAACTCTTGACTCTATGCTGCGTTTGTTCTGGTCTGACCCGGCCCAGCCTTCCAGCAATCAAGTTGCCAAAACCATAGCTGCGGGAAGCTGTATTGGTCATCCTATACTTTCAAACCTTTTCACCTGGTTGTTTGTTGCTGGTGTTGCTGAAATCAAACTGGCCATTTTGATGGGTCACTGAGATGCAAAGAAAATGTGTGGCACCTGATCCGTGCCATGGATCCGTTTCATGGAGTTGTGCCATAGATCTATCTATAGGTCTTCTTGGAAAACGAAAGCGGCAACCCTATGACTGCAATTTTGAAGGGTCCCACCAAAAAGGCAAGTGAGAGTTTTGAACTCGCCAAATTCTGTTTGTTTGGATGGTCCAGTGATTTGTCAGGGTTTATGTCATCAACCCCAAAATCAAACATGGGGATTGCATCTTGATGCTGGCTCCTTTCTTTTGCACTTCAAACACGGTGTATATAATATATAATATAATATATATGGTTCACCCCACTTTGGTTTTAATCCCTTGGTGTTCCCTACCCTACGATTTTTTTAAAGGGATCCCTTGGCCACCCCCTCGCAGGTGACTATGACGCTGCTGAACCAGTTCCTGCAGTAGTGGCTGATGTCTTGAAGACTTATGTTGTGCCTTGGTTTCTCTCAAGTGATTTGCCTGGTCCATCCTGCGTTGTTCCTTTTACTGGTCTTTCCCCAAAGCCAAAGATTTCAGTTCCATGGAATCAAATGACAACCAACCTTATCCCAATAAAGATAAAACCCAAGTGTGTGATGATGTATATAATCGGCATCATTGATTTTTTGGGGGTGCAAAACTGGAAAGCTAATGACAATAAAACATTAGTTGTTTTTTTAATGGGGTTTCAGCCAACCCCGCCAAAGGTGACCCATCCAAAAACAGTGGTTATTAGGGATTTATTATCCACCAACAATCACATATACTGGGTTCTTAGCATTCGATTATTAAAGGGTTCGCCCAGCAAGTAGTTCTATAGTACATCCATCCATTCTTTGGGGTTTCAAGATCGAACAAAATATATGTAATAAATCCAACACTTTAAGGGCATTTTGATTAGGATTCACCCAAACCCCAAAGTTGCAGATATTGGCTTGTAGTAACCCCTAAAAATACAACCCTACCATCTTTCTGAAGGATTTACCAACACTATATTATAACACCTTACTAGGTCCCTCACAGGATGTGGTTACGCTCTGGGATTACACATATATAATACAAATAAGTGTGCATATGATCCTAGTGTAGCTTGTCCAGGGCCATGGAGCTTATTAGGGGTCATTAGACACCAACCACCACTACTGAGGGCTTATTATATAAAAATTATATAAACCATCCACTATATATTACTGATGTTTTTTTCTGAATCCCATGAAAACCGGCTGAAGGGTTCTCCATTGGTGTCAGCATGTGCTACCCGCACAATGGCTGAGGCAAACTCAGCTGAAGCTGCCATCAAACAGGCGAAAGGTGCTGGTGATCTAGCTATTTGGTCGAAGGAGAAAATCCTTTTACAGGGTGTGGGCAATGTAGCTAGAACACAGCCTGGAAACCGCGGGCGTGATTTAGCGCAGCACCTACATAGACGGGGCTTCATGCTCAATGTACGTATCAGTTGGTTGACAAACGCGCTTTGGTTAACATCTTAACAGCTGTTGTTTGTTTATTTTGTTTTATATTTTTGGCCCTATAGTACACCCCAAAACCATATGGTGTTGTTCCATGAGCCATACTTCCCTGAAGGTCCATCCTGCGCAGAAACGACGGAGGAAAAGGATGAGATACGAAGTGAAGCATCCAATGCTGAAGATTTTTGACATGGCTCAGTTCTTGCTAAACTCGGCATATTCTGAGAAACTTCTGAATCGACCAGTGTCGGATGTTGCTGGTTGGACAAATGAGTTAGCTGAATTTTGGAGAAAGTGGAAGGCAATTGAGCCGCACCACGCAGTTTACAAGGACCATGCTCATGATTTGGATCATTGCATACCCTGTATGTTGCATGGTGACGAGGGTACTGGCCACAGGAGAAAACCGCTTCTTCAACTTTCCTGGGGTTCCATGTTGCGCATCGGCAAGTCTTCACTAGAGCGGATGTTTCTCATAACTAGCTGTGCTCACAAGATGTACAGTCGATACAACAAGGGTTCCGAAGCGGGGAACATTGTGATTGACAAGTTGTTGGAGGAAACTGCTAAGTCTGCTCTGAAAGCCTATGCTGGTGGAATTGAGACCCGTTCTGGCCACACTTTTTTCCTGGTATTTCTGGGGCTTGCTGGAGATCATCCATTTCAAACAAAAGCTTATCGTGCAGTTCGTAGCCATTTGAAAGTTGATGTTTGCCCTCACTGCCATGCAAACACTTACAGTGTCCCTTTTGAGGAAATGGGACCAGGGGCTTTGTGGCGCACAAGTGTGTTCCAATCAGTGCCTTGGAGGAGGGATGTGACCCCACCGCTTTCATCAATCCCTGGTGCGCAACATCCAGCCTTTATTCGATTTGACCTGATGCATATGTTGCCTCATGGTTGTGCAAGGAATTTTGTGGCATCTGTCATATGTATGATGGCAGGACCTATGAATATCTTTTTGCCTCAGGATGGGGGGCAATCTCGAAACAGCAAGGAAAGTCGACTCGAGGAAGCCTATTCGCACTTCCAAAGTTGGTTGGACTGCACTGGGGGCCATGTTCGAGACATGAAAGAATTTACTGCAGACAATTTAGGCTGGCAGCAGAACAGGTCATACCCAGAAATGACTTGCAAGGCCTCTGACTGCAATCTCCTTATCAAGTGGCTCATTGATTTTTTGACAAGCATACCGTTTGCTCAGAACTGGATTTTGGATACTACTCTTACTGGCCTTCAAGGGGCTGATGAGTTCATGCGCTTGGCCTACACTGGAGATAGAGTTTTCTGGAACCCTGACAGGCAAAGGCGTGGCAAAGCATACGTGGGAATGTTTTTGCATGCCTATACGCAGCTGCAGATTTACTGGCATGGCGAGGGCTGGACACTTTTCAAGATTGTTCCTAAATCGCATTTTACGGCGCATTGGCATGAAGCACTGGCAGAATGTTTGCGGGTTCAACAAGAGTGGGCTATAAGCCCAGGAGCTTTCTCGACACCGATTCTTGAAGATTTCATTGGTGTTGTGTCTAGGATTGGCAGAACAGCTCACCCCAGCAGTGTTGCAAGGACTACCATTCATAAGTACTTGGTCCAACTTCGCAGGGAATGGTCAACTCGCAGGTGCGCTTAGAAGAAAAAAATCAAGGCGTGCGTTTCTGGAAGGAATACTTCTTGGGCAGGCATGTTCTGAGCATTTTACTATAAGATGGCACATGCTGTGAAATATGAGGAAATTCTTGCTGACAACTTTTTTTGTTCGGAACTGAAATCTTTGGCTTTGGGGAAAGACCAGTAAAAGGAACAACGCAGGATGGACCAGGTATATATATATATATCTATGCACGAACTTGAGACTGAACTACCACAGTGTCGCGCCCAGCTACAGCTCTATTCCCACTGATATTAATGTGATTTGGGGCCTTACTCACTATGAATAGTACTAGTACTGACTATCTTCAGTGATCATCAACCATCAAATATTGTATTGATATTTGTATTGATATATTTTGATAAATTTTGTCCGAGGGTTCCACCTGCACTAAACCCAACAAGATGGAGTGTGCAGTTTATAGGTCTCCATTGCGTATCTATTGGATGTTACCACTGCTAAATTTTCGGTGAGAATCAAAAGAAACAGAAAGCTATCGCCATTACCGAAAAAAAGCGGTTCTACCCGGGGTCACGCATTTTTGTGGGAAACCATACCTTCAGGTTGTGCCATCTATAGGTTACGCTTGCAATCCATGTGCACAGGGAAAGAGAAAGGAGGAGGGAAAGGAGAAAGGAGAAAGGAGAAAAGAAAAGGAGGAAAGGACGAAGGGGAAGGAGAAACGGAAAGGAGAAAGGGAAAAGAGAAAGGGAAAAGGACAAAGAGGGAAAGAAGAAGGGGAAGGAGAAAAGAGAAAGGAGAAGGGAAAGGGAAAAAAGACAGGAGAAAAGGAAAGGGAAAGGAGAAGAGGACAAAGGCGAAGAGGAGAAGAGAAGAAGAGGAGAAGAGAAGAAGGGGAAAGTGAAGAAAGAGGAGAAGAGGGAAAGGAAAAAGAAAGCGAATGCAAAAGGAGAAGGAAAGAAGAAAGGAGAAAGGGAAAGGAGAAAGGGGAAGGAGGAGGGAAAGGAGAAAGGAGAACGGACAAAAAGGAAATGGAAAAGGAGAAAGTGAAAGGGGAAAGAGAAAGAACAAAGGGAATGAGAGAAGTAAAAGTGAAAAGGAAAGGAAAAAAAAGGGGAAAGGAATGAGAATGAGAAAGGGCAAGGAGAAAGGAGAAACGGGAAATGGGGAAAGAAGAAAGGGAAGGAGAATGGGAAAGGAGAATGCGAGGAGAGGGCAAGGACAAAGGGAAAGGAGAAAGCCAGGAACAGTGAAAAGAGGAGGGAACGATATCAGGGGTTTCCGTGTCTGTTTATTGAATGTTGTTTTCATGCATACTTTTGGTGCGCCTTTTCCTTGCGAAGACTACGTCTTACGCAAGGGAGGCAAGACACACCATCCCCAAAATATGAAAACAACATTCCATGAACAGCCGCGGAAATCCCTGATATCAATTATTTATATATATATATATATCATGTCCTCGCATGTCTACCACAGCACATCTGTCCTGGGAGCTCCCGGTCGAACATCCAAAGAAGCGCATCATTGAGACAAAATGGCAGTTGGCCCGTTGGCCCCCAACCAGGGCGAGGAGTGAGCCAGAGGAAGACATCAAGCTCCACTACTGGAGTGAATCTGGGGTCGGCGGCAGGGGGCGTAAGCCCTTTATATATATGTGATGAACTATGAATAATATGTGATATTTGGGTATCGCTAATGTGGATATTAGAGAAATATGATGACATAACCTTGAAAAGGGGTATCGCTAATTTGGGAAGGACCCATCGCTTACCTCGTGTTTTTAACAATTTCCATCAATTTCCATAAACCAATGTCCGTCGAATACATATTTAGTATTGCCGGGGTTTTTACGGTTGCTCATATATATATATATATATATAATATCTTTTTTTTTTTTCAATTCCTTCAAATCAGAGTCGTGTCCATTCCTTTCGCCACAAACCCTTCTGACATACCCGCATGGCTTAATATACAATCCTAATACCTTAGCAGCAGGGAATTGCGAAAGTTAGCAAGAATCATCTAGGTAAATCATCTATAAACTATAAATGGGTAATGTTCATTCATTTTCCATAGCTTTTTGGAGGGTACAAACAACGTTTTCTTCCCAAATTCCAGATGTCCAACTTGTCTGAACCCCAGGAAGTCCGGGTTCTCCTGGAGCGTTGGGCCCACTGGAAGGCCAGGTCTTGGACGAAAAAATGCTCCGGTGAATTGGGAGATGGGCATCCCAATTCACGCATCCCTCACGCAGTCAATGATTGCCAATGAGAGAATCATCCCTTAAATAGGCATAGAATTCATAGAACATCATAGAATTTCTCAGAAATTTGGATACCAGCGATCGAAGCATTTCTGTTTCTCCTAGGTCTACCAGGTTACCATCTACATCCTACGGGATGCCAAGGGATCAGCAGCTTCAATCAAGCCCAAAATGGCAGCTGTACCCCAAACCTGCTGCTACACCAAGGTGGTATGCTCGACCTCTGCCAGACTCTTCCACATATATCCACATATGACAAAGAATTCTACAGCTGTCAAGAAAAGAATCATACTGGAATGATTTTGAATTTCACTGAAGCAGTGTCCAAACTCTCATAATCATCAGAATGGCAGTACGCAGAGCTCCCAATCACTTCAATCACTTATTCATATATGCCACAACGCATCCGGAGAAAAATCTGCCGACTGCTTCGAAACTGGGTGTATCTTGGAAACCTGGTGCCCGGGCGATTGCACAGGCGGGAAACGATTGTCCTCCAAACCGCACTTTTTTTTAATATGTTTTACAGACATTTACAGACTGTGTATTCATCATTTCATCTGTTTTATAGACTTGACGGTGTACGCTTCCCTTTGACAATATAATGTACCCTGCTTAGGGTGGAAGCTGGGGTACCTATCCTTTCTGCTGCTTTCATCATATCTTACAGGTTGTATATGATTTTCCCTTTCAACCCCTCGTTGTCGCTTTGATAAACTTTATCTAATCCCGTACTTTGGTTAATTGTCTTTGGTTAGTGAGTAAAGTGACACATTGGTTTGTAATTTTGTTGCTTGATCCCACAGTTGTGGTAGCCAAGGTCTATCACCCAGCACGTATCAAAGTACATGAAAGTGGCCATGCACAGCACATCCATGCGCTAATTGCGTCTATCGCCAGAATGGCGTGATGAGACGCGACCGCGTGGAAGTCAGAATGCCCGGAGAAAAATCACCACAGGGATCCACAGGGTATGGGGAGCACCATTGCCAGAGTGTCTCACCATTTGGGGGTCCATGAAGCAGTTGTCAAAATAGCGTCGACATCCTGCACTATAACTATATCACCAATAATCACTATCGTGGCAACCTCCAGGAAAGATAGAAAAGTCATATCCTACTATAAAATAGATTAAAATAGTGGGAAAGTCAAACCACCAAGTGAACATCTCTTCAACTTGACAACCCCGAAGCCATGAACGTCATATGGGAGAATTGGGAGATGTCGACGTCCTCATTTTTGATGGGAACATGATGATCATCGATTTACTACCAATCTTGGGGTACTCTATAGTATTCAAATATATTTTCATATATGTTCATGTCAAAGTCTTCCTTAACGACTAGGAGTTTCTGAGATTGTCAAGAAATCGCCGATTCCAACTTCGCCACGGTCACGCAGATAATGTCTCAGCAAAAAGGGGCCATCATGGTCCATCGCGTTAAGTCCCCACTGTCACAAATATCCCTCCCGCGTAATTTTTTCCCTGGTAGGGCGGCTTGGCCGGCGCCGGCGGCGCAGTGTCCTCAGAGAAGCAAGTCATGCAACAGGACAAACATCTGAAGGCTTTGAAGGCTTTAGTTGTTCATTCTTGGAAGACTTAAACGCGTTAAACTGTCAATGTTACTATCAATGTGGTATAAACATGTCAATGTATAAAAAATATATACACGTTCATTGTCTGGCTTCTTCTTAGGTAATCTTAGGTACCTGTAGGGTCAACATGCAGAGCGAGAAGTTCCCTCGCTTTCATTTTATTTGGAATTGCTGCTGGTGTATCATTCAATGTGATACTCATTCCATTTTGGTAGGTGACTGTCCATCTTTCCTATCTACAGCACTTCTGTGATTGTGCAAAATCAGAAACCATTCGACCAGCAAACTATTTAGTTTCATATATTTGCAGTATTTCTGAAGACTTGCATCAGTGTAGGGCATGGCGGGCTTCACAGCAACAGACCCTTGAAGATCACGGCTGGAACCTGCCTGCATGACAAAATGCAGCACCACTTGGAATATGTTTCTTTGAAACAGTCAAAGTGACCGCACAAAAAGAGTGGAGGATTAGAAAAAAAATCCAGATAAAAAAAAAAAATAATAAAACACTATAAAACACTAGGATCTTAAAAAAAATATTGCCTATTTCATCTAAATTTAGTGGTAGGTTAGGTATAATTTTTTTTGATCTGGAAATATTTTTTCTTGATCCCCCGAGGCTAGGGGAGATCAAGCTGCTCGAAAGCATCAAAAAAAAAATATTCAGGGCCAACGCTAGACATTACATGCAAAACATCCCTTTTTTTCCAAACGCAAAACTGGTGTCAATGGGTCAGACCACATGGCTTGCTGCATTTGGAAATAAAAATGCAATTTGCTGTGCGCTCTTCATCTTTGTTTTCACTGTGTTTCCTTAATGTTTCCATGATTTTCAATGATTTTTCCAATCTTTTCATTGCTTTGTCCATGGCCTTCATTAACTTTTCCATAGCTTGCATTGATTTTCCAAGGTTTTCATCACATTTTCTATGTTTTTCATTGATTTTCCATGGTTTTCATTGATTGCTCCATGGTTTTTATTGTTTTTTTTCCATGGTTTTCATCATTGTTTCCATGCTTTTCATTGAGTTTACATGATGCTCAAGGTGCCTTTTCGGCACAACATGCATCGTGTCAACATCTAGAATGTAAGTTGACGCAGAACTGTGCTGGCTGTAAAGTTTCACTGGATGACGTGAGTCATGTGCTGGTTTAAGACATCTTTCGGTTTTGTTTTAAGGTTTATTTTGGGTTGGTTTAGGGTTCATTTTGCGTTAGTTTAGGGTTTGTTTATGGTTCATCTAAGGTTAGTTAAGGGTCTCTTTAGGGTTGATTTCGGTTCTATTTCAGATTTTTTTCGAGTTAGATTGCGATCTATTTAGCGTTTGTTTAGGGACACAAACTGTACATATAAATGCGTATAGTTGCGTAGGTGTAAGTAAACCTAAATAGATTTAAATGAATACATACATAATATATATATATTAATATATTTACATATGGGTACAGTTGTGTGTTTACAAGTGTGCAAACTTGGATTAAGATTAAAAAAAAAACGGGAGGGGGGGATTGGGGGGAGGGCGCAGCGCCTCCCCCCAAAGCAGAATGACTATACCTGTTCTCCCGTGAAATGCTGTAGGTTACATATGGTATTCAGGGGTGTCTGCTGCTAGTTTAGGGTCTATTTAAGGTTGGTTGCAGGTTTCTTTAGGGTTGGTTTAGGCTACGTTTAGGTTTTGTTCAGGGTTCATTTAGGGATACAACATGTACATTTAAATGATTATACTTACATGGATGCATTTAGTTATACATGAATACCTTATTGATTTTTCCATGGTTTCAATAATTTTACATGGTTTTCAGGGTGCTTGTTCTGCACAACAAAACTTCCTTCCTTGCTTCCCTTCCTTCCTTCCTTCCTTCCTTCCTTCCTTCCTTCCTTCCTTCCTTCCTTCCTTCCCTTCCTCCCCTTCCTCCCCTTCCTCCCCTTCCTCCCCTTCCCTTCCTTTCCTTTTCTTTCCTTTTCCTTTTCTTCCCTCCTACTAGTTGCTATTGTTTTTATACCTTTTTTTTTGATCCGGATTTTTTCCCCACAACTTTGTGTGGGGTTCTTGTTTTTGATTCTGTATCCCGGGCTCCTCCTCCTTCTCCTCCTCCTCCTCCCGCCCTCCTCCACACACACTACACACAAACTTCACATACACAAACTTCACAGACAATAACTTCACACACACAAACTTAACATAACATACATAACACACACACATAACTTCATACATAACACACACACACACAAAACTTCACAAACACACACACAAACTTAACACAACTTGACACACACACACACATAACTTCACACACACACACAAACTTAACCCTCCTCCACACACACTACACACAAACTTCACATACACAAACTTCACTGACAATAACTTCACACACACAAACTTAACATAACATACCCACACACTTTGTCAACACACACTTTGTCACCACACACTTTGTCACCACACACTTTGTCCACATACACTTTATCAACAAACACTTTGTCAACACACATTTTGTCACCACACACTTTGTCAACACATACCCACACACACTTTGTCCACACACACTTTGTCACCACACACTTTGTCCACACACACTTTGTCACCACACACTTTGCCCACACACACACTTTGTCCACGCACACACTTTGTCCACACACTCTTTGTCCACACACACTTTGTCACCACACACTTTGTCCACACACACTTTGTCACCACACACTTTGTCAACACATACTTTGTCACCACACACTTTGTCAACACATACTTTGTCACCACACACTTTGTCCACACACACACACTTTGTCCACACACACTTTGTCACCACACACTTTGTCCACACACACTTTATCAACAAACACTTTGTCAACATACACTCACTTTGCGTGGCAGGCGTGGCACAGCCTGACATCCACCTTTGTTTCACGTGGCAGGCGTGGCACAAAGTCACATCCACCGTCGTTTTGCGTGGCAGGCGTGGGACAGATGGCACTGGGTGGCGCGCTTGGACCGGCTTGGGCGCCTGTGACGCCGCGGCACTTTGCGTGGCAGGCGTGGCACAACCTGACATCCACCTTCGTTTCACGTGGCAGGCGTGGCACAAAGTCACATCCACCGTCGTTTTGCGTGGCAGGCGTGCGACAGATGGCACTGGGTGGCGCGCTTGGACCGGCTTGGGCGCCTGTGACGCCGCGGCACTTTGCGTGGCAGGCGTGGCACAACCTGACATCCACCTTCGTTTCACGTGGCAGGCGTGGCACAAAGTCACATCCACCGTCGTTTTGCGTGGCAGGCGTGCGACAGATGGCACTGGGTGGCGCGCTTGGACCGGCTTGGGCGCCTGTGACGCCGCGGCACTTTGCGTGGCAGGCGTGGCACAACCTGACATCCACCTTCATTTCACGTGGCAGGCGTGGCACAAAGTCACATCCACCGTCGTTTTGCGTGGCAGGCGTGGGACAGATGGCACTGGGTGGCGCGCTTGGACCGGCTTGGGCGCCTGTGACGCCGCGGGCTTGGGCGCCTGTGACTTTGCGTGGCAGGCGTGGCACAACCTGACATCCACCTTCGGTTTCACGTGGCAGGCGTGGCACAAAGTCACATCCACCGTCGTTTTGCGTGGCAGGCGTGGCACAGATGGCACTGGGTGGCGCGCTTGGACCGGCTTGGGCGCCTGTGACGCCGCGGCACTTTGCGTGGCAGGCGTGGCACAACCTGACATCCACCTTCGTTTCACGTGGCAGGCGTGGCACAAAGTCACATCCACCGTCGTTTTGCGTGGCAGGCGTGCGACAGATGGCACTGGGTGGCGCGCTTGGACCGGCTTGGGCGCCTGTGACGCCGCGGCACTTTGCGTGGCAGGCGTGGCACAACCTGACATCCACCTTCGTTTCACGTGGCAGGCGTGGCACAAACTCACATCCCACCGTCGTTTTGCGTGGCAGGCGTGGCACTCATGGCACTGGGTGGCGCGCTTGGACCGGCTTGGGCGCCTGTGACGCCGCGGCACTTTGCGTGGCACGTGGCAGGCGTGGCACAAACTCACATCCACCGTCGTTTTGGTGGCAGGCGTGGGACAGATGGCACTGGGTGGCGCCCTTGGGCCGGCTTGGGCGCCTGTGACGCCGCGGCACTTTGCGTGGCAGGCGTGGCACAAACTCACACCACTTCATTTTGCGTGGCAGGCGTGGCACAAAGTCACATCCACCGTCGTTTTGCGTGGCAGGCGTGGCACAGATGGTACTGGGTGGCGCGCTTGGACCGGCTTGGGCGCCTGTGACGCCGCGGCACTTTGCGTGGCAGGCGTGGCACAACCTGACATCCACCTTCGTTTCACGTGGCAGGCGTGGCACAAACTCACATCCACCGTCGTTTTGCGTGGCCGGCGTGGGACAGATGGCACTGGGTGGCGCGCTTGGACCGGCTTGGGCGCCTGTGACGCCGCGGCACTTTGCGTGGCAGGCGTGGCACTTGGTGACATTCACCTTCGTTTCACGTGGCAGGTGTGGCACTTGGTGACATCCACCTTCGTTTCGCGTGGCAGGCATGGTGCTTGGTGACATCATGTGACATCCACCTTCGTTTTGCGTGGCAGGCGTGCCACTTGGAGACATGCACTTCCTTTTGTCACACACACCATCTTTTACACACCATCTTTGACACACCATCTTTCACACCTCTTTGTCACACACCATCTCTCACACACCGTCACATACCATCTTTGACACACCATCTTTCACCCACCGACTTTGTCACACGCCATCTTTCACACACAACTTTGTCACACACCAACTTTGTCACACACCATCTTTCACACACCAGCTTTGTCACACACCATCTTTCACACACCTCTTTGTCACACCCCACCTTTGATACACCATCTTTCACACATCACATTGTCACACACCATCTTTCACACACCACTTTGTCACATACCATCTTTGACACACCGCTTTGTCACACACCACTTTGTCACACATCACATTGTCACACACACCATCTTTCACACATCACATTGTCACACACCATCTTTCACACACCACTTTGTCACATACCATCTTTGACACACCGCTTTGTCACACACCACTTTGTCACACACCATCTTTCACACACCATCTTCCACACACCACTTTGTCACACGCCATCTTTCACACACCGTCACAGACCATCTTTTCACACCATCTTTCACACACCATCTTTCACACAACACTTTGTCTCGCACCATCTTTCACCACACCATCTTTCACACACCACTTTGTCACACACCATCTTTCACCACACCATCTTTCACACACAACTTTGTCGCACACCATCTTTCACCACACCATCTTTAACACAACTTTGTCACACACCATCTTTCGCCAAACCATCTTTCACACACCACTTTGTCACACACCATCTTTCCCACACAACTTTGTCACACGCCCTCTTTCACACACAACTTTCGCACACACCATCTTTCACACACCACTTTGTCACACACACTATCTTTCTTAGTCACACACCAGCTTTCACATACAACTTTGTCACACACAACTTTGTTTTACTTCTCGGTCCTCCACCACCTCCTTTGTCTTTCCTTCCTTCCCCGTCCCTGCTACAACATTTGGTGCTTTTTATTCAAAGAAGTTGTCTTGTGGGGTTATCCGGTCCTTTAATTTTTTGATCCGGATTTTTTTTGATCCCGAAAAAAAAATTCTTGATCCGGAAAAATTTGTTTTTAACCCCTCCCCCCAAAAACACCATCAATTAAGCACCAATTGATGCACCGAAACCTTCGCTGTGGAATCATGAAATAGGAGTGGATCTAGATAAACCATGATAAACCTATACAGTATATAGTTCGATACTGAAGAGTTTTGTTTCTGTTTTAAATGCCTTGGACCACAACCATCAACCCCAATTGGCCAGCCCCATAACTTCCCAACGCCCAGGTGCAGAATTTCTGCCTTCATTCAGAAGCTTGTCCAAGACAACGAGGGGATCTTTATTCAGAAGCTTGTCCAAGACGACATGGGGATCCGCCTCTATGACACACAGAACTGCATCATTGAGAATTCCAGACATCATTGGCCAGTTTCTTCTCCTCCATCGAATCCCATGTCAAGAAGTCTAGTGCATGGATATACCATATGAATCCAGAGTAAAGGCAAACTGGCAATCTGCGAATATCTGCCATTGTCCATTAAGAAAGACCCTGACTCCGCTGAAGTCCTTCAGGGTCATCCCATGTGTGTGAACTGGTATTCACATCGTTTCACTCAAAACAACCAGTATAGCTGGATGTTCACCCCCCCATTTTAAATAGGAAAATCAATGACAAAATATGAAAATCACTCATCATTTAGGATTCATACCAGTCTTTCTCCCACCAAGAACCTCCAGTGGCTCAGAGTTCGTGGCCGTGGCCTTGGCAGCGTCGTTCAACACCCACATGACCGGAGGTGAGAACAAGTCTAGGTTGATAGTTTCAGCCCACCAACAATCTTAGTAATTTTTATCTCCAGTCAATTGTGATCATGCAAAATAGGACGGAACAAAAACTAATACAGTATTTCGAAGCACAAACTAGTTCCCTATGCTTCCCCAAAAATCCAACTGCAACTGAGCCAAGTGACTTTAAGAGCATCTTGTGGAGGACATGGACACGACGTAACCTCGCCGCCAAAAATCAAGATTTAAAATCGTGGTGCCCTCATGAAGGCCATCGAAGGAAGTTTAGAAGTCAAACTTCCGACAATGTGGACAAATGAAAAGCAAAGATGGGAAGAGTGAGAGAGAAGAGCAGAAGAGAGAAGATCAGAGAAGAGAAAGAGTTGCGCGAAAAGGTAGGAAAGTCGCGAAACACCGTGTTTTTCCAATGGGTGCGGAGAGTCGAAAAGTAGGCTCGCTAAAGCGGCGGGTGCGGAGCCATCTGGCCAGATGAGAGATGAAAAATTGCACGCCGCCCTTGTGGCGCGAAGCACATTTCGAAGTCAACATGTACAATACACACCATTCTCGGACCACTTTTTTGGAAGTTGAGATGTCGAAAAAGTGCACGCCGTTGTGGCGCGAAGCACATGTCGAAGTCAAAATGTACAAAACACACCAGGGGTTCGGACCACTTTTGGACATTCAGATGTCGTTTCGCGCGGCAAGCGCAAGGGATTTTGCATCTTCTCAAAAGTGAGCAAAAAGTGAAGGTTTTGTAGCATTTCCAAAAACGATGGCAGGCGTGTACAAAAAAAATGTTCATCAGAGATGTTATAGGAGGAGCTGATTTCCTGAGACGGGTTGCATTTTGGAGCATCAGATCTGTAGTTTTTCTAAGATAATTTTGCGTGACAGGTGCAGCACTTCGTATGACCTGGCATCAATTTTTCGTGGCAGGCGCAGTACTTTAGACAAGTGGAGTGGAAAAATCACAAAAAGCATTGGTACGAGGCTGTCAGCGCTGCACTCAACTTTCGATTTTTGAAGGAAGTCTCGCAGAATTGCTTGTTTTTGAAGTTGTTAAGTTCAAACATTGAATAAGTCTCGCAGAATTGCTCGCAAAATTGCTTCGTTTTTGATATTGTCAACTTCGAAAAATGAGGACGTCTCGCAGAATAGCTTGGTTTTCAAGCTGGCAGATAGACAGGTAGATAGACAGACAGACAAACAGACAGACAGACAGATAGATAGATAGATTGATTGATTGATTGATTGATAAAAAAATAGATAGATAGATAGATCGATAGATCGATTGATCGGTCGATCGGTAGATAGATAGATGGTAGATGGGTAGATAGCTAGATACACAGTTAGATACACAGTTGAGAAAGATATAGATGGATGGATGGATAGATAGATAGATAGATCGATAGGTAGGCAGGTCGATAATCAGAGAAAGAGAGAGAGAGAAAGAGAGAGAAAGAGAGAAAGAGAGAGAAACAGAGAGAAAGAGAAAACAACAAAAAAGAAAGAGAGGAGACCTCAACCACCTTTCGGTCCATCAGTGGCTTCGCTCTGCCATCCGTAATTCACAA
Organism: Cladocopium goreaui; assembly: GCA_947184155.2. Classification (NCBI taxonomy): domain Eukaryota; class Dinophyceae; order Suessiales; family Symbiodiniaceae; genus Cladocopium; species Cladocopium goreaui. The sequence goes on along the minus strand of CAMXCT020004223.1, from coordinate 505,342 downwards.
CAACCAACCTCTCCTATAGGTTTCCTATTTTTGAAACTTCCGCCACCGCCTTGCGCGGTACTACTGGTAGACTAAGTGAAGCTGGATATTCATCCACCATTTTAAAGAGGAAAATCGATGAACAAATATGAAAATCACTCATCATTTAGGATTCATCCCAATCTTTCTCTCACCAAGAACCTCCAGAGGCTCAGCGTTCGTGGTCGTGGCCTCGGCAGCTGTCGTTCAACACCCGCATGACATCGCATGACCGGAGGTGATATGGTGGCTTAAGGCTGGAACAAGTCTAGGTTGATAGTTTCAGCCCACCAGCAATCTTAGTATATCTTAGTAACTTTTATCTCCAGTCAATTGTGATCATGCAAAATAGGACGGACCAAAAACTAATACAGTATTTGGAAGCACGAACTAGTTCCCTATGCTTCCCCAAAAATCCAACTGCAACTGAGCCAAGTGACTTTAAGAGCATCTTGTGGAGGACATGGACATGGCGTAACCTCGCCGCCAAAAATCAAGATTTAAAATCGTGGTGCCCTCATGAAGGTCATAGACTAAGTGAAGCTGGATGTTCATCCCACCCATTTTAAAGAGGAAAATCGATGAACAAATATGAAAAAAACTCATCATTTAGGATTCATCCCAATCTTTCTCTCACCAAGAACCTCCAGAGGCTCAGAGTTCGTGGCCGTGGCCTCGGCAGCTGTCGTTCAACACCCGCATGACATCGCATGACCGGAGGTGATATGGTGGCTTAAGGCTGGAACAAGTCTAGGTTGATAGTTTCAGCCCACCAACAATCTTAGTATATCTTAGTAACTTTTATCTCCAGTCAATTGGGGTCATGCAAAATAGGAGGGAACAAAAACTAATACAGTATTTCCAAGCACAAACTAGTTCCCTATGCTTCCCCAAAAATCCAACTGCAACGACTTAACCTTGCCGCCAAAATTCAAGATTGAAAATCGTGGTGCCCTCATGAAGGTCACAGACTAAGTGAAGCTGGATGTTCATCCCACCCATTTTAAAGAGGAAAATCGATGAACAAATATGAAAAAAACTCATAATTTAGGATTCATCCCAATCTTTCTCTCACCAAGAACCTCCAGAGGCTCAGAGTTCGTGGCCGTGGCCTCGGCAGCTGTCGTTCAACACCCGCATGACATCGCATGACCGGAGGTGATATGGTGGCTTAAGGCTGGAACAAGTCTAGGTTGATAGTTTCAGCCCACCAGCAATCTTAGTATATCTTAGTAACTTTTATCTCCAGTCAATTGGGATCATGCAAAATAGGACGGAACAAAAACTAATACAGTATTTCGAAGCACGAACTAGTTCCCTATGCTTCCCCAAAAATCCAACTGCAACGACTTAACCTTGCCGCCAAAATTCAAGATTGAAAATCGTGGTGCCCTCATGAAGGTCATAGATTACAAGTGAAGCTGGATGTTCATCCCACCATTTTAAATAGGAAAATCGATGAAAAAATATGAAAATCACTCATCATTTAGGATTCATCCCAATCTTTCTCTCACCAAGAACCTCCAGAGGCTCAGCGTTCGTGGTCGTGGCCTCGGCAGCTGTCGTTCAACACCCGCATGACATCGCATGACCGGAGGTGATATGCTGGCTTAAGGCTGGAACAAGTCTAGGTTGATAGTTTCAGCCCACCAGCAATCTTAGTATATCTTAGTAACTTTTATCTCCAGTCAATTGGGATCATGCAAAATAGGACGGAACAAAAACTAATACAGTATTTCGAAGCACGAACTAGTTCCCTATGCTTCCCCAAAAATCCAACTGCAACTGAGCCAAGTGACTTTTGGCGCATCTTGTGGAGGACATGGACACGACGTAACCTCGCCGCCAAAATTCAAGATTTAAAATCGTGGTGCCCTCATGAAGGTCATAGACTAAGTGAAGCTGGATGTTCATCCCCGGCGCATCCGACACTTTTACCCGAACATTCCCAAAGGGTCCACAGAACTTCGCATCATCGGGCGAATTCAATTTTTCTCTCCGCCACTTGAAGTTGTGAAGACTACCTGCACTGCCCAAGAATCCAAAGATCTACTGCAAATCGTTGGACTGAACCCCAAAACTCCGAAACGATTGACACCTAGTGTTTCACTTTTGAATCCCTGGAAGGCGCAAGTAGATGAATCAGAATGAAACTATAGAAATTGGCAAAATCAGCAGTTGTCATCTCCTGGGGCTCGCAAGATCCCGAAGGAGTCTGGCCAAACACTAACCAGATGCAACGCTGCCAACACCTTGGTTCTGCAGCTGGGGCAGGAAACCCTCTGATCCCAGGATGATCCTATGATCCCATGCTCGGTACTTGGGTATGCATCCCACTTTGCAAATGGTTTACAACCCTATAAATATATAATATAGGAGGTGTTCCATACATAGCCAACTTATAATACGGTCATAGTTATATGTCATTTTCCAGTTTTTCTATCTGGGATGCAACCCACCCAAGGAAGCATTAACATCTATTAACTACTCCTTGTACTATACAACTGGGTCCGTTCACATTGCACCCAAGCTTCATCCAACTTCTCCGGGGCGTACTCCGCCACGGCGGAAAAACAGCACAGAGTTGCGATGGTGCGCCACATGGCTGGAGCGGTCGGGTGATCCGAGAATGCACCATGGTTGAGCGAACTTGAGCCCAACTTCCACAGCAGGATGAGCTCCAAAACCTCGGAGAAATTTATTGGTGGAAGTTCTGGCTTAGATTGGCCTCATGGTTCGTTTTCTTCTTGGTGCATTTTTTGGGGTTGTGGCTTGACTGGGGTGCACATGGAAGCAGCGCCGTGTTGGGTGATGTGGGTGTTTTGAGCAGAAGGATTCAGAAGGGCAGGTCTGTGGATACGTGTTTCTGAGTAATTTTGAGTCATGACGCATGCAAACAAAACCACTAGATGGTGGTATAGAAGTTTCAGAATGGCGAACAGGATCTGGGAAATTCTAGATGAGACCTCTTCGTGCAAGGGGCGTGGGTCCCCGCATGCCTCTGTCTTCCCGATCTTAGTCTTGACCTGTTGTGATATGCAGCCTTAAATATCCTTAAATCACAAATCCCAGTCCCGTCAAACATCATATGCCAGGGATTTTGATCCGACGTAGGTGTGGGGGAGCAAAGAACAATATTTCAAACAATTAAACCTGAATCGTCCCCATATTTGCCGATCATATCTTTATCATATTTCTCAAGGATGCTCACCTATTGAAAATACCGTAAAACCGCAAATCCTATTTTTCCCCACCTGCCAGGTGAGGGTTGTTAGATTTTATCAGAGCTCTTGCCCGCCTCCTCATCCTCCTCCTCCTCCTCCTCCTCCTCGACTAGCTGTCCTTCCTCGTCGTCCTCCTCCTCGCCTCCTCCTCCAGTTTCTCCTCGACCATGTCTGCATCAACTTCCACCTCCACTTCCGCCTTGCCAACTCGTCGCCAAGCTCTTCGCCAACTTCCCAGCTCAGTGCGCACTGCTGGACCTCAACCTGGGAGCTCCCCAGCTCAGTGCGCACCGCTGGACCTCAACCTCGGACGTTCCCAGCTCAGTGCGCACCGCTGGACCTCAACCTGGGACATCCTGGGACCTTTCCAGCTCAGTGCGCACCGCTGGACCTCAACCTGGGACCTTCCCAGCTCAGTGCGCACCGCTGGACCTCAACCTGAGACCTTCCCAGCTCAGTGCGCACCGCTGGACCTCAACCTGGGACCTCCCCAGCTCAGTGCGCACCGCTGGACCTCAACGGCCAGATAGAATGCCAGAAGATATGCCAGATAGAATGTCAGATAGAATGCCAGAAGATATGCCAGATAAAGTGCCAGAATGTTTGCCAGATAGAATGCCAGAAGATATTTTTGTCAGGGCTTCGCGAAGGATTTGCCCTACCAATTGGCTTGCATCCTTGTGCAGCAAAGTATTGTTCATGTTGAGTCACTGTGGAACACATGAGAATTTTGAATCAAAAGGGTGAACTACTGAAATTTGTGAGACATTGACGCATGCTACGATGCCGACAATCAGTTTCAGACAGGGGAAAGAGTTGATACCAGGATGCGTAGTCGGACTTCAAGAGCATATGCCGTAGCTTGTCCATATTGGAAGTGACAATGCGCCAGGTATTGTGATATGGCACCACTATTTGGAGGACGAATGGCCGACTCAGCATGCACAGGTGGCAATACAGATTGGTCAGACCACCTATCAGAAGCGAAGCGTCGTCATGTGGTTCGCATTCTGACTTCCACTGACAAAAACCTTCTGAGCGGTCCAGCCATGTTGCCTCCAATTTATTTGCATGTATGTGTATAAAAATGACCTGGAGCCATGCAAGATGGAACCGTAGTAAATATTTTGGGTGTTCCCAAGGTTGGGCGTCGAGGAACTCCACATTGGTGCGGTCCAGCAGTATAGCGTTCCATGTCAAGAAACATTGTGTGAGTGATTTCCAAGCGTCTCGATCCAATGCCATGTGTCCGTAGTCACCGTCCAATGCGTTTTCAGTCCAAAATTTTGAAATTAAACTGTGAGGGGTGTTCCAGGGTCCCGGTCGGTTCAGCTTGCTTTGGTGTTGTTCTTTGACATGGTGTAGCATGATCCGTGCTGGATGCCTGCTGTAGAAGTCCTGTCTGCAAATGTGCCCAATGAAAGTCCAATATCGTCGAAGAAACTGGTTCTCCCAGCTTCCCGCTGGCGTCATGTGCAGAATCCAACGGTTCACTATGTGTCGTCGAAACCTCAAGATTTGGTGTGTTTCATCTTCAGTCATACTGGGAATGAACAGGTTGAGGGCCTCGATGAGTAGTGTAGCCTGGGTCACCCGCAATTTCCGCCGAAAAAGCTGATATGGATATAGTGTTGGGGACAGCCAGAGGAAAGCTGAGCCAACATACTGGTCAAGTAATTTGATGGTAGTGCTGGGGTATGTCCAGTGTGACTTCTTCAGTATTGGCTTCAACTTGCCCCATGCGCCAAAAATCAATTGTATGGCTTGTTGGTGCATTGCATCCGTATCCAAATTGTATCCAAAGGATTTGCGAAGGTACTGCGTGTGTTGCACCCAGGGGAACATTTTCAGGAGTTCCATGTCTTGCTGCGGTGGCCGGGAGAGCATGGCATGGCTTGCTATCAAGCAGCTTTTTGAGAAGTTGACCTCCAGACCTTGTTTGGACAAGCATGCCAAGAATGTCGGCAATAGCCGGATAGCTTCTGCCCAATCACTGAAACACAACAGAATGTCATCCACAAACAAAAGTAGCCATAGAGGAGGGAATGCTGGCGTGTAGCCATCTGCTTCCCAAGAATTCAACAGGCCTCCAATTGCATGGTCGAGTGTTCGGGCGAAAAGACCTGCGGAATGGCTGCCTCCTTGTGGTGTGCCATTGGTGCAGTGGATGTCCCAGCGTTCGTTGAGAAAGGAAAACCGGAGTTTCTGCTCAAGGAGTAGTGTCATTAGCTGCATAGCTTCGTGACAGGCAGCAGCCGGCAATGTTGCGAGAAAGCTCGCCACGCTTGCATGACTTAGGTTGTCAAAGGCTCCCTTGATGTCAAGTTTGATGAAGATCGGTTCCTTGCCTGTGACCCGTGCGATGGCCATCATATGCTGAGCTGCAAAGAGTGCTTCAACAGGTTGGCCGCCAGGAACAGCTCCAAGTTGCGCTGTCAAGGGGGGCCAATGCGGGGCAAGGCGCTGCATGAGGATGCTAGCATACAGTTTTTGAGCAGCCTCAAGCAGGACAATAGATATGCCAAATCAAATGCCATGAGATATGCCAGATAGAATGCCAGAAGGTATGCCAGATAGAATGCCAGAGAATGTCAGATAGAATGCCAGAAGATATGCCAGATAAAGTGCCAGAATGTTTGCCAGATAGAATGCCAGAATGTTTGCCAGATAGAATGCCAGAAGATTTGCCAGATAGAATGCCAGATAGAATGTCAGAAGATATGCCAGAAGATATGCCAAATAGAGTGCCAGAAGATACGCCAGAACATATTGCAGAAGATATGCCAGATAGAATGCCAGAAGATATGCTAGATAAAATGCCAGAAGATATGTCAGATAGAATGCCAGAAGATTTGCCAGTAACAAAACGTATAAATGTCATGGTGGGGATAACTCGAAGTAAAGTATTTTTTTATTAAGTGGCAAACCCTGTTTTGTTTTTATTAAGTGACTTAATCTAGTTCAAAAACTCCCCACTTTGGTTGGTTGAACATCCGCATGACCCGTGGCTACCCATTGGCACCTGAAGTTCACATATTTGTGCAGAGCCATACAAAAGCAATGCCTCTGCGCGACTGCCCACGAGCATGTGCACCTCCTGTGTCACCGTGGCCCGGCTGAAGAGCTATTCTGGCCCTGCAAAATATATCAAAATATTTCAAAATCAAAGTTCCGGTGGAACCAGCAAACAGCATCAACTCTGCCATCGCAACATCACCGCGACCCAGTGGATTACCGGCCCATGGTCCTTCTCTTCAGGGAATACCCAAACCATTTTAATGTCCTCCCATTCGCGGAGGAGAGACCTGCAAAGTCGCCAACGGACGACGGAGTATCTAGCGGATTTGAAGTTACTGCTCAGCTTGGGAATATGTTTCAGCAAAACAATTAGATATGCATTAGTTCAACAAAATGTGGGGTACTTGAAACATCACAAACTTGGTCGCAAAATTTGCCTCCGAGGTTGGTAGAGAATGCTGGAAATTGGAAAGGACTCATCCCACATAGTGAGTGTATGATAGTGCGTATTGTGTATTAATGACCCTTTCCTTTAAAAAACGCAGAACCTTTGGGGCGCTTGAACCAAATAGTAGTTGGGACGCTACTGTAACAGCCGACCCGGCTGGGTTATCCTTCCTACTACAAAAGCTATACACCCTAACTAATTCTTCGAAGTTAAGTGGTGCATTTAAATCGTTTGATATGATTTGTACAGTTGTGGTGGTTGGTTGGAATCATAACCAACTACCGGATGCCACATGGATGTATACTAGTGATATGTAGTGTAGTGATATACATGCTATACCTGGATCTTCCAGGTATGCGTTTGTTTTGCTCTTTTACTAAAAGGCAGAAAATTCTGCTCGATTTCTTCAGAATCGCCTTTTGTCTTCAGAATCGCCTGTCGGAAAATCATGAAACCGAAACTGCCCTAACCAAATTATTCCACTAGACATGCTTTGATTTACCCAAATTACCTAAATACAGTTCATAATGTTTCATATATGTCTTGGTTTGCCCAAACTTTCCCACCAAATTTCTTGGTTTAAGTCGTTTAAGTTTAACCAATAATTATCCCAACAAATTTCTTTGCTTGTACAAACTATCCCAATGCATTTCTTGGTTTAGCCAAGCTATCCCAGTAAAGTTTTTGTTTTACCCAAACTATTTCATGTGCCTATCCTCAGCTGTCACACACCCGCTTGTTGCAATTGCACGAGTTTGCTCTGACATAAACATGTTTGAATTTGGCCTTGGATGGGCTTCAACTGGAACATGCTCCGGCCCCAATGGGAAATAATGTATAAAACACGTTGGTCGCGTAAAGTCGCCTTTGAGTCGCGAAAAGTCGCCGCTGGGTCGGGAAAAGTCGCCCGCTCCGTTTTTTCTTTTGAGGGTTACAAGCTTCCAGACAGCAAAACCCAATTCAAAGGCATTCCAACCAGTTTTCCCATTCTTGCGGGAGAGATCGAAATGACCATGCCTGGGCCTAATGCCCTGCATTGGCCACAGCCCAAAATCAAAGATATGGCAAACTAAGGATATATATATATATATATATATACATTCCAGGCAAGAAAGTGTGGGCTGTGCTACGGCTACTGCCCTGTTTTGTTGTCAAACAGTTGCTTTGCAGTTTGGCGAAGTTTTTCAAACAAGTAAACCCAGTTTCACCCATAGATCTGAGGGAATTTGGTGAAAAGATTGCCCTATCTTTGGATTGGCATATTTAGCCTAGAAAACCTTGAGATACATGGAGAGATTTCTGCCACAATCAAAAAAGGTGGCCCTAATTACTTGAAATCGAAGAAGTCGCCCGTGGTCGGGCAAAGTCGCCTTTTAATCACAAAAGGCAGAACACCCTCAAAAGGCAGAAATAATGCACACTGGGGAAGCTGTAGGTATAATATATATATATATACATATGTATATGTGGTGGCCTCTGGGGTCGCAATATTTCATTTTTCCAACCTGTTTGGAAGGATCATCAAGCGCCAGGGGCGCCGGATGTTTGACAATGTTTGACATCACACAGGATATTTACCAACATCTGATATACATAAAAAAACATGTATATATATATATATGTAATGTATATATATATATCCCTTTAGGACATCAAAGGCACATAATTTTTCGTGCAGTCTGAAATTTGATGAAATTTGCACATTTGCTAGATTTGGCGCCTTGGCCAAATTTATGAGGCCTTCGCGAAAAAAAACCCGCGTTTGAACATTATTGAGCCCTTCTCTGACTTTAATGTTGCGCAAATTGCGCTGAGTTGCGGAAAATCATGCGCTTGTTGCGCTGTTTTGTGCACGTGGCTGCACGCCAAATGATCATGCAATTTACCGCTGCGAAGCTTCGAAATCGGGATTTCGTCGCTTTTGGCTGAATTGCGCACCTTCTGGCAAATTGCGCGCGTTTTGTCAATACAGTCAATGCACGGTCGACTGGCTTTTGCGTGCAATTTTTGGGGATTCCACACTTTTTGTTCGGCACGTTTTATGTTCCAGGATGATTTATATAACGGGATTTCACCATGGCAACAGGTTTGGTGTAGTCCTTAGAGTCCAGCCATCCCAGCAACCTAAACCACCAGAATTCACAAGCTATCAGCCCACTTGGTGAACTGAGCCATCCAGGCGTGAAGTATTGCAGTGTCTTCTTCTCGATTGGCCTGGCTTGGGGACGAGATGGGATGAGCCCCATGCCCACCAAGGCCGCGAAGTGAGGGATAGCGCGGGTTTTTCGGAGGATTTGCCCTATCAACCCAGCAAGTGAATGCGATTCAGGACAACTATGACACGGATATGATGCTTGAGGTGTTCATGAACGCACCTTAAACATCTTAGACCCAAGACACGACCCACTTTTGGGTCATCTCGCCTCATGGTCATGTACCACCATGGGTCTAATGGTTCGCCTGGAACGATGCTGCGCAGCTGCTGTCATGGGGCAGGTTCCCAGAATCTGTGTGGCTTAAACTTCAGCTAAGCATCATGATCTCAATGACAAACCGAACATACTCTATATATATATAAATAAATATATATATGGTACATCTGATCGTTCTTTGACTTCTCCTTTCAGCCTGCCAAAACATGTGGCGCCATTCCCACGTGGGACCAGAATCCACCGGTCTAACTCAAACATGATCTACACCCTCCAAACACGCTACTCTCTGGTGACACATGATCTGGAGGGTGTCAACCACAAGAAACTCACCAACTGAAAAGCGAGTTTCCACGAAAGTTATTGAACAAACCAACCTGCCCATGGTATACCTTTCAACGGAAATCCCCAAATTCGCATTCAGCGTGATGTGTGTACGTATGTGCAAACTCACTGTCTATAAGCTACAGCACTGCCCTGAACAAAAGCTTGCAATTTCCCCTTCCCAAAAGCCTCCAAACTTGCAACTGCATAGACCAGAAGCAAGGCTTTGAAACATGTACGCGCCTAAATAATTCCACCAATTTCTCCACTCCCGCGCTGCCTAAAAAACAGACCGCCGATGTAAAAATGACATTGTTCAAAACATGATTATAATTGGTTTGTATATTGATATATCATATACATATATATATATATACACCTGTTTACATATATATTGATCAACGCTAACCTGATGATATAATTGTAAACATATTGGCCCATGATTTCGCTAAAATACCATGAGGCATTTCATGATCAAACGTGATCAAACATTTTCTGATCAGCCCTTTCATGATAAAACATGTTCTGATCCGACATTTCATGATCAACCATATTGTTGTTTATGTTGATTGTTTTATGAATCATATAGCATTGAAGTTGTGAAAACATAGTATTAGCGCTTTAAACTTCAAATAAAAAAACATAATGATAATAATATATAAATATGTAAAATATGCATATATATATATATATGTATGATTTTTGTAAATAGTAGAAGCGGGTCAAAACCCAACGCCGATGGATTGCAAGAAGTGACTCCAAATCCCAAATCATGCCTCCGAGGATCTAGGTATATAAGTGTGTATATGTGATTATATATATTTATATATAAGTTTACAATTGCATATATATATATGTAAATATATATAAATCATATATACATATATATATATAAATAATTTGATATATATATATATTTACACATACGTATTTGGATATATATATATAAATAAATAGCTCTGTCTGAGCAACTGGGGTGACATGTTTTTTCATCGGTTTTCATGGGCTATCATTGCTTATCATCTTATTCCCTATCAACATGGTCATTCTGGGGGGGTGTACCAGTGCCACATTTCAGACACACCCATATCTTTAAGTCTTGTTGGTCACAGGATTATCGAAGGAAGTTTAGAAGTCAAACTTCCGACAATATGGACAGATAAAAAGCAGAGAAGGGAAGAGTCAGAGAGAAGAGAAAAGCAGAAGAGAGAAGATCAGAGAAGAGAAAGAGTCACAGAAGAAAGAAGATCCAGGGGCGCGAAAAGGTAGGAGAGTCGCGAAACACTGTGTTTTTCCTTTTTCCAATGATTTGTGGCTCCGGCGTGTCGAAAAGTAGGCTCGCTAAAGCGGCGGGCGGAGCCAGCTGGCCAGATGAGAGATGAACAATTGCACGACGTTGTGGCGCGAAGCACATTTCGAAGTTAAAATGTACAAAACACACCAGCTCCGGACCACTTTGGAAGTTGAGATGTCGAAAAAGTGCACGCCGATGTGGCGCGAAGCACATTTCGAAGTCAAAATGTACAAAACGCACCACTTTGGAAGTTGAGATGTCGAAAAAGTGCACGCCGATGTGGCGCGAAGCACATTTCGAAGTCAAAATGTACAAAACGCACCGGGGGTTCGGATCACTTTTGGAAGTTGAGATGTCGAAAAAGTGCACGCCGTTGTGGCGCGAAGCACATTTCGAGGTCAAAATGTATTAAGATGTAAAAAGCACACCAGCTTCGGAGCACTTTTGGAAGTTGAGATGTCGAAAAAGTGCACGCTGTTGTGGCGCGAAACACATTTCGAAGTCAAAAAGTTGAAATATTGAGGAAGTCTCGCAGAATAGCTTCGTTTTCAATTTTTTCCAGCTTGCAGATAAACAGATAGATAGAAAGACAACTTGTATACAACTGAAACTAACTTCGCTACATTACACAACACTAATTGCACTACGCTACACTAATTACATCTAATTACGCTACACTACACAAATCACACTACAACTATTGCAACAAAAACTACTACAACAGCTACTACGACGACGGCCACCACCACCACCACCACCACCACCACCACTACAATTACACCTACACTACATTACACTACAGTTACAATACACTGATTCAAATGCAGCACATTACAGCTACAAATACAACTGCAACTACACTGCATTACACAACACTACGCTACACTAAATACATTACATTCCACTACAGCTGCAACTACCACTACATTGCACTACACAACACTACACTACAACTACAATTACACTACTTTAGACATAGACTACAATACACTAGACTACAGTACACTATACCACGCTACAGTACACAACACTACAGTACACTACACTACACTACACTAATTACACCACACCACAACTACAACTGCAACTGCAGCTACACTACACTAATTACACTACTTTACAACTACAACTTAAAACTACAACTCCACTACGCTACAACTACAACCACACCTACAACTACAACTGCACTACACCACACTACATCCAGCAGTTGTGGTGAGGTGACCACTGCAACCATTGCAGCCACTCCAGAAAACACAACTCCAACCACCTTTCGGTCCATCAGTGGATTCGCTCTGCCATCCGTGATTCGCAACAACCAACCTCTCCTATAGGTTTACTATTTTTGAAACTTCCGCCACCGCCTTGCGCGGTACTACTGGTATCTCAATGTCGTGTCTACTCCCAAAAACATGTTGGCCAGTTGGGTGTCCGCATCCCAATTTGCCAAGCGTGGGTAAGGAACATAAACATATAAAAACCAAGAGCGCTCGAGGCAAGAAGGTACAGTACCAGGCATTGCAATAGGAAACAACGAGCAAGTGAGTGACAAAGAAAACGCACACTGGTCCCAGTCAGTGTGGGTCAAGGTCAGCTGTAAATCGTGGCCAATTCTGTTTACGTTCACTACTGTAATCCAAGTCATCCCATAACCTTTCAACAAAAGGGCTTCCCAGTTTTGATCTACCTGTGAGCTCCACGTTATCCGATGGCATCCAAGTAGCCACAATTTCTTCGAATCTTTCCCGGGCACGCCGAGGTTCAAATTGTTGTAGCCGCTCTATGGTAGGGCCTCAACATCCAACAAAGAGCTGTTGCTGGGACAGGTGGTTCAGGCCGCAGATCAACTGCACCATCCCTTCCCGCCATCTGTTCAGGTTCAAATGTGCCATGGCATATCTGTTTATGTATATACTAGTTGGTCTGGTCTTATTACTCTTGATTGCTGGTTTGCAATGCCTTGGCACCTGATCTGAGTAGAGGAAGAAGATGAGAATTATGTTTGTTCCAGCGTAGTTTGTTGTGATGATAGTGAATTCTGGAACCCCCAAAGCCAATCTGCCTTGGACCCCTTTCTTTCCCTGCAGCCCTTTCAAAACCAACACCCAAACAATTTTTGAAGGGTGTAGCCCAAGAACCACCCAGTATCACCCAGTTGTGGGGTGCTACTGAATAATGCCAAGCACCTTCTGGGAACTTGCTGTGAGAATCCCAAAGCGCAGCCATTATTTGAGTGCATGTATTGAACAAAAACACAAGAAATGCTCAAGAGAAGAAATCGTTTGCCAGTACCAAAACCCTCCAAGGACCCGCGCAGTACTCATTACAGTAAATAATATGTAACAAATTGCACAAGTGCCAAAATCACAATGTAAACTGCCACTTTTGTAAGAGTATTTGGAGTGTCGTCAATTTGGAAAACATGGACCAGCTTGAATGCCCCGCAATGCCCTGCCTCGAGGTTCACTGATTTCAGCAGATGGTACAGCTGTATTATGGCCTATCACGAACGGAGAAAACTAAGGGGCCACACATCCAGAAAAACTTCAAACAGTTTGTCTCGTATCCATTGCTATCCAATGACTGTGCGAACCAGTCACACGCTTCCGCCATCCAATAAGACCGCTGACACTGAGACCGCTGACACTGACCGGTCTGGAGCCAGGTCTGATATGCTTGAACAGAAAGAGCTGCTTTAGCTGAAAGAGCAGCTATAGTACCTGACAGCGCTGGAGCCATGTGATATGGCATTGTATACCCTCCGGTAAACGAACAGTTCACTGTTGAAAATTGCCATTTATAGTTGACTTGGCTGTACAAAATGATGGTAATTTTCCATAGTCTTTTGATGTTTGTTTTTGTATGTTTACCAAAGAGGGTACCCATAAAATTGGTATTTCACAGCTTCAGAATTCTCTTTCTCCATGACCTTCCCCAATGGATAGTCGAAGGGGAAGACGTGAATTTTATCATGGAGAATTGATCTGTTCGAATCCCTATCCGGTGACACACATGCATGGCATACATATTATATACATATAATATCATATAATCTATACAATATTGTATCATATTTGTGTTATATATGCAGTCATATAAATATATGACGTGATATTACTAACACCTTTGAGAAGTTGTTCTGCGGGAGAAAAACGTGCCCCATGTGCGCACGTTTGTCCTCGGAGACCTTGCTTTCCAAGAACAGCGTCGTCCTTGACCCCGACTCATTGGAGTTTTGCGGGGCTTTCGGCTGCATCATAGGGATAACCTGCCATCGAAAAATCTTCGGAGCTGGAGGACTACCCTGGTAAACTAACATAGCTATTGAAAATGGCCATTTATAGTGAGTTTTCCCATTAAAAATGGTGATTTTCCATAGCTATGTTAGTTTACCAGAGGGTACCTTCCTCTAAAAGTAATGATTCTTAGGGTCTATGTCCATTCCGGGGGTGTCTTTTGAAGTTTCCAACTTGGTTTTGGCAGCATGCAACTTCCCGGCAATCGCTGGAAACAGCATACTTTGGCCGTGGAACACCTGTGATACCCAGGACGCACGGCATCCCAAATCCGCTCCTTTTTTACCATGTGAATGTCATGATAAATGCGCTGCCCAATCTATAGTCAGACTATCCGTCTAACCCATACCTAGAAGAACCCTGACCCTTGGGCACTTTTTTCTGCCCTCGGCGACTAGGCAGCCGCATAGGCACTTTCACCCGGAAGTTTGCAAAACTCGGCAGATTTATATTGATGTAGGCATTTTTATCTCAAGATGTTTTTTGGGCTCCGACATCATTTTGTGCCTATAAGCATTTTTACCCGGAAGTTAGGCGGAAAAACCCGGAATCTAGGCGGAAAAAAGCGGAATTTAGCAGAATTTTTGCTCGAACCGTTTTTCTGCACTGAACAACATGACAAGACCATACAAAAATTTAATGCCTAGGCCTTTATTCTGGGAATCGGCAAATATAAACGCCTACAGGCAGGTTAGGCACTTTTTTCTGCCTAGAGGAGTTTGTAGGTATCACTTTCTTGGTCATATCCCCAAATATCCTCAAATATCCAATAATTAAATTTGTTCGGCTTTCAACCCCCGAACTGTCAACGAAAAAATCTACCCCCATGCTATCTCAGTATGAAAGTAGGCTATAAACTGGTTTATCATTGTTTTTTCCAATGAAAATGGCCAGTTGAGGGGGAGGGGAAATCTGGTATACCCCATTATGCATTTGATATGCACCCAAGATAGTTTTATATAAATATAACTCTCATTTTTTGATGTTTGAATCCACATGTTGGTATCTCATAATCCTCATGATATGCCCCTTCCGAAAACCGGGAGAAAAAATCATTGATGTCGCACCTGATCGCAAAGAGCCTTGGCACATTCTGGGTCTGACATGATCTCCTCGAACATTTGCCACAGATCAGGTGAAAAGGTCAGGGCTGGAAACCCTGGTTTAAAAACTTATGTTTTACCGCTGAACATGGAATTTTCCGGATTTTCTCCTGGCATTCTGCCATAAGGTAAACTAATGAGACTGACGAGCTGCGAATGCTTGGATAAAACGATTTCAATCCAGCAAAATTCTGAAAACTACATTCACAGCAAATGGGGTGCCGCCTTGCAAATGTTACAAGGATGGGGCCAACCTCATAAATGGCACTTGGCACTCTGTTGGATGCGATCTCCATTTCATCATTTGCACCACCATCGACGCCAATGTTTGGTGACAATAAGAACCATCATCAGCAGCATCATCATCAGCTCTTTGAAAGATTAAAATCATGATGCATATGGGTTCGTCTGGAAATACCGTATCCCCACTGGAAGGTTTGTCTAGGGGGTATGCTTCGGAGGTATGCTTCGGGGTTTGCTTCGGGGGTATGCTTCGGTGAACTTCATCACATGGAACTTACTTCATATCTAAGAGGCTTCCAACAAACTTTCCAACCTTTTATATATCTCTGTGTATATCCTTGCACACACATATATATATATAGAGAGAGAGAGAGACACGTATGGTTTTCTGGTCTAAATCAACAGCCAAGGGCCAGAGTCTGGCTTTCCCAAGTACAGGTGAAGCCCGAGGCTAGTTCTGACAGCAGGTAAAGTTGGTTCAAGGCATAGCTGGCTGTAGGAAGCACGTTTGTTCCTGACAGCAGGTGGCTGGTTCAAGCCATAGCTTTGGTGCCATGGCGGTATGGGCAAGGATGTCTTATTTTCAGGGCTATGCAGAGATGTGAAGTATCTTACTCACGCGTTCAAAATGTGCCAGGGTCTGGAAGTTGAAGGTTTGAGGTATGAAATTGGTGTGATTCGGGTATGATTCGGGTATGATTCGCGGAGCACTATTCAGCACACCGTATCAGATCTAGACAGGAGCTACAACGGCCAGTCAGCACCAGAAGCTGGTCGATGCAAACGGTATCGGCTGCCACAATGAAGCTACAGCGGCCAGTCAGCACCGAAGCTGTCTTCAACCTACTTGTCTGCACATGGCAGCCAGACTGCGGGGATGGAGGGCGGGATGGCGCAAAGGGCGCCTAAAGGCAGCATGAAGGAAGTGTCGCGACCCATGATCTCCAAACAACAACCATCAACAAGCCCTCAAAAATGATCTTCATTTTGGGGGTTTGCTTCGGGGTATGCTTCGGGGCTATGCTTCGGGGTGTGCTTCGGGGGTATGCTTCGCAAGAGCGCCACCTTCCACCAATACATATCTAGGACCACGGAAAAAAAATACTAACCCATATTGTAGAAACAAGGTACTAGCCGGGATAAACCACAAATCAGCTACACTGCGCTAGCACGTTTTCTTGAGCCAAAGCGTATCGAGTATAATGGGTGAAAAGGTATGTACATAGTGTGCTACTGTGCAACAACACCCCCCGTGCAGTGCAAGCCTATACATGGGGTGAAGCTGCAAATTAACCGTTAGATCTACGGAGTTAAGGGATGCCGTCAACAAAGTACAGAGCAACCCAAAGAACATAACCCCCCCGAATCGTCGCCTAACCTTCTTCGTAGCACTTCCTTTTCATACCTCAGAGTACGCACGATGCAAAATGGATCAAGTGTGACAATGCATTTCGTTTGACTCGTCATCAAGAATGAAAGTCAACGGACGCAGAGAACATCAATTCGGTCGGATGCATTCAGCTTTATTTTAGGCTCAACCGGGCTTGTGGTCGAACATGCAAACGTGTTGAAGTGTGGCCCTTTACTAGGCCAGCGTTTCCACGCGGCATCAAAAGTTCTTGTGGACGCCCGGGGGCTTGCCAAAGCAAAGCGATTTTAATTATGGCAAAAGCTGAATTCGGTTGATTGAACCCGCAGGGAAGCATTGAGAAAAGCTTCAAAGATGCCTGAGTTTCATAAGGCAAGAGCTTCCGCTCTGCGGTACATGCAACTACCAGCCGTGTGCTCAGCAAGAAGGAATCATGGCAAGAATAAGATGAGTGCCAAATGCCTGCTTCAAATTATATGCATTCAAAGCGTTAAAGACTTTTTGTGAACTTAAACTGAGTTGGCAAGAATTCCGACTTAGCACACATGAGTTTGGATGTTGGTGGAATCGCGCACCCACCCGTGCAATGAAGCGTATCACCTACCTCGAATTAAGTAGGCAACAGCTTCCGCTGTGCGACACCTCACTTGGAAAGAAGCTATCCCGCCTCAGATGAAGAAGATACATCAGGCGAGAGCTTCCGCTCCGCGATGCCTCAGCGATATCCATAGCCAGACCACCGACGATCTCGGTATTGGTGGCCTTGGTTTCGGCGACGCCAATCCTCCGGTCAGTCCACTGGTATCCACTGGTTGTAGAAATCGTTCCACTCCTGTTGGCTGTATCCATGAGTTGGACCCTGATGAGAACCATACCCAAGCCTGGTGGACCTGGTGTAATCCGGGTTCGTCTGCTTGGTCGCAGGGAGGGTTCGGCTTCCGCCTTCCGTGTCCTTGGCTTCAGTGAGAGGCCGCAGAATGCTGTCGACATAGCTGAGGATGTCCGCGTAGACATCCTGATTGCTCAATGCCAACGACTGGAAGGTGGTGTTCGCCTCGCTGAGGACTTCGAACCTGTCTTGAACCGGCAGGATCGCGTACGCCGCTGCGAAGTGATTCCCCCTGTAAAACCTGTTCCTGTACCAAAACAGGACGTGGTCGTCAACCACGAGGGTTTGCATCTGGCCTGCTTCGTAGGCCACAAGACACATGCGTGCCTTGTATTGACGTACTTTTCCAGTACGAATCTCTTCTTTTGTGCGTTTGATGTTCGGGAGCACCACATTCCCAAGCACTGTAATCCAGTGCATGCACTTGGGCGTGAGGTCCTGAACCGCACAATTAAAGGCGTAGTGGGCGTCCGTTCCCAGACGCTGGAGCAATGACATTCCTGCCTTGCGCGCTTGTTTCATGTACGAGCGCGCATGGTTTTTCAGGACGGCGGCCGCAGATCGGATCTGCTTGGATCCCTGCGTGGTTCTCGCCACGTCATCGTCACCCAGCATGTCCAGGGTGAGCTCGAAGCCGAGCTTTTCAGCAAGCTCTTCCAGCCTGAAAACTTGACAGGCTCGGCGCATGTCTGACATGCACATGGTGGCCAAAGACAGGCCGCACGCCAAACAAATGAGCATGCCCTCCGGGAAGATCTTCCGGCATCTGGGGCAGGTCAACTCTCTGGCATTGCCAGCATTGACACATACCGCCAGCGCGTAAGGTTCCCCTCTGCCGCAGGATCGAATGCGTCCTGGTCAAATCGATCAGAACGGCGTTCCCGCGCGTTGTCAGGGGCATTGCTGAGACTGTTGGCTTCCGAGCAACACAAAGGAGGTTCTTGAAGTTGAGAGGTCGCTGCTTTTGCTTCGGAAGTAGCTCATCGACAACTTCGTAGGGCGTGTTGACTTCCTTGTAAATCAACGGCCTACGCAAGGTCACCGCATCTTTCCACTGGTCATAAGATTCATAGCGCTCCACAAGACTTCATAGTCAGGAGTGCCCTTCCGGGCCTTGTTTTGTTCCCAGTACTGGGACCCCAAAGTGAAGATATTTTCACTTCAGGCACTTAATGAAAATATATTTAGTTGTTTGAACTTATCATAGAACTGACTTTTACTTATTTTCACTTATTTTAACTTATTTTTTATATATTTTCAAGGTTCAGAAGGGATCATAGACGAAGGATTTTCCTGTCATACATTCTGAAAAACAGGTTTGGACAGAAAAAGAATTTTGGAATAATGTCGATTTTTTCTTTGTCTGGTGGTTTTCTTTTTATTTTGTTATTATCTTATTTCCGATGGCAGAATTTTATTATCTTATTTTTCTTATGTTTTAAACAATTTATTTTTATTTTTGTATACATATATATATATACATGTATATTTCTAACTTTTTGTAATTATCTGATTTTTCTGAAATTTCTGAATTTTTTGAATTTTCTACATTTTCTGAATTTTCTGAATTTTCTAATTTTTCTGAATTTTCTGAATTTTCTAATTTTTCTGAATTTTCTGAATTTTTTGAATTTTCTGAATTTTCTGAACTTTCTGAATTTTTCAGCCGCCACGGCAGCTATCATCAGGGCAATTTTACAACAAAATGTGGAAACAGGCTTTCCACTACAGTTTCCTGATGGGATGAGCATTCTGCGACTTCGAATAGCGTTCATGCTTTCTGATTTAGATGCAAAAGGAGCTGCTGGCATTCGCTGCTGTCCATTTTGTTTGAACTGCATCAGAACAGATTTGAACAAGTATGACCCATTCTTCCAAGTTATTACAAGCAGCAATTTTGAAGGTTTTCGCGAGCAATCTGATGGTGACATATTCGATGTCATGGACAACTTGGCACTACAGGCGCCAACTTTGACCAAAGCTGCTTTGACAAAGAAGGAGATGGCAATTGGATTCAATTTCAATCCCTCAGGCTTGCTATTAGACCAGTTGGCAAGAGAAGCTTTGCCGCCATCATGCTTTCTGCTGGACACCATGCACTTGTACTGGTCGAACGGTGTGGTGTCTTTTGAGGTTGTGGAGCTTTACAAACGCTGGAATGCCACTGGCCGTGGTAATTTGCAACACTTTTTGGAACTCGACTGGAAAACTTCCCAACAAACGGGCTCAGCCTACTGGAGAAAACAATTGGGTCATGAAGCAAATTTCCAAGGCCAAGGAGCTTCGTACAAAGGTGACGCAAGCAACCTGCAATGCTTTCTTCCTCTGTTTCATTATTTTCTGCTGAGAAGTTCCGAGGGAACTGGGGTATTGGAGAAAGAATTGGAATGCTTGGGTGTGTTACGCAAAATTCAAATGGAATTGCGCAAACTTTACCATGACACCATGAAGGTGACAGACACCCTGCAGGAACTACAGAAGGAACACCATCGTTCGGTTGTTGCTACATACGGAGACAATTTCATAAGACCAAAGCATCATTTACGGTTCCACGCAGTGGTTTTACTGTGACGCACAGGCTTGTGAAAAAAAAACATAAAATGTTCAAATCCCATATCGGCCTCCACCGGTTTGATGGTTGGTCTCAAAACGAAACTGGCATGTTTGGACACCTTGTGATGAAAGCAGTTTGGCAGCACCATGTCACATCTCTGGATGCCTTTGGATTCGACAATCGCTTGGTTGGAAAAGTTGAAAAACATGCTGAGTTTTCTGCCGCCTTGGGCACCAACGACTGCGCGGTGACGAGCCAAATGATTTTTGCTGGAAAGACAATTTCAAAAAACGACGTAAAACGACGTTCTATTGGGTGACCACGCTGGTATCGTCCAAGCTACAGTACGCGCAGGTTCTGACTTTTATATCTACTTGCAGCCCATGCAACTGCAACATCAAAATTATTTTTGGTCACGGTGGTCTGTGGCAGGTGCCATCAGCAAGCTGGTGCACGTCAAGATGGTAGGAAGAACTCCTATGTGGTGGATGCTCCTCGAAGAAGATGCTGTTCTTTGCATACATTAGCGTCAAAAAAAGCAAAGACCATGGCTCCTGGTAGCAACATGTTTTGCGGCTCATTGAGCCGCAGCAACAAAAACAGTTTTCAACAAGAAACCAAATACTCCAAGGGCTACCACGCTTTTTTCTTCAAGCGGCTCCTTGAGTTGCAATGATCTATAGATACTCTACACTTGATACACTTGAACATGTATAGTTTGAACTTCCAAGTTGTTTTCTCTGCTGTTTGCAGCCCATTGGGCCGCAACGTCCATGATTTTTTTACATAGAATATACCAGGTTTTGTCTCACTGTTGCAGCCTGCTATAGGTGAGCGAGTCTCTGTGCCATAAGCTGTGAGCGTCCATTTTCCAGTGCTTTCCAGCAAAACATGTTTTTTCCAAAGAAAACAAACAGGACTGAAAACGAGCCCTGTAGAAAACATGAATTTACTTAAAATACTTATAAGTTACTTATAACTAATTTGTAAGTATATTACTAATTTAAAAAATCCTCATTTTCTAAGTAGTTTAAGTATGTTGTAAGTGTTTTCTATGTGTCACAAGTGCTCTATGTACTTGCAAGTGCCACAAGAAGAGCCGGTCCACCAAGTACCTGGTTGTGCACTCGATGAGAGAAGTCTCATCCAAGACACACAGACCTCGCTTGCGAAGTGCCTCGGCTTCTCTGATCATCTGCCGGTCGAAGTCCGGATGAAGACCGTACCCTCGACCATATACCATGGCATCACCAGGACGATGTTCCCAACGTCGGCTCGCGTGGACAACTTGACCAGATCGTTCAACGCGCTGAAATGAGTACTCACGCGTTCTTCGATCGGGCTGTTGGCCGCGTCACGACGCTTCTGGGAGTAGCAAGCCATTTCCTGATTTAACCACTCACATTGAATGAACCCGTAATTGCCAAAAATGTCGTTTCCTGCGTAGGAAATAACCACAATTGCCGGGCGTGAGGTTCCCCTCCGCTGCAGACACTCAAGGGAGTGTTCAACCCCTTTGATGATGTCCAGAAGCCCTCGACCCCACTTGAGGTCGTGCCAAACCGTTTGTCGGCCTGGAGGGAGAAGATCAGGCTTCTGCTTAATGTATTCTCCAATGTTGCGACGAGTTGGGGCAAATCCGTCAACCATGTCCACCAATGCCAGTGACGAGTCGCCAGCAAAGACAAAGTTGGCCTCAGGTTCCCCTGGGCAGACCATCCCTCTGAAGTTGGACACGCCATCCAGGAGACAAGCATCCTCGGGGCTGACATCCTTCAAGTAGCCCTTCGCAAGCATGGAGTTGTCCGCCTGGCCCATCAACGACGTGAGGTCGGAGATCACGTCCGCCTCATTCACAACTCGGCACTGCGTAACCGAACAAAAGTTACTGGTCAACGCGGCCCATGCCTTCCCGTTTGGTCCCAGCGTATCATCCGATTCGGACGCCGGTTCCCCGGGTCGAATTCCAGCAGCCTCCGCCGCAGCGGTGTAGTCTGCCTCCTTCACCTCGGCTTCAGGGAATCGTCGGTAGTAGGCCATTGTAGATGCGGTAGAAAGCGAAACAGCACAGAGAGCAGTGGTAGTAGTCGATTTCGGTTTTGAGCTGGTCGCTGCAATGAACGCTTGATGGATCAAATCAGTCATCTGAAAAGAATAACTTTCAGTTTCCTTCAAGTCATTACCTTGGACATGGGTATGTATGACTTCCATCACATGACAGTCCATCAAATGCAGTGACAATGGAATCACAATCGGTTTGAATAGCCCATGGTTTCTTAATGGGTACACCTTCCTTGTCGACAATGCCAACCATGCATCCATCAAATGTGACTCTAATGAGTTGATGTTTTCCACAAAATTTCTCACCTCGGTCAAACTTCCAGTAGATGCAATGGGCAGGCCACTCAATAGCAATCTTCGGATTCAAATGACAAATAAGATTGAGGAAACCAACCATTGATGACCAAATCTTTTCAAATACATGTCGATGATATTCAACTTTGAGTTTGGCTGATTCATGTTGCAAGTTCACGTATGACCATGTTGTGCCACCAGTGCATGGGATGCTAATCCAAATCAAGACAGGACAAGGCTGAACAGTTGAACTCTCAATTGCTTGAACAACCTCATTCCGAATGTCCATTCTATTTGATCTAGACGTAACATCTCTCTCTTCAGTACATCTGATGACATAACAATCTTTTGAATGTTTCCTCGACCTATCACCAAGCTTTGAATCAGGTCCGCAACAAAATTCAATGAGCACCCTGCTATCAGATGCCACTGAAGGGCAAGCAGGTTCCCCTGCGCGTTGCTGGGATCCGGACGCATCAGAGCGTGCAGGTTCCCCTGCGCAGGCTTTCATATTTTGTGTCTCCTTCCGCGGAGCAGGCTGTGATGAAATACCCATCAATCGCAAAGCTGATTCCCACTTCTCGGAGTTGGTAAAGGGCTTGGTGAGGATGTCTGCTGCTTGAAGTGATGAACCAACATAGACCAATCTGAAATGTTTTCGTTTGAATTGTTCCGACAACCATGACAAGTTCAATCTTTGTGTTTTGTCAGTGTGCCTAAATGATGGTGACCTACCACTTTCAAGAATCCGAATGGTGGCTTGGTTGTCCTCAAGGAAAATGACCTCAAGACTACCTGGTCCTGCCATGTACACACTTTCACCCCCCCGCTTTTCAGACCCCACATACTTGAAATCAGTCAAAGCTGATCTGATCTCACGTGATTCAACCCTGTAGTCCACTTCATTTGGTCCAGGAATCCTGAAAATGGTTTTCCCAGTCCACTGAAAGTCATTGACAACATCGGCATCAGGAGTCGTCCAGTCCCATGTCAGATCAAATTCAACATCACCAGTTTTCGTTTTCATGACAGTATACCTTTGCCTTGCCAAACCCTGAAGGTTCACTGGACAATCCGAGTCAATTGGGTTATACAGTTTATTCCGGGGTTTGACATGAACTCTGGTAACTTGATTGGTGAAAGGAACGTGCTCCCAATAGTCATCTTTCGTATTTTCGGGGTTCTTGGCACGAGTTTCCACTCTGCGGGACTGCTTTTGTTGAGTGCTATCTCCCCCCGCGTGACGTATGACTGACCACAGGCAGGAGGAAGGTAAACCAACTGCACGTAAAGCAAGGTTCGCCGCAGTGACTTCAGCCTCTGTTGATGACATAGCCGTTGAAGCCTGCTTCTTGGAAAAAGCTGTGAGTGGATAAAATGTATTGGGTCCTACTAAGGCGAGAAGACAACCACTTGTAGAACGATTGTCATGTTCCCCAGCGTGATCTGAATCTGCAAATAACCAAGTTTTGCAACTCTCAGGTGAATCCCCGACGAAACCAACCATTGTACGATCAAGGGTTGAATGTATAACACATCGATCGATGGAGACTTTTGTCGCAATCGGGTGACCATTTTGTAACCCTACTTGCTAAACCCTAAGTAGCACGGAGAAGATCAAACCTAGCCATTCGTGCTGCGAACAACACTTTCATCAACGCACGTGATGCAATGGGCTGGAGTTCCCCCCGAGCTTCTGCTTCGTCCATAATCGGACGTGCGATCTTGTCGTCTGGGAAAGGTGTTGAAACTTTCTTGAACTTCACATTTGGTCCTGCTAGTTCAACATAGCGATCAATGCATTGTTGTAAAAACTGTCGCATGTCATATTCGACCGTATTGACATTTTTTGTCATGCATTTGGATTTGTTGCTCAAGTTCATCAAGAAAAGTGAATCCTTGTGCCCTAGCTGCTTTCTTTGCCCCTGATTTGTCTCTGATCTTCTTGGCTGCTGCCAAAACTTTTGAAGGTTCGTGAATTGACTTGTCCACAAAATAGGTTCGTCCACCAGAATGGAAGTCCAGTTGGGTTTTGAGATTCCATATCATGAACATAACCTTTGGGTTCATCATGATTCTGGCAAGGTTCACACACGGTAAGCCTTTGCGTTCCCGCCCGGAAAGACATGTTGTCCTTCGGCTTGTCCTGGAACTTCTTACGAGGCTGCAGGTGGTGATGAACACACACTCCAAGTTCTGGCATGTGCTCCCAGTAGTCCTTTATAGTCCTTTGTTCGGCGGGCCGGACTGGCTGGCTTACTAGAAGGATCTGCTGGCATCAAAGACATGGGCAAAAGGGTGAGCACTCACATCTAATTTTACATTTTGTTTGAAAACATGTTCGCATCCAAGGTATCTACCTGCATCTTCAGGAGTATCCATGTCGATCAATGTTCTTTGAAGGTCCTGACATCTTGAAGTCATCAACATACACACCAAGGAACAACTTCAATTTGGGATGCCAAAACATGGACGGCCAACACTCGGGATAGAGAGGATGAAATCCAACTGCATATAGTGCCTTCTCACAATGACGTTGCCATAGACCCCCCGAATCGGGGTGACCATATAATGCCAATATAAGAAGAACAACCGGATCTTTGTACACTCCAATCCATTCTTTTGGCCATCGATTTCTTGGTAGCCTAATCCAATTTAGGATACCTTGCGTCAATGCTTGGGTGTAAGCCTGTTTTCCATCGCCTTGCGATGTCCGGTTCCCCGGCATGGAGCCATAGGCATCTAATGCTTTTCCTGCCTCCATGTTGGCCGGTGAACTTCCAAGTTCCGCGAACAAAGCAACATCCGCCGCCTCGTCCTTGACATTGTTTCCTTGAAACACGGTGCGACCCTTGAACGAAGATCTTATTTGTTCTTTATAGCTTCCCTTGAAACATCATCCCATTCCTAACAGTGGAATAGTCCCATGCACCCTTACTAGTAAGGTTATTCCATTCCTTATCGAGTGCAGCTTGGGCAGCAGGAGTGTTGTTGATCTCCTTCTGTCCAACGGGTCTTGCCACGAGTGCGTTGGAAAAGTGAAAGCACATGAGCTCTGACTGGTCCTTAAGCTTGTCTCTATGGCAATGGTTTCCACCATGCGAGCCCCCCGGATTGGAGATGACTGGCATTGCGGGAATGAAATCATCGGAATGATTGACATCTTTGGATTCTGGAACAGCTGAAGTGGCAAAACGGTCAATAACCCTGTTATACTTATGTTCTTTGGCAACGGCAGCATCATGTTTTTCCGTTGCTTCTTTCAACAAGGCTTCACGCTTGGCCCGTTCTCTAGCCGCTTTGGAGGCCCCCCGCCAAAGAAACGTTGGAATGTCCTTTGGTTTGGAGGATCCCTTGTATCGTTAAAACCACTAGCATCGTAGTAAGAAGGGTCATCCTTAGAGATATATTCGGTACTACCGGTGATGGGGTTAATGACTTCAATATCATCAGAGTCAAGTCCAGCTTCCCGCATCAATTGCTCAAATTCCTCTTCACCCTCCACAGGCCCTGGCTCGACCGCTTTCCTCGGAGAGACACCAAGTCTTCGATCGTCTGCGCGTCCATCTTCTTCGGGTCTGGTGGTGCTTCGAGGCTGAGACTTTCATACAAACCTTCCCTAATGGCCTTATATCTACCTTTCAAAGGGTAAACAAATGGTCCATCAGGTACAGTAAGTTGATTGACGCGAACAACTTCAACAGATTCATTGAAATATTTCTCCATAAGATCCTTCAATGATGCCACAAGAAATTCATTTCTCCAAATGAACCCTGGTTGCATAGCATATCCAAGAAAGATACCTGGATTTGATGCAGGATCAAAACGCAAATCCTTCTTGGGTTTCAACTTTGGTCCCGTCCAGTAATCAATATGAGCCCCAAAAGGAATGTTGGGTCCCTTGAACTTTTCCCCAAAACGAAGTTCCCAGGGGGATTTGATTTCAGGGTGATCCTGGATGTTGTGTGCCATACACCAGTGCCATGAGGCATAACTCCAATAGGAGTGATGAAGTCCTGCCTGTTCAAGGTTAACCCGAGTCCCTTCAAGTACGGACCTGAGATTCCTCTCGGCGACTGCATTCGACTTCGAAACATAAGCTACGCTTGTGTTCTGTCTCCACCCAACTTCCCGACAAGCGAGTTTGATGGATGGCGCAGCGTCGGAGTAGAAAACTCCAACTTCTTCACCAGGTGCAACAAAATGCCTAAAAGCTAAAACACAATCTTTGGAATGACTCCTAGCTGAAGGATAGATCCATCGAAAGTTGGTAGCAACATCTTTCATGGGCATAGCGGCCCTGTCACCATCAAAAGATTGTTCGTTTGAATCTCTAGTCACAAGATGATCCCCAGTGATGTGATCCCCAAACTTGTTGGATTCCACGGTCAAAGATTCACCCTTACTACTTACTACGTTTTGTTGGTTTATACATCTTTGCACACTTGCATGTTTCGCAGGATGGGTTCTTTGGGGTATGTGTCATCATGTGCCTAAGAGTCCTGGCCTCTTCCCTCAATGCAGCTTCACCACGATCAATGGCTTTGGGTTCAGGTAGTTGAAGCCGACCGTCAACCGGTTCTTCAGGAGCTTCGGCCTCATCTTCCGAACCCTCGACAATGTCGGGCGTCATGGCTGCTGGAGGTCCTGGTGCAAATTCACCAGGGAAGAATTCTTCAGGGCTGTCGTCAGCATGTCCAGGGATTTCGTCGTCGTCGGCGATGGACGCCTCTCGTAGGGCTCCTCCACCTCTTCGACTTCGTCCTCAGACTCAGTGCCGACGGCCGACATGCGAGACCTCCGAACAGGTGAGATGATGGGCTTGCCGTTCCCGGCAGCGGAGTCCCATGAAAAAGAAATCCCTATACTGCAGCGGGTACTTGGCCATCTCTGGATGGTAAATAAGGAACATAGTCTTTCACTTCAAGTTTGATCTTGGTTCCATCTTTCTTCCTGAAATACGGGCGACTAAAGCTTTTCCAAACAAAGTCCCATCCATCTTGAATACATCTCATCCCTACCGATATTACAGCCGGGGTATCGGGAAGAACATATGGTTGAACTTCTTTGTCGATGCAATCAATATGAACAGAAGCTTGTTGGTCAGCTGATTGAGATCCATTTGCGGTGATTAATTCAAGGGGTTCATGAGAGTGATACGCTACATCTTCGGGAATCATTTTGCTGCATAACTAAGTCCTGAGCGCTGCCAGTGTCTGCAATCCATGCTATCTCAGCGGATGCGTTACGCTGCTGGGACGGCATGTGTCCTGGCAGGGCATTCAGGTCGGAACGGATGCAATGGCGACAGCCTATATCACTGTCACATGCAAAGTTGCACTTGCAAGGTTTTCCATGCAACTCCCGAAAGACAGCTGACTGCAACATCAGTGCTGCAAGTATGGCCGTGCTTCGATCGTATCTTTACGAGTACGATCGTCCTTTGTGATGCGAACTGGATTGTGAGTTCTGTGTTTGGCATGGCATGGATTCAAATTGCAATCATGCTCGATGGGAACTTCGTAGATTTCAACGTTGTCCACAAATGAAACAGTGCGATTGGGTGTAACTGGCATGGCAAAATGCTGGTTGTGAAATAGGCTGGAGGCGATGCCTTCCGGCACGCGATGAGTACTGGTCGAAGGGTTGACAACTGCGACCAACACCAGAGCGCGCATCAGGCAAACTGCAGCTGAGCCAGGGGAAGATGGTTTTCCCCCTTTGTCCCTGAGACTCTGTGAGCCTCTCGAGGAATTGGAACCTCGGCTCGACGACCTTGAGCGATCGCCTTTCTTCTTGTTCTTCTTCTTCTTTTTCTGGCTCTTTCCACGCTTGTCATCTTTGGTAGATGGAGCTGCAGGCTTTGGCGGGTGTTGGAAAGCACAGTCATTGCCCCGTTGGCATTTTCCTGCCTTCCAAAACTTGCAAACCTGGTTTCTAGATCCCGGGAGACAAAGAACGACTAGTGCCTCTTGACTTGGACCTAGACTTACCTTTCTTACCTCCGCCTTTTCCTTTGTCAGATTTCTCATGTTTATAACGGCAATCCTTTCCTCGGGTGCACTTGCCAGCCTGAAAGTCGTAGCAAATGCCCTGAGGTTTGCCAGCAGACGGTGGTCTGTTGGGTGCTGGGGCGGCGTCTCTCTTACCTGAAACTGACTTCTTTGTGGCCTGTCGCATCTTTTCAAGACGCTTCCTCTCGAGGTAATCCCGTGCAGCTTTCATGAGAAAATCATAAGAGCGGTTGGGTTCCCCCTCCGGTGTGCGATCGTACACAGCCAGATCATGAGAGAGAGGCTTGAAGTTCTTGATGGCGTTGTGAAAGTAAACTTGCTTCCACATCATGTCAGGCTCGGAAGTCATTCCAGCGATCACAGCGTCCCATCTGGTGATGAAACCCCTTAGATCGTCATTTGCTAAGGTAACAGCCATCAGGTCCTCAGTGTATCTCAATGTCGTACACTGCACCATGCTTCCTGCTTGTGCTAAAATGCTTGTGGATCATGAGCAATGCTTGACGTCCCCTGGCTGGTGTCCCTGACTTGGCATGTTCTTCCTTGAAAATGTCAAGTTGCCGTGCAAAGTCCCCTTCGCAGATGTTGGTGAGCGAAGACATGAGCTTTGCGTCGAGGGTCACGAACTTACCTGAGTCCTTCAAGGCTTCGACGGGTTTAGCTGAAGCTGCTATGACGGCATCCCTTACACGGATTCTCAAATTCCTATAATTAATTTCAGGTTGAGGGAACTTAGGTACTAGGATTCTATCCGACTCTTTGGCCTTATTGTCAGTTGTCCTAGAACGCTCTAAGGCTCTCTTAACCTTACTTGCAAAGGAACTCTCAGAATCCGAACTGGACGTAGTAGGCAATGAAGACGATGAAAGAGAGGATGAAGGATCCCGACGACGTCGGCGTCTGGATCGGCCACGACTGGTTTTGCGGCCTTTCTTCTTGTCCTTCTTATCCTTACGACCTCTGTTCTCGTTGAAGTCGTCGTCATCATCATCATCGTCTGGAGGTCCTCCACCAGGAAGTCCCATCATCTGCATCAGATGAGTGCTTGGGCTTCTTGCCATCTTTGTCAAGCTCTTCGATGATGGGTCTTGAAGGCTGAGACGTATGTGGATTGGGTCTTCCTGGTCCATAGAGAATTTCAAATCCAGGAGTTCCCTCCAGAGGTTGAGATTTCAAACTTCGAATCAACTCCTACTGCTCTTTCCGAAGCTTTTCGATCTCCGCCTCAAAGTCCTTTTTCTGAGACTCGGCCAACCTTCTCATGTTCGTTGCGTGTTGATTCATAGCATCGATCTGAGTGCGGTACT
The DNA here is from genome assembly GCA_947184155.2 of Cladocopium goreaui. Lineage (NCBI taxonomy): Eukaryota > Dinophyceae > Suessiales > Symbiodiniaceae > Cladocopium > Cladocopium goreaui. Next base: position 475,457 of record CAMXCT020004223.1, on the reverse strand, counting down.
CTGCAAGTTCTGAACGAGCTGCTTGTAAATCGGCATTGGACTTCTCCACAGACGTTGTCATGACACCTGCACTGTTAACAACATGGCTAAGTTCGGCACTCAATTCCTTGATGCGATGATCCTGCGCCTGAACATGCAGCTGAGCAGATTTCTGCTCACTCATCGCCTGGGCAGCTTGCTCATTCAACAAAAGGTTCTTCTTGGAAATCTCGTCGGCTGCTCTTTGCTCAATGCTTGCAAGCTGATCTCGAGCTTCGCTCACAAGCGCATCTCTTTGACGTTCCATGACCTCAGAGTGAAGCGCGTTGGCCTCGCTCTGCAATGCCTGCTGTTGCGCAGCCATCAGTTGACTTGCCAGAGTAGGATCAACACCTTGCTGTACCACTGCCACTTGGGCAGTACGTTGATCAATGTTGTTGAAGTTGACGGTCTTCAATTGACTGATGTCAATATTCGAATCCAAAACACCTGGCCTGCTTCTGCGTGGATCATTTCGGCATGGGTCAAAGTCATCTTCCAAGTAACTCATATCACCTTCCGTTGTTGCTGCACCTGAGTGGATCACCATTTCCTCCGGTTGCGTCGCACTCGCTAGTGCGAAAGCAGCCGTGGCGTTCCCGCCCGGGGCAGGGAGCGCAGGGGGCGTAGACATGGCGAATGCGGGGAGGAACGCGAAACAGTGAGACAAAGGAAACCAGCGATCGCTTGGCGATACGGATGATAACCTGTAGAAACAAGGTACTAGCCGGGATAAACCACAAATCAGCTACACTGCGCTAGCACGTTTTCTTGAGCCAAAGCGTATCGAGTATAATGGGTGAAAAGGTATGTGCAGTGTGCTACTGTGCAACAACACATATCAACATTATACCCACGAGATCATCATCATCATCATCATCATCATAGGATATCAAAACATATCATAGCCACTGCAGGCTGCAAGAGGACGCTTCTTCTGTCGCTCATTCTAGGCACCCCAAACACTTGATCAGCATGCCAAAAAAAGATGCAAAAACGGTGCCAGGGGTCCTTGAATTTTTGCATGATTCTTTCCTGCGATTGCACTGGTTGCACTAGCCCCGCAGGCTTGGGCTTTAATACCTCTGACATGGCGCGAGTGATGTCGGTTCAGTGGGTTAAGAGCTTTGGTGTGTTGAAAACTTGTCGGCTTTTTCGGCAGGGAATCATCTGTTGGATGGTCTGGATAGAAATCAGGCAAGTCTGGGTGCTGGCTTTGGGTCTTGGAATGTGTTTTCCCACTGTGGGAGTTGAGTAAGAATAAAAACCATGTTCGTTTGAACCTCGAATGGCAGCAGCAAGCAACATATTTACGCCCTATTTTAAAGCCCTTGTCATGACCTTGGCATTACCACATCGCTGTAGTTTTGGTACCAGTGAGAAGCTTGACACCATTTCCACAAGCTGTCCACGCAACTTCCGTCTCCTGGTAAGCTGCTAGCTATCTCAAACACCAAAAAGGCTTGAATGCTTACTCAGGTTACAGTCTCCAACCCTATATGCTATGTGAACAATGATGGCGTGTGTGTGTGTGTGTCCATTGTGCCTTCCATTTGCTGATTGCGGGCAGCTTCAGAGCCAAGGCAGCTGCTGCATCTGCTATGAAGCTGCGGAAAATGGCTTCAGGGCCTCCAAACTGCAGCCTGTTCATGAACATAAATATAAACATAACAGCACAGGAAAATACTGGAAACCAAGATATGGCACCCTGACAATTTTAGTTGGAAGATTATGTTTCTATATGTTTCTCTTAGAACCTGCCAACTTAGGGTCCACCTTTTGTTGTCAAGCGGGTGGGGAAAGCATGCGTCACCAAGGTCGCCAAAATGGAGCTGTTTTCTGGGAGAGTCACCCCACCGCCACTCGAAAGCGTTTTCGAAAGTCATCAGCCACTGCTTGATTTGTCGTTCATTGACCACCTACAAGATGGTGCCCCATAGTTAGTTAAGTTGGTTTATAACTCCAATAACTATGGTTTATGGTGGATAATGGTGGATATATCTATACTTCCTATGGTTTATAAACCAACTTATAACTGGGGGGCACCACCTTGTATGTTTCACATTCTTTCGATCTTGGGAGCTGAACCATGGCGGCATGGCGGCGACTGAGGCTGTCCAGCACTCCCCAGCTTCAGTTGAGGGGTGATTATGCATGGTCTACGGCTAGCAACTTTGGAGTGATATCGACAGTGACAGCATTTGCTCAAACTCGTCTTGCGGTGAAGCATCTTGTCAAATAGTTGAATATCTGGGAACACAACCAATCAAAGATATCAAAGTATCTGGTTGGTATATGTTGGTCTGCTCGAATTCTGATATCGGATATCTAAGCCCCTTCCGCCCCTTCAATGCCCAAAAACTTTCCAGGACCATCCCCAACTCCAGCCTGTCGCAATGTGGCCAAGTCCGAGTTCGGGGCTGCTGGGGCCTAGCCATACAGGCCACCAGCTTCTAGGGCCGCTCAACCCAATGCTTCGGTGCATGCTTCCCCACTCAAAACCTGGTTTATGTTAGCTTTGCAGCCCTGGTGCTATAGTAGATCGCCATACCGGTTTACATATATTTACATCCCATGGTATTATCCTATAGGTGTAAGATGTTGTAGGGGCTTATGACTCAATCATTGCACTGCTTCACAGGACCCGCAGCCAACGCCATACCAGTGCCTTCTGTAGCATTCGCTCCAAACACTGAAATGCCTGGGGGCGGTCGACAGGGAAAACCGACAGGAAGCCGCAAATTGCAATTGAGTCCATATTGTGAATAGCCTGATGCTGTTTTAATTGACCAATTGAGGACTGGTTTGTGATCCCCGGTTAGCATTCCCAATTGTGCAACTACTGTCATCATACCTTGGACAATTCGGATTGCATCTTGTGACGGGCCCAATCTCACCGGAACTGTACTCCAGATGGAACAATATGGAACATCACAGAACATCAGTTTGATCAAACATATCACCCTGACATTTGATCGCAGCGGGTCGGAAGCGACCATCCAACCTTCGAATTTTGGGCATTCGACCATGACTCCAAGTTCCCCAACTCTCAGGGCAATAGTCCAGCCAGGCTCCGCCAATCTCAGGGTTGAGCTGGGTAGGAAGTGGATGAGCTGATGGGATTGGGTTGATTGGGTTGGTGTCCTGAGGCGGGTCCCCCCCTGGAGTTGGATCCAAAACTCCGCGAGCGGGTCGGACTTTTGTTCGGAGCCCTTCTCTCACATGTGACTTGAAGATTCTGAACTTCCGTGTCTGGTTTGTGCACAAACATCTCCCCATACGTAAAAAATGTAAAAGCATAATATCTATACATTTAGATCGTGCATGTGTGTGTGTGAACGGTATATCAATATGTATGCGTCTCGATGGATATATCAATGCCTTGGGATGTCCTTTGCCTTCTGCAGGGTCATGACATGCCGTCCGCGTATATCACTGCTTCTGGACATTGATATCATTCATGATGGGGGCTGGAACGCTTCACATAGAACACATCAACTCTTTCCTTTGCATGCTTCGGTTTTGCTGCCTTTGCTGGCTCAGTGATCTCTACATTTTTAGACTTCATCCATCACCAAGGCCACCACAGGCCGCCATAGCGATAGCAGAAGTTCACCAAAGCCTATGAGACCCGGGAAGTTTTCACACTGAATGTAGACTGCAAACATGAACAAAAACACTGGGCTGGGGTGCAAATATGTGTTGATCTACCCTCTGGTAAACTAACGTAACTATGGAAAATCACCATTTTTAATGGGTAAATCCACTATAAATTGCCATTTTCAATAGCTATGTTAGTTTACCAGAGGCTATGTGTGTGTCTACATAGGCACATGCATACGCGCATGCATACGTGCATGAGATAATATTAACTAATATTAATTATATACAGTACATCCACGAAATGCTCCGATGAAACCAAACAATGGGAACAGTGAAGCTCCTCTTGAATCCAGTCACAAATGGTCCTGTGCAATTCAATGGGCTGGCAAGGACAACAACTATATTTTTGAACGACTCAAATGAGGGAAAAAAACTTGCTTTTTGAATGACTTAAATTAAAACCTTGCTGGGTTCATTTGCGATGCCGAGTTTTCATATCATACTATCATACCACACCTCATATCAGAATTGCCACGTGTCATGGTCTTAAGATGACTTGACAATGCGTTTTTTCTAGCGCATGGGCTGAACAAACGCTAAAATCGTTGATCTCTTTGTGAGACTATGTCATGTGTGGTCACCCACGGGAAGAAACGCAGCTGCGACGATCAGCAAGCCTTGAAGCACAGCAAATTCTTTGACGTTGGCGTTGGAGGTCCTAACTGCCAAACGTTCCGGAACATAGCAGATTCAATGCGAACAATCATTTCATGGAAATCCATGGCTTCTACCATCAAAAAATGAAGGCTTCCTCCTGGAGTTCTCCACCCAACGCAGCGCTGGGAAACGCAGGACTGGTTTTGTCCTCCAGACTCGCTTTCGCTGGGCCACGCGTAGCGCGAGAACCTCATCGAAGGCAGATAGGCAACGGCTACTTATGGGTTCCAAATGGTTCCAATATTGTTCCAATATCCATATCCAATGCAGGTTGTAATCAGACCAACACCATAAAACAACCATCCTTGGAGGTCTTGCTGGTGCTCACTGTTCACTGTTCACCTAAAGGGTGGGCCCGCTGAGGCTCCGTGCTGCAAAAGGCATGCCTCAGATTGGGTCAGGACATGCCTTTTGGTCTCCCCTGGTTGTTTAAGGATCGCGGAGTGATCGGAAAATTGTGATAATCTGATATGAAATGATATAATGTTTTACATTGTTTTACTCAATTGGCACCACCTCTTCAATTAAAACAGCCCCAGGATGAATAAAAATCCAGGGTTTACATTAATTACTGGGAACACGACGAGCCGTTAACTTTGTAAAGTCGTCAAGGAAGCAACCCAATGGAGTACTCACACACTGATACTGCCAGGAAATGGTGCAGAGGAACAACAGTAGGAAGTCAGTGCCTCTTCTGCACCCAGCAATGATGAGCCCCATATACTCGTGAAAATCTGGGATGTAATCAATCCCAATCAACTGATCCTTTGCATACCCGCACTGTTGAGTACTTTTCAGATCTTACAAGCTCATTCATGCCAGCCTACAGGGCACAGCATTGAGAGTTTGAACATATACGCATACATGCTACAAACATCTGAAAACAAACAAAAGACATATACAGTACGTGCTACCAGTATATGGAGGTTTCCGAAAATGGTGATACCCCTAAATCATCCATTTATAGATGGATGTTCCATGATTTTCCAGTATATACCATCCAGCTATTGGGGATCCCCTTTTCATCCTGAGGCCCCAACGTCACGAGCTTGATCTAAGCAGAGCCTGGCCGGGTCGCAGTAACATGTGGCAACTGTAAAGGTCATGGAAAGATACAAGTATCTAAATTATCGATACCAAGTCTAGCAAGGCCTAAGGTCATGTAAGGTCATGTAAGGTCTGTTTTCGAGGAAAATCCCCGGCAAAAATCCTAACTTATGGTAAACCTAGTAAACCCAGCAATCAACTATCCCCAAATCACCATTTCGGGTTGCATAGGTATCTTTATTGGGTTTACCACACTAATGCTGGCCCATGATCAGCTGACATCAGGTCTGCCGCCATGGCAAGGTGGTGCCCCACCTGCTACAGCAGTAGAGCAGAGTCTGGAGACAGCGCAGAGCCTGGGGATCTATATACGGCTGGAAATGATAAAAACTAGCAATGATGACATGCTATGTGGCGAATATGGATGCGCGCACACACACACACATAGGTATAGATAGATATACACACATACACACATACATATATAATCATATATACATATACGTATATATATATAATATATATGCATAGGTAGATAGATAGATAGATAGATAGATAGATAGATAGATAGAGAGAGATAGATAGATAGATAGATAGATAGATAGATAGATAGATAGATAGATAGATAGATAGATAGATAGATAGATAGATAGATAGGAAGATAGATAGATGGATGGATGGATGGATGGATAGATAGATAGATAGGTAGGTAGATAGATAGATCGATGGATGGATGGATGGATGGATAGAGGATTGAGGGTATAGTATATAGTACACAGTAAATAGTGTATAGTATATAGGATAGGATATGATATAGAATGTATATAGATGACATTGATGATATAAATGATATAGATGATATAGATTATATAGACGATGATATAGATGACACATATATATATATATATGATATACATGATATACATGACATAGTATGCGTCAATTATGTCCTATATTATATGTATGTGTGTATATTGCAATGTGCATGAATGATCAAAAAATACAGATTCAGCTAAGACAGCAATTAAAATTGTCATCATAATAATTCTAGTTTCTTCCCCGCTGCGAGTTGTCTGAACATATGGCACCCCAAAATACAATGGTTTATTGTGGCTGATCATGCATTAAAGCGGCCATTTGCGGGTATACTCATGAATGTGCAATTCATAGACATGTGCAACACCAATCTGTGAACGTCCACCCGTTACCAAGCAATGTGGAAACATCCACCCTCAACATGGACTGCTGTAGCAACTAAATCCCCGGTTTCATTGGGGTCAAACCATCAGAAGTTGTCGGCAAAGAAGCTTGCAGGCCTCCCCGTCCCCCTGGGCTCAGCGCCTGTTGTAAACCAGTATCAGCTGTCCTCATGGAGACTGATGAGATCCACCAACTGGAAATTGCAGGGGGGTCCAACTTCGTCTGTTGAAACCATTGGCGGCTTCAGTAGCCTTCTGGCTCCCAATTGATGTGAGTAAGACAACTTCAACAGCAAAATAAAATTGACCTTTTCTGTGGATTTCGGCTTGAGCAACCTTGCTCACAGCGGGAAAAAACTGTTCTTAAACGTTTCCGAATCCATATGTCATGCAAGAAGCAGCTGAAGTGGGACCTAAGAGCTGGGAAGACCAACTGTTCCCCCGCGCCCAAGGGCCCGAGCCCATGCAGCAGCAGGGACACGGCTGAAAGTAGTGACCTGGCTTTCAACCCAGATCAAACCTTGCTGGTTTGTCTCAGCATAGGACACCCCAAAATCCCATGCTCTCTCTCTCGCTCCATCGCTGTCAGGTCACCCTGCCCGAACTGTACATGAGGTTTTCATCCTTCTATGAAATCATTAAAACTGTCAATTTTGGCGTTCCCCATTTTCCATAGTTGTAGGATCATATACAGGAGTCAAAACCCTTACACCTCCTTGTTCCCAAGGCCAACACGTTGTCAGCCAGGGGCTGTTTGTTTTTGACCGACAGGGTGCCCCATAAATCTGGCTGCTCTCCTTCACCAAACATGTCTGCCACAGCTCTCGCTCTCTCTCTCTCTCTCTCTCTCCATGTTTTGCGCGGAACGGTCGTCCACTGACTACACAATTTCTGCAACCATTGCCGTCCCAAGGTGGATCAAACTTGGCAGTCAAACGCCCAGCTGTCTTGCAGCATTCCTTTGCAGATTTCCTGCACCGAAGTTTGAAGGGACCACCCTTGAGTCTTCAAGGCACAAAAACTTGGCCGCGTGCAAAAGGGAACATCAACGTAGGGACTCCCAGCGTGCAACAACTGTGTTGGAGTTTGTAAGAAGTACGGCTTCTAGTGATTTGTGCCAATAGCTGCCTATGACAATTTGGCACAAGAAAACTGGAAGGCATAATCCAAGATTCCATTCTCAAGAAAACCCAAAAAATGCCAATCTAATGGGAATCAAGAAGTGTAGCGCGCAGCAAAGGTATTCGTTAAGCATCCCGGTCTCATATAGGATTACCATGGGCTAGTGTTACGCGCGCACACCGTCGTTTGCCCACATCGAAAATTGTGGTGTGTGTGTGTGTGCGCGCCTGTGTAAACATTTGTGTATATGGACATGTATCAACATGTGGATTTAGGATGTGCAGCTGTCGAGGACACTGAAAGGGACCTGCACACGGGCACCATGACACTTGTTACTTGTTACGATGATGGACTTCTTACAATCCTTAAACAAAGATCATTTTATCTATAGACTTCTCACCATTTAGAGTGGGTGAGTTCGGGGGGATGAGGAGGGGGAATAGGATGAGGATGAGGATGAGGATGAGGATGAGGATGGTGATGCTGCTGCTGCTGCTGATTATGATGATGATGATGATGGTGGTGATGATGGTGGTGATGATGACGATGACGATGATGATGATGATGATGACGACGATGGTGATCATGATGATGATGATCATCATGATCATGATCATCACTCATCATGATCATCATTCATCATGATCATCATCATGATCATCATCATGATCATCATCATGATCATCATCATGATCATGATTATCATGATGATGCTGAGACGGAAACCAGTTCGGGACACGGGCAAACGATGGCGTGTGACGTAGTGTTAGTAAAGCAATGGGATCCACCATCCCCAAGTTTAGATGCTTGTTTTACCAATTTTATGGATACAGTAGACCGTCAATTTCTGTGGGCGCTTTGTGACATTGCCTTACCAACATTGACATTAACTAATTATTAAGCAAAGCATTCCCGTTTCATATAGGGTAGACATGGACTAAGTATGACTAACCATTACCAACCATTAGTGATATTACCAACATGATAGTGTTGATGATTCAATTTTCTTTTCATGAATCAATCAAATAATCATGGACTAAGTATGACTAACCATTACACTACCCTCTGGTAATTTAACATAGCTATTGAAAATGACCATTTATAGTGGAATTTCCCATTAATCATGGTGATTTTCCGTAGTTATGTTAGTTTACCAGAGGGTATACATTACACTACACATTACCAACCACAATGATTGATGATTCAATGATTCCCATAAAAAGTGGCTCCTGCTGCGGTGACAGCTCTGGCAAAGGTGACAACCTCCCACCTGGGAAGGGCCTCAAAAAAAAGCGACAGCTCTGCCTGCTGCCAAGCAAACATCATTAGACCATCCAAGTTTGGGAAATTCCCAATTTTTGGCTGTCCAAACACAATTCGGATATATTAGGATTATATATTTTGGGATGTCCATACTGTAATCATACTGTAAGTGACAATTATACATGTCCAATCATTCCCATATGAAGGACTGGCAGGAATGAATAGATGTTCGCAATGCCACTCGCCAATCTGCAAATGAGTTCTTGGCCCGTCAGGTGCGCTGCCAGCCTAGGCCCAATGCTTTTACTGTTGGTGTTGGCAAGCATTGCACTACAGGGTCTATCATCTACATTCAGCTGATCCATTCATCGTTGTTTCTGTCATCGCCTGATTTATGATGTGTGAATGTCGAGAATCATCCGCAAATTGCCAACACTTCATTGTCCCTTTTCATTGGTCCAAGAATTGGCTTTGCGGCACAATTGCGCGAAAATAGAACCCAAACGTTTGCATGGCAAAAGTGCGTCAAGTCCTGGCTTCCTCCAGTTTTTCCATATTAAACATAGTTGGCTTAAATCCTCCCAATGTTCCCTTGCATCAATAAATTTATCATTGACACCATTGATTCAGCTGAATTCATCAAAGTCAGTTCCTCTGACGCCCCGGCCCTGACCAACTTGTGTTCCACCGGCGTCGACTCCTCAGACTGTGGAACCCTGGCTTTAGACCATCCTGAAGGATGGTTCATAGGAGGGAATCAGGTACCCTGAGGTAAACTAACATACATGTGGAAAGCCCATCTAAAACCCATGGTTTCCCTGGGAAAAGGAACGGTGGGATTTCCACATTGATGGCAATGTTTACAGGAGAGTCGTAATCGTCTCAAGTAGGGATGAGAAATGAACAAAATTCAAGCCATCAACCCGCGATGAACAAAGGGCAGGACCTGTGGCTTTGTCATGTGGCACCCCTGACCAATTTTCCCTACACCAATTGCCATTGGGGTGCTTGAATATATTGGATTAACCCGTGTGTCAAATGAAACATGGAATAGCAGCCTTTTTCTTGCTGTCAGAGTCCGGCCCATAATTTTCAAGGGCCGAAGGACCCGAGCAAGGCGCTGCCCGTTGATGGAGAAACCCCACAACAAAAAGGAGGGACTCATGGATATGGATGTAGTCTCCCTCTGTTTTTCTACAAGATCCTACCGTCATTATTGACAACGATCACCAGGACCAAACAATGGATGTGCCCCATTGCGGGCTGGTAGGAAACAGTGCAAGCTGCCAAGAAAACAGCAGAAATTCTCCCATCAACGGAGGCCAAACCCGTATCGGAGCATTGTCGCTTTGGCACTTCGGCCAGGGGCCATATCTCACACAGCAACCCTTCTAGATTCCTTTCCAAATGATTTCAAATGATCATCTTCTTGAGGCTTCCCTTTGAGGATATTATGGTTATTATGTATCTGGCTAAATTACGATGCTTCACTAACCTGAATTCAGGCTCTATTCGGATAACTATCCTCACAAACCATCATTATCATCATTCTAGTGAGGTCACCACCAGTTTTCACAGGGGAAATTCCGGAGAAATTCCATGTCCTCCTTGCCGATGGTACATCAACGGGACCATGCGAAGTGTGAGCACAAGCCCCAGCATGTGGGCAACTGGAACATCCCGGTGGCCCAGAAAGATGCCACTCTCAGGCTTTCGTGCATGGGATATCTTGGTATAGAATACCTTGCCGGGTCAGAACAATCAGCAGAAGCTTTTGGCATGGTGGAATAAGGGCGAATTCCAAGCGACATTTGGGGACCCTATCATTTTGATGCTCAAGTTTGTTCTAGTGTCAGTGTGGGCTATACAAAACCATCCCCAAAAGAACAGGCTGATTAATGCTAGTCCAAAATCTGCGCAGTTGCAAGTCCCAAAAATTGGAGTTTTCAGCACCTTGCCAGGATCCAAAGTGAGCCTCCAAATTCTGGGGATTTTGTATTTCTATTTCGACCACATCGTATTTTTCGGATCTCGGTTGCTATCCGTTGCTATCCCAGGTGCTGTCCCCGATCTCCAAATCCAGGAAGCACATCCTCTGCCCATCCTCAGGTTTCATGTACTTCACCCCTGAGAAAAAACATCTATCAAAATCATGAATTCCCTAACAGTGTTTTGTTTTTTTCCGCCTTTGACTTTAGCTGTGTGACAGCGGTAGAGACAACCAGCTACGCGTGAAATCCCCACCAATCGCTAACACTGGATACAGTGGAAGGTGTTTTTACCTATCTTTTATAGAAAATCATTGTCCACCTGCACAGCGTAGCGTCTGGTGCGTAGATGGAGCTGTATCCAGCACCATCCCAAGAATATTCCCGCTCCGTACTCCAGTTGGCAGCCTCACATCGCATCACAGCCACTGCGATGGGTTGAAAACCGCTGAGGTCAGAGCAGTGAAAGTTGGGATGAACAAAACTAGGCAAGGCATCTGTGAGTGATGGATAGCAAATCAATCAGAAATGGTCGTTTAAGGGCTTCTATACAGCGGCGGCATGGAACGGTTCAGACTCTGTAGGACGTAGCTGAGGGACCACCACGTAGCATTCCAAAGCGCCTTGACCGAGGTAGGTGTCCGGCAAGTCCTTCACTTAAAGGGCCGTCGATACTTCGAAGTTGGAGGTCCAAGAAATCCACCAGGACCCCCTTTTTTTGCGAGCAGGACGCTGTGGGAGTGCACTTTTTTTATTGTTTTTCAAAACTGTAATCACATTAAAGCTTAAGCTACAGATGAAGCTGTGTTCATGTCCACTAGAGAGCATGTATTGCTTGAAGAAGTGTCCAGGTGTTCACTCTACCTTAGATAAATTATACTACATTGTCCCTTCAACAAAACACAATTTCAGCAGAATATGCTAGATGACTTCAAGATAATTCTATACAACATCCCCATACCTGCCAACAAATGCAGTAGATATTCAAAACAAACATATCCTTCTGAATAAGAGTAATCTTCCTTTGGGGCAATGCAGTGTGTTTTTGCAGGGACAATATCCGAACAAAATATGACGTATTCCTTGAAAAATTGCACCATGCCCTTTGAAGGAGTGCAGTGTGCATTTCCAGATGTCTAACCCTCCTTTCAAAGGAGCAGTACCCCTTTTAGACAAGTCAATGACAAGTCAATATTTCTGCATGATATATGCAGTATTATTGACATAGGGCATCCCTGTCAAAAGTGCAATATATTTGAAACTGTGAGCACTACCGTATGTTCAAACAATGTTTGATTGTCTTAAAATTTAAAGATGCACATTCTTCAAATTACAATATGTTTCAAGAGGGGAGCTGCCTACACCAAAGGGTGTTATTCCCAAAATATGGTTCGTTGTCTTGGAAGAATATCACATTATGCATTCAGAAAAATGATGTGCAATTGTGAAAGACATATCTTACGTGCTTACATGTTCTTACATGTACCATGTGTTCTTCATTTAAGAAAGTATATTGTGAAAAGGGCATTGCATATGCAAAAGGGTTCATTTTTGACATAGAAGTAGACTAAGACATGACCTACTTCAATGGGATGCTCTACCGGGCTCTACCATTTTAATTATAAAAGAAATGCACTTGTTGAAGGAAGCACTCACTTCAAAAGATGCATCACTCCTTTTCAAGGGAATCTTTCAAAGTGTTTGAACATGTCCTAATCCAAGGGTTTGAGCCAAGAATGTCAATATCAAACTCAGTTCTACACATTCATTGGCTGCCTATGTTTTTGCATTTGTTCCACACCGTTTTTGAAAGATTGCATAAACAAACAAAATGGCCTAATTTGTGTCCCAAGCCCCTCAAGCTTCCTCCAGTGATACCTGCATTTTGCCAGTTTTTTTTACATAGTTTTCTAATGAAACCACAGGCCCAAAGCAAATAATAAAATCAGCCAAAAGCAAGTTGGCAACCCCTAAAGTGGGAGAACTGGCAAAGAGTTAGGTCTAGGCTCAAAAAAAACAACAACGAACCAGGAAACAAGAAACCAAAAAAAATAAAAAAAACAAAAAAAAAAGATTGCACAGCCCAAGGGGGGGAGTAGTGGCAGAGAGTTGGGTCTTGTCATTTTTTGTTTGGGTTTCTTGGCTAAAAACCACAAAAAAAAAAAACAAGATTGCACACCCCAAGGGGGGGAGTAGTGGCAGAGAGTTGGGTCTTGTCATTTGTTTTCTGTTTTTTTTGTTTGAAACCCTCGAACAGCTGCAGTATAGTATGTACCACCCCGTGTTCTGTGTCACCCCCTCTCATCCACACTGTACCACCAAAGCAAAACCTCACATAATTTGATGATGTCTTTTGTCGTACGTGCAACCACATTGTTTGCAATAGTTCACCTAATATGTCACCCAAGAATCACATGAGTAAACCGATTTATACCGATTTGCTATATTCTATTTGACCATATTTTGACCAAAAAGGACATTGCTAAACCATGATAAACCAATGATTTGCCATGATTTTTGGCCATTTTGGCCATCTCCCCACATGAAAATCCCATGAAAACCGGGGCCCTGGGAAAACCCACCAGATCCACGCGGCTCCTGTCGGAACCATCGTTCCGTGGGGCCATCGGTGCGATGTCCCACCCAGGCCACCGAGTAGAGCAAGGTCCACAGCTTGGTGCCCCTGTAGGACCAGCACCGGATGCAGCGGTTTCACCGGTTTCACCCATGTTTGATGGCGGAAAATGGATGAAAAATGGATGAAAATGGTATCAACATGCTACAAAAACATCCAACAAATATAGCTCATATCAATCTGGTGATATCTTACCATCCATCATGAAACATATGATTGAAAATCAGCTTCTTCCTAAGGGGAAACAAACATACCTGGCACGTTGGTGTTGCGTGTGAACAATGCCATGTCCAAAACGCATGTGTAGTTTTCGGTTGACGCTCAGGCTTCAAAAGTGCCCGCCCGAAACTCAGGACACACACCGACTGCCCGGAAAGGTTTTCAAGTGTGCTTGTAAGTTCCCGTATTTAGGGGTGTTGCATCAAATGCCTGAACATTTAGGGGCCTAGCATCAAGTGCGTATGTAAGTTACTTGACAAAATCAGGAGTGTAGCACTATGTAAGCGCATATGCAAGCTACTTGAAAAGGTTAAGAGCACAGCATGATATGCGTTCGTAAGCTACTTGAGGAAGTTGAGAGCGTGGCATCAAGTGCGTGTGTAAATTACGTGCGAAATGTAGGGCGTGGCATATGTAGTATCAAATGCGTATCTAAGTTGCCGGAGAAAATCTGGGGTGTAGAAACAAGTGTATAACTTAGATGATAAATTCTGCAGAGTAGCATCAAGTACGTATGTAAATTACTTGACAAAATCAGGAGGGTAGCACTAGTAGTATCAAATGCCTATCTAAGTTGCCGGAGAAAATCTGGGGTGTAGGAACAAGTGTATAACTTAGATGATAAATTCTGCAGAGTAGCATCAAGTACGTATGTGAGTTACTTGACAGGTTGAAAAAAGAAGCATCAAGAGGGTTGCTCCCGACAACCCAGGTGCAGGGCAATTGAATAGGGTAAATGTAAACTTAAAAATGGCAAGGGTCCTCCATTGTGGCTATCATTTACCGATAATCTTGGATTTGCTTAAGGGAACCCAAAAAAATAAAACATATTCCCAACAAAGATTCCGCAAATAATGGTGGATTTTCCGTGGGGAAAATAAACCAAATCACCTTAAACAAGCCCAGGATAGCCCAGGTAATGGGCTGAGTTGGAAACGTAGTTCTTTCGAATTGGATCTAAGCAACGCATACAGACCATTGAGCCGATGGATGTCGTAGCAAATGCCTGAGATGTCGGTAAAGCAGGGCTGGCGAAGCTGCACCGTCTGCAAATTCCATCCCAAACAAGTGCCATCATTAAGAAAAATATGAGTTTGCTGATAAGGGGGGGTCCAACTTCCAAAGCAAATTCTCATTGTGTTTGGGCTCCAAATTGGGTTGCCTGATGATTGCCAATGCCAAAAAAAAAATGCCACATCTGCTTCTTTTGGTACTTAATGTTTGAGGGTGTCACAGCGGTGTGAATATTCCAGGTGTCACAGCAACCAATCCAGCAAATAAAACCTGATCGAATTGTTAAAAAAAACACCAGACTTCACCTAAGAAAGCTGAAAACCATCAGGACCCGTAAGCCTTCACACCCTGACCCCAAAACCGAAGCATGTTTTTTTGCTGGGGCTTCTCAGAGGGTTTGCCCCAACAGCCAGCCCAGCACGTTCGCTCTGGGCAAAAGCTGCAAAGGTGGCATGATGCTAAAATGGTTGTCTGTATTCTATATAATTAGTGTCAAAAATTATGTCACGTGTGTGAGACAATGTCCGAGACTACGGTGTTGGCACTCACTCGCTGTCAGCGGAAACAATTGGTACCACGATGCATGGTGGGATTGTTGCAATGTCTGCTGTATTGAAGTTGCGTGGTTTTGTATGGCGTACCACATTGCTGCATGTGGCACAGCGATTTGCAGGAGGAAAGGTCCACCAAGCATATTCAAATGGCAGCATAACATAGCATAACCTTCGGAAGCCGCTTGTAATGTTGGCTTCATATCCCTGCTGTATTTCACTGTGTGCCCAAACTGAAAACCCTGCAACCGTATCCAGCCATACCACATGGGATTTTCACTACCCCTGTGCCCCTTTTCGGAAAATGGGGCATTTTTAGGGCATCCAAATTTGGAGGAAAATCTGAGCACAGGTCAAAGTCTCAAGTAGGATAATTGCATTTACCGTAATGTACTCCCTGGAAATCAAACATGGCAATTGAACATGACCCCCCTTCTTCGATTATCGTCCAAGCGATGAACCTCCATTTAGCGGGATTTCCAGTCAAAAAGATATCCCATAATCCCCACTTCTTGGACTCATCAATCTCATTTAACTATATATAAACCCTATTATATAAATCCCCTTGGCTCAATTGCACCTCTCTCCTGCAATACCCCAAGAGAATCAAATGACATCAGCAAGTGCAGGTCCTGCTAAGGTCAAACGACCAAGGAATCCAGGATGATTCACACTCAAAATGAGCCATGGAGCCATGAGTCCGGCCTCTTGGGTTCAACCCCCTTTTCATCATATGACATTAATAGGTTGGAATCATCATCCCGCCAATGATAGTAAGAGCAAAAACGACACATTCACATGCATATTATTGATATAATTACATATAATATACATTTGCGTGTGTGAGAGAGAGAGGAAGAGAAAACCTCCAGTACTTTAAAACATATCTATATATGGAAAATCACAATTTCAATAGGTGAATCATCGATCGAACGATCCAGATTCAGGGGCCATTCTACCATAGCTATGCCAACATCATTGGACCCCAAACCCCATCTGAAACCAAGGCACCGATGCCCACGCGCCCGTACTCCGTGTCAAAGATCCCTGGCAGCTCACCCTTCGTCGCCCAGCTGCCGTCGACATAGTCCTGCCAAAACGTGACCGTTTTGACCGGCCAGTTCCAGGCTCCCAGGTGGTTTCTGATGATATTTTACATGAATGATCATGAACTCTCATAATTTATGTAGTGGATTTTCAAAGGATGATATTAGGATAGATTCGGTCATTGTAGTATGTTATAGTACTGTATATGATAGTGGATGATATATATATATATATATAGCTGAATCCCAGCCCTAGAGCCCGCAGCTGTCCCACAAGAAGGTCTTGCGGTAGTGAACCACCTGAGTGAGCATCGTCTGCCAAAATTAGATCAAACTGGAATTGACTGGAAGTTACGTTAAGTTGGATCAGTGGCCATGGTCAAACAAGCAACCAACACATGGTTACACATCAATATCCCAGAGGTTGATCTTGGATGATTTTGAACTATATAGCAGGTTCAAATCAATTCAAAACCGATTCAATCTAGCTCACCATGCCAGGCCCAAATGAAACTCTAGGTGCTCCGAAAAAGTGGTTATATCCCTGGAGTTTGTAAGTGTTCAACAGATGGATGACGTGTGAAATTTCTCTGTTTAACCCCAAATGTGATTAATCATGTTTGATCATCACCAACCAGCCCAACTCTCCGACATGTCACCCCCATGCTCACCAACTGGCCGACGCCAACCAAGGGACGATTTTCCCTTCTGGAGATGCTAAACAAACGGTGTTGAAGTAACGGACAGTTCTTTGGCCGCTATCCACCACCTGCCACAGCTGATTGCATTTTTGATCACAGGTGGTTAATGGATGCCAGGAGCATAGAAATGGTTCTCCGGACTGACTCTGTAAGGGATATATATATATATGTATGTATATACACATACACACACATGTATACACACATATATATATATATATATTATATTATATCTATCGACTATCGATCTAATCTAATCTAATCTAGGCTAATCTAATCTAATCTCTATCTCTCTCTCTCTCTCTCGCTCTCCTATCTCCCTGCGTGTTAATATATGCATGATATTGCATGTATGTATGTGCGTACATGTATGCATTCAAAAAAATCAAATATGTGGACATATGATTAAAAATACGTGTGCATATCACGGTCATATTATACGCACGCACACCCAAAAACAAAAGCGCCAATCACGCACTACAATTTGAAGGTCCTCAACTGCAGCACTCTCTGGCGTGGCATGATGTGGTGCTTGCAACATTCCCACGATTTCCCACGGTCCGATCGCTGGCATCTACCCATCCCAAGAACATTATTAGAACATTAAAGAATTTGAGTGAGTCTGGAATCATCCTCCTTAATGGGCGTGCTTCACAGTCACTAGAATTCGAAACACCCACATGCTGTCGGCTTGGTGATCATGGTGCATGGCTCGCAATCACCTCTGGAAGTTCTCAAGTTGCACAAGTTTTCAGAAAAAAAAACACAACAAGTGACAACAATAACTCCAATATAGTAATCCTAAGGGTCCTAAGATATCCTACGAATGATTAACATTAACATTAGAGTATATAATCCTGTTTCAGAATAGTTGACTATACTGGATGGTTTTTTTATTCGATCATGGCGCCTCTTCTTCCTCCACGAAGGGAATGGTCAGGTAAACACCCAGCTCCTGGATGTGGTTGCCATTGCCACGTTGGATTAGTGGTGGCTATGCTTTCTGTGTGCCACCAGATTTTAAGACACCTTTCTTGTCGTCATTGATAAAAAAGCCATTTAAATGAAACAGATCCAAACCAGAGCCATAGAGGATGTGTCCAAAGTTGTGTTGTAAACCTCAGATTCCCAGATTTCCATAGATTTCCAAGATGTCTGGATAGCAGATCGACTTCCCAAAGAACGCCTGCGCCAAGGTCAGGAAGCGCTTGATGATCCTGGGTTTTGATGAGGACTGCTGCGGGACTCTGGGCTTGAAATTTGTTGCATCTGAAACCAAGACAACCATGATGATGCCATTTTTGAAATCACATATGCCACATATGTATGAATCTAATATATGTGATATATGGTTTAGCACCCAAACAATTTCAAACGAATTATTTCATTGGGAGGCAGGAGGAGAAGGTACCCAGCGATCAGCGGCAGGTTCAATCCGAGCAGGATGTGGAGAATCCCCATGCCTATGGACATCTCGGGGCGTGCTGTCAAATCAGGCCCATTGCTGTGAAAGCCAAAGGAGGAATGAAAGTTAATGAAACCATTCAAGCAGTGTCACACCAGTCACAGCAGCTAGCTGCTTGGATTAACCCAATGATGTCATGCCCAAATCTAAATGAAGTGTCTCAGAGGCAAACCATGAAATTGAACAAACGCAAAACCTTGCGCCCTCGAGCCCCAAAATCATCCATGGCTACAACAAAGGCTGCCGGCTCATCTCTTTCTTGGCGCTCGCTCAAACCAAACTGTGCTCCTGCTAAGAAAACTTGGGCAACTCAAACCCACATTGGAAGCCAGCACCTTGTAGACACTCCAAACCCAATTGCATCACGAGTCAGCACAGCAGCTTGTGCGCAACTTTGGCACAGCTGTTTCCAAATGATAATCTTCCTCCTTTGGTCTCATCAGCATTGCCATCATTTTGGCCAAGCAGGTCAGAGTTCTTTTCCTTTTTGTTGGGCCTCGGCCTCAGCCGTGGCCTTTTTCTTTGCTTCCAAGCGAGCCCTTGCTTCGTTCACCAGTTTCAGGTCCCGCTCCTGCATGATCCGCTCGGTGTCCCGGTAGAAATGCTTGAACTCCTCCAAGGTCAATACCAGGTCCTATCAGGCGCCCACGAAGTGGGTACAACCGTTCATCATCGTTCGAAATATCAAAAAGCGCTTGTCAGCCCCGACCCCCTTGTGGAGCATTGAGAAAATGTGGCGCATCAATCCCAAGAGTCAGATTCCATTTGCATTTGAGCTGATGGAGATGGATGATTAGTTTGATGCCTAGCTGGATGTGCTGAATTCCCTACTTTGAGGTTCGGAGTGCTGCCCGAAACCATGATCTGGTCCTCGTCGCGGTCAGCGCGAACAAATGCTTTCTGGAACTTTTTCCTGAGTGGCTCAAATGCAGGAACAACCAAAAGCAAAACAGCCAACCTGCGAGGTCAATGACCCAGACCATGCCTGCGAGGGGAAAACTTTCTATAACTTTCTCCAAAATCTCCAAGTGTTTTTTTTCGTTCGGAAAGCCATGCTCGACTGTTCGGAAAGCAGCCAGTTGCTTGGGATTCTGGGGGGCCAAGGCAGCCATCAATCCGTCCACTCCCAGAACTGGATGATGGGAAAATCTGCCGGAACCCCTGTGTCATTGTCATTGATGCTTACAAATCTTAACACATGCTAAAGCAATCTTAAAAGTTAAAACTTAAAACATCTTATAAAACCATTTAAAACCATGGTTTCCCTAGGTTTTCCCTGAAACCAATCCCTTGATCCAGGTGTCTTCACGTCTTTGGGTAACTGTTCGAAGCCTTCGCTATGCATGACCTCGTGCCAGTGGATTGTGCCATCTCGACCTTGGACCGATCCAAGGGGTTTCCTGCTGGATAGATCAAGGCTTTGAGGGGACAATCATCTACTGGTTGGTGGTATACCTACCATTGTGGTTAATATATGGTTAACATATGGTTAATATGTGGTTCATATATGGTTAATGATGGTTAATCATCTACTGGTTGGTGGTATACCTAATGGTTAATGATGGTTAATGGTGATTAATAATGGTTAATTATGGTTATTATATGGTTAATAATGATTAATAATCTGGTTGGTGGTATACCTACCCCTCTGAAAAATGATGGAGGTCGTCAGTTGGGATTATGACATTCCCAATAAATGGAAAAATAGAAGATGTTCCAAACCACCAACCAGTCTATAGATGGGGAGATCTTCGATTAGCATGTTTGACTACCGGAGGGTATCACCTTTTCCTTGAAAGGGAGAGCTGACGACCATCAAAAAGCGATGAGATCAAACTCGGGAGTCCCAGAAATTGAACATGTTTGGAACAATTATATGGAATAATATCCATAAATTATCCCATAAATTATCCCAAACGTTTGGAAAACCTGTGGCCAGTGACCAATGTGCCCTTTTATTCGCGTGGCCGTGGCCAAAGTCCGAGGCCATGCCACTCAGGTCCATGTTGTCCAGCAAAGCATCAAAGTCCTTGTCCTGAATCCTGGGAACAAACAATGAGCAGCATATGATTGTCATATGGTTGTCACATGGTTGTCTGGTTGAAAGAATAACAACCAGACAAGCAGGTCAAAATATGTCAAAATCGAGACTGACTCTGGGGTTACAATATGGAATGATATAAACCAATTCTGAACATACAGGTATATCATCGTGTGTATATATATAATATATATATATATGCCATAATCGACAACACTTCAGCCTCGAAGTGTTGGTTAATTGAAATGAATCATTGCATTTGGTATCATTTAGCCATGGGTAAGTCGTAAACTATTGAAATTACTACCCAGTTGTTAAGTGTGGCTCTCCGCAATCTTAGAAAGGGCCTCCTTAAAAAGCAACTTCGGGAAGGCAATTCCACTAGAAATGGTGATTCGATGATGATACATGTCATAACAATGATGGAGATGCCGGTTTCGCAGTCCAGAGAAACGCAAACCGGCTTCTAGAATTACTTCCCGTGGAAAGGAAGATGCGCCAACTGACCTGCTCGACATAATCACCGCCTTCAGGCTATGCATCAATAGGATGTTATATAAGACTAATAAATAACTTCAAGCCTTATCGCTATAAAGCATTTGCCCCGCAAATTTGAAGGAAAAGGGAATCTCTTCTTTTTCTTGTCAAGGAGCTCAATGCGCTGAATAGAAAAACAGAAGTTGTGCCAAGCATCCCAAGAATTCCCATGATAAGCATGGGCCAAAGGGCCCGCAGCCATGTTCCGGCCATTGCCGCCAGGTCAATGCAATTTAGTTATCGTAAGTGCTGATTAAAAGCAAAAGCTCCAGTGCCACAATTTTGCACCGCCCAATGATGGGAATTCTGCGGAAGGAGCGTTACCCTTCCCTTAGCCAAACCGTGCAATGGACATGGACTATCTTCGACAATGTGATCTATGAGTGATGTTCAGTTGCCATGTGTGATGATCAAATGGCAACAAAACATATACCCTCTGGTAAACTAACATAGCTATTGAAAATGGCCATTTATAGTGAGTTTTCCCATTAAAAATTGTGATTTTCCATGGCTATGTTAGTTTACCAGAGGGTATATGCGGTATATGTATATACTGTGTATGTATAGGTGGTGATCGATTTCTGCTGCTCACTGGACCTTCCTCAAGCATCCGGATTTGAGCAGGAGGCCGCACAAAAACCATGGCGAAACTGCAAAGTGACTGAAAGCTTGGTGGCTTCAAGCCACTGACCTATACCAAAAACCTGGGACAGTGGCATTGGGATTGATTATATGTATGATCCCAAGTAAGGAGGGGACAACATAAAAAATCGTGAAATTTAACACCACCAACCAACCAATCTGTATCTGCATCAACAGATGTGTATCTGGTGTGTGTGTGTGTGCGCCGTGCGCGTCCAAACAAGGACCACTTGAAGAGTTTCGACAAAATTCTCTCCGGTGGTCATGTTTTTGAAAGGTAACAGTTCGAACGTGATTTGATGGTCCTTTAGCATTCACACATTAAAATTGTGTTCTCGCGGTAAGCCTTGATATCCTCAATTGCAGTTGATCATCTGTGAATGTCAAAACCCTGATGACATTCTGTTCACACTAAAATAGCTGGGACATGCTGGGACTTGTGGATGTTCATGTCATGTGGATTTGTCTGAGAGTAGGGCATCTCCCAAACCCAATGGATTATCAAATGATCATCATTTTCGCCAAAACAAAATAACAATTTGGGATATACCCCATTTCCAAACAGACCCAGACTGTGGATGGATGAAATGTTGCAAACGTTGGTAGATGGTAAACATCCCATTATAATTCCATAGTTATATACAATGTTTCATAGTTAACATCAGGTTGCCAACTGGTGCAGGATGTCTTTCATCCACAGTATGTTTCCATCCCTATGGATCCCCTCACTCACAGCCTAGAGCCAAGCATCGGAGACTCCAGCCTGGGCACGATGCCCTTAGGATTGATTCCAGCGAAACGCGCTTGCAAGCCGCGTTCCGGTCGGTGCCAGTTGTGGAGAAAGGGCTGGGAGGTGTACCTTGGAATGCTGGATGTTGAAACAAACATGAACTACTACACATTAAACAGAGATAGATAGATAGATAGATAGATAGATAGATAGATAGATGGATAGATAGATAGATAGATAAATAGATAGATAGATAGATAGATAGATAAATAGATAGATAGAAAGAAAGAAAGATAGATAGATAGATAAATGGATAGATAGATATATAGATATATAGATAGATAAATAGGTAGGTAGGTAGATAGATAGATAGATAGACAGACAGATAGATAGACAGATAGATAGATAGACAGATAGACAGATAGACAGATAGACAGATAGACAGATAGACAGATAGACAGATAGACAGATAGACAGACAGATAGACAGATAGACAGATAGAGAGATAGAGAGATAGATAGATAGATAGATAGATAGATAAATAGTTTGCATAGATCACATAGATTGCACGGATTAGAAAGATTAGATAGATTAGATAGAGTAGATAGATTAGATAGAGTAGATGGATAGGTTGATTATGATTGATTGATAGATTGATAGATAATTGTATCATATTGTATCATCCTGGAGTAGATAAAATATAGAAATTTGACAGAATGGGAACATGCATCAAAATTCCATATTGTATGTACCCGAGGATGAATATCCAAATTGTTTTTTATAGGCGAATCCTACGTTTCAACTTTCTTGGAGCGGTGAAAACCCCATACCCACACTGAAATTTTAGACCTACAGTGCGAAGACCAAGTGACCCAGTGAGTGACGCCTCAGGGAAGACAATGATCTTGGCTCCTTTGCCCTGAGCGACCAGGTCTGTCTGTCTCAATGGCAGTGCTCCAAATTTTGATGGATGATTTCCTAGTGATTGCTGACCGTTCTCCTGACGTTTGACATTGCCTTCCACTAAATGGCTGATGTTGTGGTTTCTATGGCTGTTTGTATGAATGCTTTGGTTTGGATCTCCCTCTCTCTCTCTCTCAATATTCATTGTTTCATTGGTCCTTTTTTGTGGTTGGTGAATTAGCGATTATGTCGCCCAACTGGTAAATCTCGATCTAGTTCTATGCAGGTCCACCTGTGTAGTTGGGTGATTGTAACATGTTTGCTACTTAATTTTGGAATATCTTTGCATATCTGGGTTGGTATTATCATCCAAACCATGTTGAGACAGTTCCATGGCTTTGATTACATTCTTGGCCGGGGATTTCCCGGGGAAGGATTGGCAAAACCGTCAGTTCCCAAGAATTGGATGGACCACATTTGCTGGAGATCTGTGTCTTGTTTTATTCCCTATCAGTTTCTATCCCCGAATTGCCTTGCCAATTTCTACGCTCTAGTAATTTGACATAGCTATTGAAAATGGCACGTGTCCACGTGCGTTACCATCTTTACCAATGAAATTCCAATTTTCGATAGCATTTTAATGTTTCAGAGGGTAGACCATATTGTATCCCACAATATCCCATGATATTCCTATTGCACCCCTATAAATCCCCATTGTTCCTGCTAGCCCTCATGGAAAGCGGGCTAGCTCTCTTGCAAGGCTCTGCCGCGCGACGCGCCAGCGTCTCCATCTTGGCAGCGTTCTCCTGGTGCTTCTACAAGGTGGGGCGCCCATAAAGGTGGGCTAAGTCGGCTTGTAAGTCGGTAAACATTGGTACGCTATGGTTTATGGAGGATATAACGGGATATTACATGATGATTCCCCAAAAAGTGTCCACACTGAAGGATTCTTGAGGTAGGAGTAAAGGCCGGTGCTCAATCTGGGCTGCGGCATTTTTCCTGTAAATATCCGTGTGAAGTGGCTCTTGTGAAATCTTGTTGACGTGCGTTTCCACTGCGCAGGCTCGCACAGAATGTGTGTCCACGTTCTGGGCTCATTCTGGGGCAAGGCATTTCTCCTGTAATTTTCCGCATAAAGTGGCTCTTCTGATGTCTCTTGTGACATGTGGACACGGATTTCGACTGCGCAGGCTCGAACAAAATGAGTGTCTGCGTTCCGGGCTCAATCTGGGGCGCGGCATTTTTCCCGTAAATTTCCGTATGAAATCTTGACATGCGTTTCGACCGCGCAGGCTCGCACATAATGTGTGTCTGCCTCTCAATCTGGGGCGCGGCATTTTTCCCGTAAATTTCCGCGTAGGGTCATAAAGTGGCTCTTGTGAAATCTTGCCATGCGTTTTGACTGCGCAGGGTTGCACAAAGTGTGGGCCCCGGCCTCGGGATCAAAATCATCCTCCTCAACATCATCATTTTTTTTTCTACATCATCATCCTCCACCTTTTCATCCTCCACCTTTTCATCCTCCACTTCATCTTCCGCACTATCATTCTCATCATTATAATCATCACCATCCTCACCATCATCCTCAGCATCATCATCATTGTCATCATGATGGTGATGATCATCATCATCGTCGTCATCATAATCATCATCATCATCTTCTTCCTCCTTCTCTGCATCCTCCTCCTCCACCTTTTCATCCTCCACTTCATCTTCCGCATCCTCCTCCTCCTCCTCCTCATCATCATCATCATCACCATCATCGCCACCCTCACGTTCATCATCATCATCATCATCATCATCACCATCATCATCATCATCATCGTCGACGACGTCGTCGCCATCATCATCATCATCATCATCATCATCATCATCATCATCATCATCATCATCATCATCCTCGTCATCCTGGTCATCATCATCATCATCATCATCATCATCCTCAACATTATCCTACATTATACTCCCATTCTCCCACACTGTTTGGGGTCTCTTGCCGGGATATATTCTGCAACTATAATTGATGGTGTTGTTTTTCCAATTGATAACTTGGGGGCCTCACCTTGCAAATACGTGTAAATGAAGCCCATTGAACCTGATGGGGAGGATGACCATCCCCTATTATTGGAAAATCGATGAACGCCAATGCAACTGAACCAGGCACATCTGGTTTCACCTTCCAGGACTTCAGAAAATGAACGAAATCAAAGCCATGGAAAACCTATGGTTTCAATGTTCAATCTACCGTAGTTTGCTGGAGGGTAACTTGTACAGTAAGCACTTTGTAGTTATACACCCAAGTTCCATGAAGTTCTCCTGGGTAGCCGAGGTGTCAAAACGACAAGAACCATCATTTTTGGGGTTGCCTGCTGTTGTGATTGCTATGTGTTGGAAGTGTTGGAAGAAGCCATCAGTTTTTGGTGCTTCAATTTCCACTTTGGGATGGATCTGGTCTGCAGGGGCCCTCAAGAGATTACCATCTTGATGCGACTGTGGTTGTTATCTCCTTGTTTCTTGCTGTTGTTATCGTATGTTATTGTTATATGGTGTTGTTGTTGTGATTGCATGGTGGTTGTTGTTGTTGTTGTTGTTGTTGTTGTTGCTGTGGTTGCGGGCGCTTTTGTCTATCTTGCGATCATCATCTAATTCTAGGGATTTCGAGCTTAGATCAACCTTTAGACGTGCTGCACGGGGGGCTGGGTCAAAAAGTCTCTCTCCCCAAAGGTTGACCCATCATTGACCACTGGTAGCGTGCTCTCCTTCACAGCCTCTTTGCTGCCCATTTTGGAGGAGCATTGCACCGCCTCAGAGGAAGTGTCAGAGAATGAGTGAGTGATATTGACAAGAGATATCAAAATGTCAACCGTCCTTGATGTGCTAGTGTACGCGTTTAGATGTGATGTGATTGTATTATATATGAATACAAATACAAAATAATACAAAAAAAAAGATGTGTGTGTGTATATATATATATTAAACAGTACATGTGTGGGTGTGCGCGCGCGTGTCCGTGCTGGGGTGTCGGTGTGGGTGTCGGGGTGGATGTGGGTGTGGATGTGTGGCTGTGTGATATCTCTCTGACCTATATCACATACCTATCACTCACGTTATAATCAATCTAGTGGCTCCTATCCTGCTATCCGCTATCAGTTTTGGGGAAGCTATCGAAGCTGATCTGGTCAGTCTGTTTGCAACTTGTGCTACCGTACTGTCGATCCATCACAGCTGGGGCACTGCGACCCTCACGTCCCTGGGTCGTACCAGGCTCTTGACTCCTGGCAATTGTGAAGGGTGGAGCTTCTGAAATGGCACCTCAAAATGAAGATGGAGATCAGACCGTTTCAAAAACCACCAAACATAAGAATGAAAGCAATAGTCTAAGCAACACAACAATACATAATAAACATCCATAGACATCCACACATATGCATTCATTGTGTGGACAAGGGCCAGCTTTGGCCACCCAAAGACTACTGCGCAAATATGCGCAAATGAAAGCGCGGATTCTCAAATATACATGGAATTATGGAATGATGTACCATCTGGTTGGTCGAGCCACCAACAAAAGTGGAGGTAGTTATTCGGATTTGGGGGACGCTCACAGATGACACTGGGGAGAAACCAACTGGATCTACCTGGTGGTTTTCAGTGGTGTTCAATCCAGTCAATCATCCTGGGTAGGGATGATGATAAACAAACATAAACAAACATATTTGAAGCGTCTAACCGTTAACCAGTTCTCTCTTGAATTGCTTACTGCAGAAGGAGAACCAAGTTCCGGATGACTGGTCCTAGAGTGCCTGGTGAGAACCGGTCCTGAGAGTCCGGAAAATGCTCCTAAAAGGCCCTTGAAGCACGCGGGGCACGAGAGCCATGGCGAGTAAACGGAGGATCCATGGTTCGTTGCCATTGGATCTACTACCCCTCCAGGCTAATCAACAACGATGGCACGTCATTGGCACATGGTGAGGCTGGGGCTGGCCACTATGCCAGCATCCAATAGCATCCAATCGCTATAATTAATTTGTCTCGTGAATCAGATGGCGCGTATGAATTTAGAGGATCCTTTGCGTCAGCCGTATCTAATTTCAGATAGTTCAATGGCTATCACTGGGTGCACCGTGATGGGCTGGATTTGATGCTCCTGTGGATGGATCTTCATCATGGCCTTGCTGTGTATTATAGAGCCAAGCTCATCTGCGGTGAAAAGTGGGGCGCATTCCCATCACCACTCTTCTAGGCTTCTTGAAATCTGTATCCCTACCTGAAAACACCACAGTCACAGTGGCAATGACTCAAAAGACCAAACAACATTCATGCATTCATATACATTCATGCTTCCCAGCTTGCGTGTGCCACCCTGTGCTGCCTCATCTGCACTAACCAGGCCCCTGGGTGTACTCCAAAATCTCGCACTAGATGATCCTGATCCTTTCCCAACCTGTTTCTGATTTCAAATTGATTCACAACTTCTGCATATTCTGCTGTGTTCAACAGATATAGATCCTGCAGGGTCTCAATCAAGTACAGCCTATAATTCTGGGATTTGTATGCCTGAAAATTGGGCACCCTACAATCCCATACAATGCTAATAAGCCTATGGATTATCGTCACCTTCCCTCGAAATCCAGTGCCAAGTCTTGCAACGTCCACTTTCAAAGGAAGCTTCCAAATTCCAGGCTTCCAGGCCGTTGGCTCTTCTGCTATGCTCGGACCCTGGAGGCAGTGGATGGTAGACACTGTTTTAATGTGAAGCCAGGACAAACAAACAATGGCCATGTCAGGAACCAATTTATTGGAGTGAGGTACGTACCATATGTAAGGCCTATGTAAGGGCCATGTAAGGGAATACCCCAAGGAAACATGGCCTTATATATGCTACAGTACATCCATTAAGGATCCTGAATTTCCCATTGAAACAAACCCCATGCTGTATTAATGGGTAGGGTACCAAGCTTAATCTTAACTTGTGGGTTTATCAATCGGGGGTTAAGCACAAAATGCGTGATGTGCCTATACCCCATGGAATCCGACCTCCTCAGTCGCCAACAGCAGGCGATAGATGGAACTCACCTAGCTCCAAGTGGTGCCACCCAGCAATGCCAGGGTCGAAAGTTAAAACCTGGTACATAGACGTTCACCATCCACCCAAAGACATCATATATGGATTAATATGGACGAATACGGATTGATAGGGTATAATAAGTTTTGATCCATATAGACTTGAAAGTTGTTGCGACCCAAATGGTCGAAGAGGACAGGTTCCAGGAAACATCCATCCAGATGATCCTTGTCAACCTCTGCCTGTTCCTTCACACATGAAACTGGTTGGTGGTATACCTACCCGGACCTACCCCTCTGAAAAATATGAATCAATGAAAGTCAGTTGGGATTATGACATTCCCAATATGATGGGAAAATCACATATAAAAGCCATGTTCCAAACCACCAACCAGGGGCATTGAACAGAACAAAGCAGTTTCATCCACAGAGTTCACCACGCCCACTGGGAAACACGCCAGGGCAAATACACTTTCCTCAGTTCCGTTTGACCACGCAGTGAGGCAAAGTCCGACGAGGAATATGACCCAGCTACTGCAGAAGCTCAAGTTTTCCAGGTAGTTTCGATGAAATATGACCCAGCCCCATTGCTGAAACCCATTGAAATCAATGAAATCCCACAATTTCGTCTAGGGATGCTCTAGAGCGGCTGAGCGACCACCACCAAAGACACCAGGAAGGCTGGTTGGATCGGAGGTGGCTCGGTTTCATTCATCAACAGCAGTAGTCTGACCTGACAGGGTCTGCGCGGCAAGTCGTGCTGCTGTCAAGTGGCCCCATCCTAAACTTGTACAGTAATACCGTCACCAAACACAGAAAGTGTTTACACGTGATGTGATGTTCCATGGTTGTTGGTATCATTGGCTGATTAAGCACCAGTTGTTGTTGGTGTCATCACCATGTCATCTTGCAGTCCCCTGCCTGGGAGCGATTGGTTGCCCGCCCCGCGGTCGGAGCTGGGCCTTCCCCAAAGTGGCCACAATACTGGGATGATGCCAGATGTTACATGTTAAACAACACAGACAAATAACTATGGTTCAAGAGTAACCATAGCTTATTATGCTTCTTGTCACTCTCTCTCTCTCTCTCTCTCCCTCCCTCCCTCGCGGTCTGGTTTTTGTTACTAGTCTATGTTGCAATCTTTTGGTAGGTCGATGTTATCGCCATCTCGGAGGGTTATCACGGATATGCTGATGTATGTTCAGAGTAATTACCAGAGAAATTAACTGACATGGCCATGGAAATGTATATATATATATATATACGTATATATTATAACATGTTTCCTATGGATGGGTACATCAAGCAAATCAATATAGCATTTCGTCCTGAGATTTAATTGGGCGATCCACAGTGGAACATCACTATCTGATATTTCTTTCTCTTGAATGTTTGGTGGAGTCGCAATGTCTGCCCCGTTCCTGTTGCCATGCTTCATTTCATTGCCAGCAAGGCTGTAATAGCTGTATCCCTCCTATAATGGGGTAAACCCAATAATAAAACACCATCCCCAAGATCACCATTTTATGGGTGGTATGAAGCATCCCCGAATGGTAGGTTTATGGCATTGGCTTTCCCACATTACCATTCATGATCCCCATATTTTGGAGAAAAAACACAGCAGTATTATTTGGGGGTTGGATCCCTATTGTTTCCAAGGTGAGTTGGGGCCCACGGGCCTTCGGCACCCGCACCGGCACCTGAAGAGCGCCAAGGTATGTTCTGCACACACACACAGGAATTAATTTGCTTATAATTTGATATGTAGATAATATTCATATTCATACTCATGTATGGATGTATGTATGTAGGTAGGAAGGCAGGTAGGTATGAATGTATTTAGGTAGGTATGTACGTGTGTATGTAGGAAGGTACGTATGTATGTAGGTAGGTAGGCAGGTAGGTAGATAGGTAAGTATGTACCACTGTATGTATGTATGTATGTATGTATGCATGCATGCATGTATGTATGTAGGTAGGTAGGTAGGTATGCATGCATGCATGTATGTATGTGTGTGAAGAGATGTGACACATCAGCATGTAGGAATAATTTGTCCAGCGAACCACTATTTCAATCTATCACGCTCTCTCTCTCTCTCTCTCTTTCTATCTCTATCTACCTCTCTCTCTCTCTGTGTATATATAAATATATATATATGACATGCCAATATATGCCAACATATTCGCACACATACCCTCTGGTAATTTAACATAGCTATTGAACATGGCCAACTTATGGTTGATTTACCTACTAAACATGGTGATTTTCCATAGTTATGTGATTTTACCAGAGGGTAAATGGTGATCACATCTCCATCGCGCCCATCGAGGCCTGGGAAGTTGGGCATTGAGGCTTGGCTCAACAACCCCGCGCGGTCCAGGATAGAAACCTCAACGGCGACCCCCGCTTCGACCCAAAGGTGTTTTACTGGTTGGTGGTTGACCTACCCCTCTGAAAAATATGAAAGTCAGTTGGGATTATGACATTCCCAATATGATGGGAAATTCATAAAAGCCATGTTCCAGTCACCACCAATCAGATAATTTCTCTGCAAAAGGCAAATGGATCATGAAATATCATGAAGTCACCACCCTGCTTTTGGCAGTTGTCACTTGTTCACATGAATTGAACATGCAGCAAAAACATGGGTTCCATGTGGTGTTGGACCTGGATTTTAGATGATTTTAGGCAGGGTTCCATGCCCGTTTTCTGGGCAAGAAATCCAACATGAATTTGTTTGCTGATCATGGCTGATCACCGTATCAAGACCATGTCAAAACCCATGGATGATGTGGACCGAAGCTCCAAAAACTCGGTTGCCCAGCTCCTTGTCCACTCAAACGGCTCTCATGACCTGTGTGGCCAACGGTTGAACCCTCTGTTTTGCCAAGAGTCGAACATGGAAATTCCACATTTTTTCCATGAAATTCCTATGGCCTATGATATGCATTGATATGTCATGAAGGTTTTTTTTACATCTTGGATATCTTGGTTTCTAAGGGGAAAAGCCATACTTTGGGCAGCAGAATTAGATAACAAAACACAACGACCAGCAACGACCAGGGCGGGGTCCTACCTGCCACACGTGATGCGGCAGAAACCACTGTGGTGCTCGTCACCTCAGGTATCTCAAGTGGAGTTTGATGATTTTTAACTGGAAAACCCCAGGTTCAACAGATTTTCCACGGCTTTCTGGCAAATTTTGGCTGAAATTCTGAGACTAAAGTCAGAACATCAGCTAAAGAACGGGGAAGAATGTCTAAATTCAAGGCCCATTGGTCGTGTTTACCTATTGATCATCTAGTTTCAGGGCTATCCAGTTTTGGCCTATGCCATACCCGTATAACTTTGTATAACTATTAAACTCTCACAAATCAGAGTATTTTTCACAACTTTCTGGCGGTAACCGTCCGGGACTGAAGCCCCAAGACCGTGCGTATCAGGATGCCTTCATTTGCGCTCTGCAAGATTCTGGAAATGGAAAACAGCTCAGTTGTTTCCCCCAAGAATGCCCGCAAGAAAACAAACATGGTTTATATAATAGTTAATATATAATAAATTATATAATATATACGATATGTATCGATATGTACAATGTACACTGTAACAGCATGTGCAAAGCTATGGAAAGTCTGGAGCCCGCACGGATTGCAGTGCATTTGAGTCGATCCCTCCAGAAGAAAAGCACACCTTCGGCAGGGTCATCCCAGTCATCCCAATGCTAATATGGATGACCATCATGGAAGAAATTGATACGACTTGGGTATCAACAAATTTCACAAAGCCTCAGTAATTGCAGAAATGGGAATGAAATGGGATGAAACGGGGTCAACTGACCGTCTGTTAATGACATTTCGACACATTTTGTGGGGCTAGAGATGGCCTGGATCAGCCTGGATGACTGGCATTTGAGGTAGCCCCCGGAATACAACAAACCCTCGATAAATCTCTCACAGCACATGTGGAGGAGTTCACAGCCAACCCAAACACAATGAACTTACAATGAACTCATTGGTGGTTTTCGGCTGCATTCAAATTTCCGTCACAAAGAGAGCTGCGGGAATGAGGAAACCCAGTGAATGGTGGCTCCGTCGTCCACAGATCTCAGCAAAACCCCACAGCCCATCCAACCTGATGCATGAGTTTTGACCTGGACTGATGACCCAAATGCCATGGAAGCCATCCAGCAAATATTCTAGTGCACGTTTCCAGTTTCAGTCCCAATGAATCATCAATAAATCCTGAAGTATCCTCAAATTGATACCCTGTGAAGGATGGTGTACCAACAGTCCGTCCAATAATTCAGCCCAAACTCAAGGTGAGGTTTGCGGTTTGCATCCACATCGAAATTGAGATCCTAGAGTCGCTAAAGATTAGTTATATAATATAGTGGATGATTGTATAATCATGCATCAATGATGTCCCCTGACTTGGGTTCTATGGGGTTCTGTCCTGTTACACTGCTCAGGAAGAATCTTCTGGGCGATAGCCCTCAGGCTGCCATAAACGCAAATACCATAAACTACTTTAATAAAGGATGATAATAGCGCAATTGTTTCAAACATTTGGGAAAAATGCTTGCAAATGGCTTCGGGGTAACATGATAAACCCAATAGTAAAACCTACCAGTTGGAGACAATTCTTCTCTGGGGATCTTTTACTATTATATATACTTTACTATATAACAACATTAAACCATGATATACCGGTATTATATATATAACATTAAACATTAAACCATGATATACCGGTATACAATGGCATACACCTAAACCTATGTTTGGGAGCTGCATCCCCAAGACGTCTCACAAGGAAAAGAAGCCCCTGGACGTTTCCGGCAGAGCATTGGTCAATTCCGAGAAGAGGCGCTGGTCGTCCGCACCTGTGAGGCGTTACATGCTGGACATGGCGAATGGCGACTTCATGGGGCTGTGATGACAGGGCAAATGGGGTGGGTCTGAGAAAACTGCTATTTACTTTCAATATGTTTCAATCAAAGTGAGTTAAGCTAACTTTCCTCTATCCATTGCTGGGTTTAACAATCAGTGGATTTCCAGTGAGGATTTCCCATTGCCACCTTTGAAACACTTCCGGGTTGCCTGGGTCGCTTTTGTACAGCACCGCGACCGTGGAGGAGTCCTGTTGCTCGCTGCCGCCCAAACTGTGTTGCCCACGCTGGGTGAGATTGGATCCCACGTGTCACCGGTCACCCTAGTAGATGCACATATGCGCAAAAATGTATATATATATACCACACACAATTGCATGTATGTACATACAATGATTAATGTATGTATGTAATGTAATGTAAGGTAAGGTGAGGTAAGGTAGGGCAAGGTAAGGTAATGTAAGGTAAGGTATGTATGTGTGTATATATTCATAAAAAGTCACATGCACACATATGACGTGAACATCTGTCTGTGAACCCGTTTTGACCTGATGTAAGAAACCGTTATCAAGACAATAGAAGAGGGTTTGACCATGGCTAAGCGCCTAACCTTTGTCAACAACGGGCACCATCACATGGAGACAGACCGGCAACTGCAGGTGATTTCTTTTCCCTGGGGGTGCAACTATGGTAGTAAACCTCATAAGTCGGGATAAAACGAAATAACCCTCTCTGACTTTTATGGTTATAGTTATATATACACATACATGCACCATATACACACATATATATATATATATACACATACACGCACTTACAACTATTATAACTTACTGCAACTGGAACTGCACTTCCAAGTCATCATCTGTCATCATCTCCTCGCAAATCGATCGCAAGAACTCTAAGGAGGTTGCCCGCTGCCACCTTGGATGCAACTTGGGGGATGCAGCAACTTACCCATCTTACCCTACTGTAAACATACCAAACATGTGGATGTTTATTCACATCTTTTTGTATCTTTTTGCCCAGTTGCCCATGTTTACCCTAGGGTAGTACTTCATGGTACATAGAAAAATCATGAACAAACTTTTTTTTGCTGCAACCGCTCATCATAGCTGTCATAGCTCATCCCAGTCACAGGGATTTTTTTAAAGATCGGCTGCGGGTTCAACCGCTGAGGCAGGTCACACCAGCGGCTGCCAGCGTCTTAAAATTAAGATGTTCTCAGTTCGACGAGGGTGAGAACCAGGGAAATGGGATGGAAATGCATGGAAAGCAGCATATCATATTCAACTTGTTTGGGTGTATTTGTGGAAGTAACAGCTAACATGTCCATTTCCAGGCTTTTAGACCACCTGCGCTGCAGAAACTTGAGATATGTTCGTGCTTCGGGGCTTGAAAGACAACACACATCTCTCAGGCAGGCAGGGCTGGCGGCATTCTGTCCCAAGTTCTAATCATCTTGTCCCAGTCAACGTGGGGAATTTCATTGAGAATCCCTTCCCCCACTATTAAAACCCATCCCACATTCGTGGCCCACGAAGAGATCTGGTGCTGCGTCTCCTCGCAAAGAGCGCTCCGCGTTGGTGAGGTCGAGCATCAGATGTAGAAAAACCTGGCGCCATCGGAAAGTGGAGATGGTTCAAAAAATACACAGGACTACAAATTTCTGGGAAACTCTCCCATTTGGGGTCAAGTAGCTTGAGACTGGTTGAGCTATGGCCAATTGACCAAATTGATATCATGACAACTCCCTAAGAAACGGGGTAGTTTGTAGTAATGAACAGCATCTGGCAGGTGGCAAACAACCCAATGATTCATGACCCAATTGAAACCAAGAAACACTTGGCCATGGGAGATGCATGCAGGGAATGTTTCACCAACAGGGGATTGACTGGTTTCTGCAAAAAGGATGCATTTTGGTGGGGGCAACCATGTGGAGGTGAACCCATGCCCCCTTCCTGAAGAAAAATTGACACCGATTTCATGTCGCCAACTGTTGAAGAAAACGCAAACAAGACGATCCAAATAACCATCATTTTTAGATAGCGTTCCCTGCCATGTTTGATTGATGATGGGCAATTAATTGTATTGACAAATTTGTGGATACAGTGGGGGGCCTTTATCTTCCACCACTGGCAAGGCGCACGCTTGTTTGCACATCAAGGGCATTGGACGGGCATTATCCTCTGGTTGGGGTTGATATGCAGTTTTTCATCACAAGCTTCGGAGTTTTGGGATGGAAAATCCATGAATTATTTGAAACCACCAGCCAGTCTCAGACATATTGGCTCATGAGTTTGGCTCTCGCCCACCGGCCACCTTTTCGGACATTGAGAAAGACTTGCAATGGATCCCTGCCAGAACAAGGTCAATTCTCCTAACATGCCTGGGAAGCAAATGACAAATTTGATGCTGCAGGACTATCACGTCCCATGATCTCATGGCACATTGGGCTGACAGCGGGAGCTTCGACGGGGGCCGCTACTGTTCAGCTACCGGGTACCGGGACGTTGACACGGCTGGGCCACTGGCTGATATGGGCCCATGAAGATGCAAATGTGATGTGGCAATCCCAAGAATAATAAACCATACCACCGAGGTGTTTAAAACACTATCCAGAAATAAAGGTGACTGACTATGCAAGTCTAATTACCACATAGACCCAGTAGTCAACGGTGTTTGGTGGTTAACTTGCGATTCTCTCTTTTGGCATAGATTCCAGTTGGAAACAAACTCCAGGGCTGAGGGCTGGCGGGAAAATCATATCATAAGATAACATATGAATGCATATATAAATATATAATTATATATGTATATGTTATGTACATAAAATATATTATACATATATACACATTATGATATATATATATATATAGTGTCACTGTCGTGTGTGTGTGTTGGTTTTGTGTGCACATACATTGTGAATCATAAATCAAACAAATGCCAATTCACTCTGCATGCTAATACCTTGACAACCTCCTCATGTCTCGTTCTTCTCTTCTTCGTCCCGTCATCCTTTGGGAAGCTCTGCACAGGAAGATCTACTCCCGTCATAATGTGCTTGACCGCAAGAGATTCGCTCAACCTCCTGAGCTGGGCGCAGCTCCAGGAGGTTTCCTAAAATGATGGAACTCCAAAACCATAGATTTCGATACTAACGCAAGAAGGTCCAATTCCAGATGATTTCAATACCATAGATTTCAATACGAACAAAAAAAGGTCCAATTCTAGATGATTTCAATACCATAGATTTCAATACGAACAAAAAAAAGGTCCAATTCTAGATGATTTCAATACCATAGACTTCAATACGAACAAAAAGAGGTCCAATTCTAGATGATTTCAGTACCATAGATCTCAATACGAACAAAAAAATGTCCAATTCAAGATGATTTCAATACCATAGATTTCAATACGAACAAAAAAAGGTCCAATTCTAGATGATTTCAATACCATAGATTTCAATACGAACAAAAAGAGGTCCAATTCTAGATGATTTCAGTACCATAGATCTCAATACGAACAAAAAAAGGTCCAATTCAAGATGATTTCAATACCATAGATTTCAATACGAACAAAAAAAGGTCCAATTCTAGATGATTTCAATACCATAGATTTCAATACGAACAAAAAAAGTCCTGATTTCAAAACCATAGATTTCAATACGAGCAAAAAAAGGTCCAATTCTGGATGAATTCAAAACCATAGATGTCAATACTAACCAAAAAAAGGTCCAATTCTAGATGATTTCAATACCATAGATCTCAATACGAACAAAAAAAGGTCCAATTCTAGATGATTTCAATACCATAGATTTCAATAATAACCAAAAAAAGGTCCAATTCTAGATGATTTCAATACCATAGATTTCAATACTAACCAAAAAAAGTCCAATTCTAGATGATTTCAATACCATAGATTTCAATACGAACAAAAAAAGGTCCAATTCAGATGACTTCAAAACCATAGATTTCAATACTAACAAAAAAAGGTCCAATTCCAGAGATTTCAATACGAACAAAAAAGGGTCCAATTCTAGATGATTTCAAAACCATAGATTTCAATACTAACCAAAAA
Organism: Cladocopium goreaui; assembly: GCA_947184155.2. Taxonomy (NCBI): domain Eukaryota; class Dinophyceae; order Suessiales; family Symbiodiniaceae; genus Cladocopium; species Cladocopium goreaui. Next base: position 437,986 of record CAMXCT020004223.1, on the reverse strand, counting down.
AAAGGTCCAATTCTAGATGATTTCAAAACCATAGATTTCAATACGAACAAAAAGAGGTCCAATTCTAGATGATTTCAGTACCATAGATCTCAATACGAACAAAAAAAGGTCCAATTCAAGATGATTTCAATACCATAGATTTCAATACTAACAAAAAAAGTCCAATTCCGGAGATTTCAATACGAACAAAAAAAGGTCCAATTCTAGATGATTTCAAAACCATAGATTTCAATACTAACCAAAAAAAGGTCCAATTCTAGATGATTTCAAAACCATAGATGTCAATACTAACCAAAAAAAGGTCCAATTCTAGATGATTTCAGTACCATAGATCTCAATACGAACAAAAAAAGGTCCAATTCTAGATGATTTCAATACCATAGATTTCAATACGAACAAAAAAAGGTCCAATTCTAGATGATTTCAATACCATAGATGTCAATACTAACCAAAAAAAGGTCCAATTCTAGATGATTTCAAAACCATAGATGTCAATACTAACCAAAAAAAGGTCCAATTCTAGATGATTTCAAAACCATAGATGTCAATACTAACCAAAAAAAGGTCCAATTCTAGATGCTTTGGGGGTACCCCCATCTGAGGGAACCCCCCATGTCTGTTGAAACATACCAAAACCAATGGAGGTTTGGGGTCTATGATGAACAGGTTTTCGAAAATCAGTGGCACGTAGTGCCATTGATCATTGATGATGATAAAAATCAAGATAATGATGAGGATGAGGATGGGGATGATGAATGATGGGAATGACCATGACCATGGATACAAATGCTGCTGCTGCTGATGATGATGATGATGATGATCATGATCATGATGGACCTTGACCGTGACCGTGACCCTGACACTGATAACGGACTACGGACTACCTATCTCCTACGGACTACCTATCTGTGCCCTCGGCCCGCGCACTTGCGCGCTCCTCCGGCCAGGGATATGGTACTGCGGAGGGTGATAACGTCCGACTGCTTGAGGCCATGGTGTTCACGGTGTTCACCGTGTTCACGGTGTTCACCGTGTTGACGCTGGCAAGGCTGTTGGAGAACTGTCTCTGGCTGGCCGCCTGGAGCGGTGAAAGTGGCCAGTTGGAATCTGGTGATTTTGAGCTGGGGGGCGCTGATCTGGTAGCACATGAAACCATGAAATCATTGTTAAAATTGGGGGAATCATGGATAGTTAATCTGTTTGCAGGGAGGATGTTCAGGTTTCATTCATCTCAGGCAAACAGTGAGAAAAAAAATGTTTGCCTGAGAACATCTGGACCCACAACATGGTAAATGCAACGACTGGGATAAAAATGGATAAAACACATCAACTTAAAAGTGGAGTAGACTGGTGCAATTCAGGAGGCCCACAGCTTCTGATCGAAGAAGCAAACAAAATCAGAAAAGATCATGAACAGATCCATCTAGTCTGTCATCTATACTTCTTCAACTGCCCGCCTTGGACACATTGGAAGGTATTCGCTCCACAAATCCAGGTGCTGGACCTTGCCCATTCACTTTGGCCATGGGACTCATGGGTAAGACTGTGGCCACCCTCACTGCTCCATGCGGTGTACCCCCTGCCACAATGGGCACCGTAGGCACGCTGGGTACCAGCACAGGTGCGGTGCTGGTGACTGGTGGGCTGCGGGACATGGGAGATGTCTCCACGCTGCCATGGGACGGTGACTTTCGAAGCGTTTGACTTGAAAGGTCATGGGTGTGAGTGTCGATGGCCATCCTGAGGTGTGAACTGGGCGACTTCATGGCAAACATTCCAATCTAAAAGGTGGAAACTGCCCAGCTAGAATCATCTCTAGGCTGGCTTGTCATCCAAAACTATAGGTCATTTTGGTACTGAAACCGAAAACTATGGAGTTTGGGGACTCCCCAATTTAAGAACTGACCCATGAATCACCTGCCATGCTTTTCCCGCTGCCCAGCGGCCAGAGACGAGACTGCTGCTCCTGTGTGCTGCTTTCAAGACCCCGGAGCCGATCATCATGGTCTGTCAGCTGCTCATGGATGGAGTAGCCTTGGGAGAGATGATACATGATGCCACCTGCCACCTGACTTACCACTTGGAACCTGCTCCAGCTGGATGTCAAGATGGAAATGGCATCTGTAATACAACAATTATACACAGTGCGAGGTTTTGGATGCACAATGCTTTTGTGAGCTTACGTATGTATTTTTATTTATTGATTTATTTATTTATGCATTTGTTTATTTATGTATTTGTTTATTTATTTATTTATTATGATATTAAAATCAAGAAACAACCTGGTAAATGATGTACAGATATGTACAGTGGGAATGGTGTTGTGAAAATCCACATGCCGTCCGGCTAGATTCTGATGAGCAAAGCGAGCCATTCTGACTAGTCACTCAACACTCAAGCAACTAGAATGGAACAATATGGAATCAATACGGCACAATCCATCGTGGAAATAATCATCAATATGCATTAAGAAAAAATCACGTACACTACCATGAAAGAGACAGAAAGGGACTGGCCAAAGTAAGAGAACTGCCTGCTATGAATAGACTTGGACAAAGGGAAATTATTCCGTACTGCACATGTTGACCACACCAATGGACAATAATAAAGAAAGGACAACTTGGCAGGCAACATCAGGCAACTGCTGCATAGAACGGATGGATCAGAAAACATGAATACAGAATGCTTTGGTGAGTCCAAGTTTTGAGGAACTGTTTGGGAAAAGGCCTCGGTCAACGGTCAAGATCCAACTGCTTATTGCTTGCCCTCTGCAGCTGTGGACCGTTACCAAGTCCATGCTGAAAAATTGTGCATGTTGACCCGTTGTCCAGGGACCCAATTCCCGCTGGACATCACAACTACAACATACTACAACAATATTCAGCATAATTCCTAGGCCCTGTCAGGTCGCTGCCACCACCAACGGTAGTCACGAGCATTTGCAGATGGAACGTTAATTTGCCACCTTGGAACTCACTTTTTTCCCATCGTCATCATCGCCTTGCAGGATAGGGCCGTGCACGATGTGAGGATCTGTATGTCTTTCTGGATATAGGACCACTCCTTCAGTCTCTCATTCCAATTGAGCTTACGACAAAGATGCCCTCCTGATTTCGTAATTTTTCGTAATCACCCTTCCCCCCACCTTTCCTCTCGGCACTTTTGAAGGGAAATTATCATGCCAGTAGATGCACGCCCCTGAAAATCTCTGAAAACCAACGTTGAACATTTTGAAGATCAAATGGCGATTGAAAGGCCACCACCCGCCTCGACCCTTTCGCCGCTCGAGTAGGCGTTCTAAGTATTCCATCCGCTCAACGACTACACGTAGAGACTCCTGAACCACAAAAAATGTTCAACCAAGTGCTGCAACTGGTTGGATTGTCAACTTCTGCAACACTTTGCAGAAGTTGAATCATGTCAAATGGCTGGAGTATGGATCGATGTGAAGTGTCTCATATATCTCCGCCATCCTGTCGTTTCCATCTTACCTTACCATCCCTCTATCTATCCTTGCGCAGCTCCTTATCCTCCTTATCCTCCTCCGCCTCACGGTTGCTCTTCTCAAAAAGCTCCGTGAACATCCTCGGCTTTCTGGATACAATGGCTGGGAAGTCGCCAGGGTTATCAAAATCTAAATGTCACCAGACAATGCCTGCCAGATACATCTTGCCTATAAACCCTTTGGGTTCGGATCAAAAACTGTGCGAAACCCAATTTTTGGGCATAAGCTGGCTCATGTTTGCTAAATTGATGAACAGTTCTAGTCGGGTAAAACAAAAAAAAGGACGTTTACCCACAACATGCTGTGACCACCGAACATGGAGGCTGATAGATATGTAACATCATACTTTAGCCATTAGCCCTTTAGCCCACCGTATAATTTCAACAAAAGTATTGCATTTTTACACATGTACATTACATGAGGATTTCCATGAGGGGACCCCCCAGATCATCCAGATCTCAATGGTTTTTTTTTGGTCATTTTTACCATCCAGCCATTGTTGGGGTACCGACCCAAACCACCAGGGCACCCTGACCCTTCCAAGTGCTCCAGGCGCTCTTCGAAAGACAGCTGATGTGCCTTTTTTTTGTCAGCGGCGGTCAAAGAGACACAGCCTCTGGCAATCTAACATGGTAACAAACGAACCCTATGTTGAAATTCAAAAGCATCTAATCTTAGCTTCCGATTAGACAAAACCCCCTCAATAATCTTAGCTTAAAAGCCCCTTCATTAGATTTAAGCTGAAATCCAGCTACTGGAAGCTCCGAAGTTACCATGCACATAAATTCCTAACTATCAAAATATCATGCTGATTCCTTCTTTTCAGTGGTCATCAACTGTAGTTATCTACATGGTAGCTTCGGAGCTTCCAGTAGCTGGATTTTAGCTTAAACCCACCTTTATTAGATTTAAGCTGAAATCCAGCTTCTGGAAGCTCCGAAGCTACCATGCACATAACTTCCTAATTATCAAATCATCCTGCTCGCCCCATACATATTGCCTCAGGACTGATCTCAAGATATTTTCCCCTATATATTATATTGTTTCAGGACTGATCTCAGGTTTTTTCCCCCAATATATAGTTTCAGGACTGATCTCAGGTTTTTTTCCTTGATTTATTGTTTCAGGACTGATCTCACGATTTTTCGTATGTATGCATGCATGCATGCATCTATCTATCTATCTATCCATCTATCTATCTATCTATCTATGTTTGTATGTATCTATCTATGTTTGTATGTATCTATCTATGTTTGTATGTATCTATCTATGTATGTATCTATCTATGTATGTATCTATCTATGTATCTATGTATCTATGTATCTACGTATCTACGTATCTATGTATCTATGAATGTAAGAATGTACGAATGTACGAATGTACGAATGTACGAATGTATGAATGTATGAATGTACCTGGACATTCCTTCGATCAATTATTTTTGGTTGTTTTGGAGTATGACCTAAAATGACCCAGTTTTCAGAATCTCGTCTGCTTCTACTAGTTTGCCTGGTTTTGCTTCCTAGTGGCCACACTATCACCACAAGTGACATTTTGAATATGACTGAACATGGCTTGCATCCTGGCTGCGTCCCAGGGACATACAGTACCAGGACATTCTCATATCCCGAGCACCAACGCATATAAATGCAAAAAACTGCGCCCAAAATTACCCGCAAAACGCCCGCAAAAATCCGCAAAACGCCCGCAAAAACCCGCAAACGCCCGCAAATCCAAGAATCTGGTAAATTGGTATAATTTTGGGAGCGCACAATTAAACAGAAACCAACTTGGATGTGCGGATTGAAAGCAAAATACTGGTGAGAAGACTGTGAGGAGGGCCATGCCAATGGGAAACACAGCCAGGACATACCACGCCTAACTTTTTGGGGAAACGCTCGATGCGACCATAAATTTGATGAAACGCCTGATTGTGCAAAACGACTGATATTTTTTAGGAGTTGGAAGGCCCAGGTATGAATGTATGAAGGTACGTAGGTACGTAGGTACGTAGGTATGTAGGTATGTAGGTATGTAGGTATGTAGGTATGTAGGTATGTAGGTATGTAGGTATGTAGGTATGTATCTATGTATGTATGTATGTATGCATGCATGTATGTATGAATGATGCGGGTTTTTCCCCTTGGTGCCACGTACTTTCCCCTTGAGGACACGAAAAGCAAGAAAACGTGCATTCAAGGGGAAAACATGTGGCACCAAGGGGAAAAAGTTTGTATGTATGTAGGTATGTATGTATGGAATTGAAATGAATTGACCTGAACCGGTTTCAAACCCCTTTGAAACTGAAATCCTGAAAACATCTAATTGCGGGGTAGCTTTGCATTATTGCACGCAGGGGTGGTGTGCCCTCCCTTATTAATCCGAAGCTAAGATTATATTTTCACCTTCTGTGGGTCAAGAGTTTTCCATTGCCAGCTTCATTGCTATCCCTGGTTGGCTAAACACACGGTCAACTGCTTGATTCTCCGGCATCACCCAGCCTCCAACTTGCGTCCCTGTGCCCGAATGGAATGCACATGCTCTTGGACAGCGTTCACCGCCACTTCCTGCGCGGCTGCAAAGGCCCAAGGCGAACATATTAGAAGTAGTTATTTAATATTTATCATTTTAACTCATTTTAGTGGCAATTCCAGCAATTTCCACCATGAATATCCATCATCACAACCATTTCCCAAGGAGTTTACATGGCAAACATTGCTGACCCAATGGATCAGCTCAAAGGAGAATCGCTCTCGAATCACCAGGGATCCTGCATGTCATTCAGCTTCTTGTGGATGCAACCACCTTCCCCTGCGGGTCACAGGAGTCTTGGGGAAAAAATGATGGGAACTGCAGATGTGCCCATCTTTCAGCAAACTTCGGAGCTGTAAACTGGGTGGGGTATGGCCAAGGGCACCCTCAACACCAACGTGGCCAATGTGACATTCCTTTTGAGGCACAATCTGCTGACCAACTACAGCTGCTTTCCATGCCTGTCACTTCGTCCACGTACCTTGAGACATGTGGCTTGATTATGACGATCACCCTGGGACTCTGGGGTTCAGAAATTCAGTTAAGAACTGATGTAAGTCTGAAATTCACCGGCAGTCCAAGACCCACCCTCCAGGCATACAATGGTATCGAAAACTCTCCTAATGTGAACAACTGACAAATCTATACACTGCCAAACAAAGGCTATGCAGTGAGGCTTGGTATCCTGGTGGCTACCGGGCCAAACATCTGTCTGCGGTCACACCAACAAGCCTCTTAGAGGGGAAGCAGGGGGTGGACTAACAACAGAACAGGCAGCAAAAAATGGAAAATGAGCCTCCAGAGCTGTGAGCGGACGTTTGACGCCAGGGAGACACAGGATGGCAAGATTCGGGTCAAAAGCACCCCGGGGAAGGGAGCGGCCATGAAGCCTAGCTCTAGGGGCAAGATGGGGCAAGCATCTTTGGGCCTCTGATTCAATTGCCGCCAATAAGGCATTGAGCTTTGCCCAATGCATCGGCAAACAAGCTCGAGCACCGGCATTTGGGGCTGATTTCCGGCTATCAAAAATTGTATGGAACATCTGTCGTCGAACTCAAGGTATCAAAACATAGTCGCACGCATTCCTTAATGATCCTAACTCCAAACACCAAGCCGTCCGATCACCATAGCTTGCTTGGATCGTTGCGAACATACACATAAAAAACCTATAAAGGAAGGCTGATCTTTGATACCCATCTCCCTAATACTACAATTTCACCAGGAGCATTGGGGTGTATGGCATGGTTGATCAAACTTCCACCAGCTTTAACCCCCTTTCTGGCGCAAGTGTCCTTGCTAAGGTTTCGTGCTTCTCGCTCGCCTTCTGGTGCGACTCCTATCAGGGACACAGGCTGTCAGAAGAGCTTGCTGAGTAGAGCACGTTTAGCAGCTTAGCGATTGGATCTGTGTTTTTTCCACTTTTACATACTTTGACCATGATTTCACCATTTGTCAAATTCAATCCCTAGTAAACTTGAGAGCAAGCAGAGGCGGACGAAAGGTAGTGTAGTGGGAAAGGAAAACGCTGCGCCACTTTTGTTCAGCACTGGCGGGAAATGTCACAGTAGAGGCACACTCTCCATGAGGGAGATGTCCCTGTAGTACACCATAATTGGTATGTTTCAGCCTCAGCAACGGTTGCTGCAAGCAGTCTTAAATGGGGGTGGCCAGGAACCTTTTGGAGATTGATTTTTGCATTTGGACAAGACCCGGCTGGCTTTTATGACCTAGGAAAGACTGGAAACGGTCATTTTGGGCCAAATCCTGGCCTGGAGCGTTTTGGAGCTGGATTTTGGCATTTGGGCAAGCTCCACCTGGCTATCAGAGCCATTTTGGGCCGAATACTGGCCAGGAGCCTTTTGGAGCTGGATTTTGGAATTTGGGCAGGCTCCAGGTGGTTATTAGACCACTGACATAGGAAAGCTGGAAGCGGCCATGTTGGGCAAAATCGTGGCCAGGAGCCTGTTGGAGCTGGATTTGGGCAGGCCCTAGCTGGTTATTAAACCGTTGGCAAAAGAAAGACTGGAAACGGCATTTTGGGCCAAATCCTGGCCAGGAACCTTTTGGAGCTGCATTTTTTGGCGCTAGCTGGCCGTTAAATCGTTGACATAAGAAAGACCCGCTGATATAAGAAGCACTGGAAACGGCAATTTTTGGCAAAATCCCCGCCAGGAGCCTTTTGGAGCTGGATTTTGGCATTTCGGCAGGCTGACATAAGAAAAACTGGAAACGGCCGCTGGGTTTGGGCAGGCCCCAGCTGGCGCAGCTGGTTATTAAACCGCTGACATAGGAAAAACTGGAAACGGCCATTTTGGGCAAAATCGTGGCCAGGAGCCTTTTTGAGATGGATTTTAAAAAGGTGGTTTTAAATAAACCCCTTTTCGTGCATCATTTCACGCTGCACAAGACACTGTAACATGCAGTCATGCTCTGGATAGAACATCTTATTTAAAACACTAGAGCATGACAGCATGATACAGCATCTTGTGCAGCGTGAAATGATGCACGAAAAGGGCTTTATTAAAAACCTCGGTTTAAGACCTCTTGTAGCAACTGTTACTGAGGCTGAAATGAAACATGCTTATTATGCTGGACTACAGGGACATCTCCCCCCCCCTTTATAACTGAAATCTAAGACATGACGCCTAGAATTCTACGTGTTGCACGAACTAGCCCGCCAATACCCCTTATGATTGTGCTGAAGCACGGAGAACTCCGGTAAGCTGACGCTTAAAAAGTGGTTTTAAATAAAGAGAGAGGGACGCCACCAGGGCCCTATTTTTAGTGTTTTGTGATGTTTTTTTTGATAAACTGCGCTTATTTCTACTGATAGGTTTTGTTCTTTATTTTTTCTATGTTGTTTATATTGCTTTGTTTCTGTTGCATTGTTACCTATTGTATATTTCATTTGGTTCTGGAAAGCTCATATCTGCGTTGGCCTTTCAACCCTGCCAAAATTATTTATGGATTTGGGGGCCCGCCCGGCCTCCAAACCTCTCAAGACATCTGTTCTTGTGGCTCACTTGCTTTGACCCAGACTTGTGATTCTCTGTCTTCTTTTTTTTGGGGCCACATCATTAAGAAGCCACAGATAGACAGCAGTGCCTAGATCTTGAGATGTGAAGCATTGGGTCTTTTGGAGTGCTTCCATGTCGTGATTCAACGGTGTCACAATTGAGGATCCTACTGCCCATGCAGTTGTCATTGGCGGTCCTGTAGCCACTTGGTTTGCGGAGGAATGCGTGGATAGGGTTGCGCCGGTAGGTAATGATAGGTATTCCAAGCAGTGTGTGTTCGACCCGGCTATGCGAAGGGTATTCAGAAGAAGTTGTTTTTTTGGTGATAGAACCTGGCACATGACATTCTGCCGCATGTGGTATAGTAGGGGTGGAGATAGGGCCCATACCCTTGGTTCTACATTATCTATTCTTTTGCATAAACAGGTTATAAATACACCAATGGCAAGCAGCAAATTCAATATGTGTATCATCGTATGAACATGTACAGTAACATGTATGTATATATATACACACATGTTACAATACCCAAAAATGGTCGATGAGAAAAGCTAAGCAAATCTCATAGTCCATGTTGAACAAGTGCCCGTTTGACATCACCATATAAATTTGTTCATGCAACTGTATTACTATTGCTTCGATTTGGTGGTTTCTACCAGAAACAAATTAAAGTACAGCTTGCAACATCATGAGAAATGCAGGCAATTGTACTTGCAAAGGGTATATCAGGGTTTGAAACCTTACAGGACTCAAGTTTTGTCCCAAGATAAACCCAAGTGTGAACAGATTTCAATGGCTCTACCAAGTCTTGCAATAAAGTGCAAGCTTCATCACAAACTAATAGTGATCATGAAAAGGCATGGGGCAAATCACTCTTCTCACATATGTGCAGTGCAAACTCATTTTTCAACTTTTATATAGCGTGCATGGAATATATAAGAATGCTTAGAGCCAATCTTGGTAAGCCAACAATGCGGGTAAACAGGAGACTTTGCAAATAGTGTCACATACAAGCTGCGCTAGGTACACAAGCAAATAACATACATATACATGACTCATCATTGTGTTTCAGAAATTGCACATGACATGTTCTTCACTGGCAATACTTTTGCAGAGTGGTGAGTTGTATCATGCTCTTTTCATGCTACACTATGCATTTTTCATCAAATATGAAAACAGTATGGAAATAATATGGACAGAAAATCCTGCAATCAAAATTTGTGAGTAAATGTGCTGATCAAGCAAACATCTTCAAGGGTATGCCTACTTTTTCCGCATTTTCCGAAAGATATTATCAGCAGATTAAGATACTGCAGCAAGGGTGATCCTAACTATCTCTTGAATTACCTTGTAAGTAACCAAATAGAAGTAATCATTGCATTGCGCCATGTCATACGTTGCAAGCTTGTCTTTGTAGATTTGAAAAGTTGACTATTGTTGGCTCTATTTGAAATCGAGCTTGAATTGACCCATGTGTGGAGATGGACTGCACAAGACCTCAATGAGAGAAAATTGGCTACGTACATCACGAAAAATATATGATCTAGCTGCCTGCTCCCCTGGGATGACTGTAGACTGTAGATGGCCATTCAAGATTACTCATTCAAATAGATATTGAGATTCATGGCCATGACAAATGTAGCATGTTTTTGAACTAAACGATTTTCTTCAAATATGATAGATATATAAATATATAAATTTATGTATGTATAACTGTTCTACTTTCCATCCTGTTATCTTCTTGTGCAACTTTAGATATCATGCACTGGCCCTTGTAGTGGCACAACATGGCCCTAAGACATAGTGTTGTTCTTTTCTAAGCTTAGTATGTCCTTGCCATGCAGTGAAGAAAATCGAAAGCTTTACAAAATAAAAATAAAATATCGCATCCAAGATGAGATGGGTTATAGTTGGTATTGGTCTAAGGGTAATGAGTCTCAAAAATTGTTAAGTTTATATCTTTTACTGATGACGCTCCTTTTAGAATAAACAAACTGAGTGCAAAGACCGTTGGAGCTGGGTCTAGGGAACTCGGAGCTCTGGGGGAGGGGGGGTCTGGGTCTAAGCAGGGTCTCAAAAAACAAATATATATATATATATATATGACGTATACGTATATATATATACATATATATATATATATTATATATATTATACTCCCTAGGAGCAATCACTTTCTTTCTATGCATTCTGAAGCTTTAGACTTTCCAAGACGCTCTTTATAATCAATCAATTTTATTTCCTTTTTAGATACTCAATGAGAAAGCTGTAAAGCAAACATATTTCTCTTTCAAATGCGGTTTTTTGGCACATCAAAACATTGCATTTTTAGAAACATGGTACATTGGGGCCCTGCTGGCATCCTTTTCTGTAAATAAACACCTGTTCGTGCGTCATTTCACGCTGCACAAGGCACTGTATCATGCAGTCATGCTCTGGATAAAATCATCTTAGACGCACAAAACCGGTGTTGGTGTATCGAAAAAAAAGATTTTAAATAAGAACGCCGTCCAGCTGTTTAACAAAGGGTGTTTTTTAATAAGATGTTCTATCCAGAGCATGGCTGCATGATGCAGTGTCTTGTGCAGCGTGAAAAAATGCACGAAAAGGGGTACATACATAGGGTATGCGGTATGTTCGTGCACTGGCCCCAAGTCTCTTGGTGCAGGGCCCGCCCCATCCTGTAACTTTGCCAGGCAGTCTTGCATCAGCCCGTGCTGAATGGTCATCTTCTCTCCAAGCTCCTAGCAGGCTCAAAGGCGCAACCGAACAGCATCAAAAACAACATGCCACACTGAATTAACGTTTGGAACGGTGTGGAATAGTCAGGCAAAAATACTAAAGCTGGGTCCAGCTTGAGGTCTTGGACCATCTCCTGCTGCTTCTCCTGGTGTTGCCGCAGGGACTGTTGCAGCTCGGACCTTGGTGGCAGGTGCCAGCCAGGGGATGGAATAAGGGTGTCACCTACAGGATTGGCTAACTGTTGGGATATATATATATATATATTTAAAAAAAATACGTGCGAATCATTCCAAATGATTCTAGATTTCTTACGGTAACTGTTAAACTGTTAATAAGTTATAAGGTTTCATTTCATTTTATATCAATTTCATTGAATTAATGATCTAATTATAGTGGATTTCTGTGGGATTTTTAACATCAGCATTTCACCTATTTTACCCAGCACATGGATGCCACACGCCCAGTGGCACTTGTCGTTCCAGCGCCTCCAAACGTTGCTGCGCCTTTCCGTCCAAGCTCTCCGCCTGGAAAAGAAGGGGTGGACTCGATGGAGGCGGAACCAATGCTTCAACCGGCGAAACTGAATGGCGATTTATGACATGTATGACATGTATATATATATTTATATATTTATATACATTTATGACATGTATGACATTTATGACATGTATATGACATGTATGACATTTATGACATGTATGACGTTTATGACATGTATGACATTCACTGCGGTTTCTCGGTTTCTGGTGATATCTGGTGATCCACATGTGATTTTTCTGTGCGTGATGGGTCGGAAACGGTCAACGGATGTCAACGGTTAACACGAGCAGGAACGCAGATTTGGTGAGATTTGTTTTTTTTCTATTCATAGTTCTTATGGAGGAAGAGAAGAAATTGATGATGTAGCCATTGGTGAAGTGAAAATTAACAGTACACAGCTATACTACATCATAGTTCTGATATTCCAATTATCGGGACGTACGGTTCATTGGTTACTTCAAAGGTGATTTCATGACGGTTTAGCAACCAAACCATCGACTGAGATCCTGGATGATGGTGGGATACAGTAGACGAGACCGCTCTTGGAAATCAATATATAGACCTGTTACTTTGAACCAAGCACAGCATCATCTGAACATACCAAATTGATCCAAATTGCACAATAAAGTCCAAACAAGTTATGAGCGACAGCAAGCAAAAGGCCTCCGCCAGCTTCTGGAATTTTTCCCTGAAGGACAGCTCCATCTGCTCTTTGACCTTTCTGGTGCCACAGTGACTTGAAAATGACAAGCGGGTAAATTGCAACTGGTGCTTGGGCAAATTATCCCAGTCTTTTAGAAGTGGGGATTTCCTTGCCAAACATGAATTAAAACAAACAACATTTAGCAATCAATCATGACTCAGAATATAATCAAAGCCTGGAAGCCTGGTGAACATCAAACATAGGCAGCTAAATGTTCGTCCTACGATTCGAATGGTCCCTTTTGATGACCTACTGCAATCCTATCCAAACCCAATTTGGGCAGCCCCAAACCAGCCCTTTTCGTGGTTGGTGCGGCCGCGTCGCCGAAGCAAGCTTGTCCTGCACATGGCATTCTGCAAAGCCATGGGGCTGGAAGAATGCAGTGTTAGATGTAGATGTGGATGATGATGATGATGATGATGATGATGATGATGATGATGATGATGATATATTATTATGATGATGATGGTGGTGGTGGTGGTGGTGGTGTGTTTTTCTTGTCGTGTCATTATCACTATCATCAGTGAGCATAGGTGATCATGAGTGATCATATTTATCATCAGTAATTATCAGTGACGATGTTGGCAACAGCATCAGCGAACATTAAAAAAAAAAAACGGCAGGCCATCTTCCACCCAGAAACCACAAGAAGGCAATTTTAAGAACATATATGAAGAAGCTACATTTTTTTCTGCGGGTTTTGTTGGCTCCTAGGGTCCCACAAGAATCTACAGTAGGAAAGTCAATAAACAACAGCAACAATGTTCAGTACAGTTGCCAAATCCCTCCTTTAATCTACAAGTAGTTCAAGCCTCGGTAAATCTATATAATTGTTGCTATACATCATTCACAAAGAACTAATCCCACCAAGAATCGTAGATGTCTATCCAATCATCAAGTTACGATCTATTCCACCATTTGGGATGGGAACAGCAGGCTTCGTCATGTCCTGAGTGGCCATTTGCTGGTTCTGCTCCATGAGCTGTTTCAGAAGCCCATCCACCACTTGCATGTGCTTCTTCCTCAGCTAGCTACCCTCCAACAATTCTCGGGCTCGTTGGTGGCTTCAACCCGTCCCAAAAATATCAATCATGTAAAGTCATGGGGGGTCATCATCCACGATCCCAAATTAGGGGGAGAACAGTAAAACTACCAACATTGGCAGGTAAATAAGCCATGATAAGAAGCCACCGTTTGTACGGGCTGATTGATGGGGGATGATGGGGGCCATTGACCTATTTTTGGGAGGTACATGGAGGTACCTAATGGTGCGGAACCATGCGGAACCCATGCCGCCGAAAAGTGATGGACATGACCATCAGCAACCCTCTGATGCAACCAGAAACCATCAGCTCCGTTACAGCATCCACATGCCAATTCAGGCAAGCTGCTGACTGATTTCAATCAAACTCTTGTCCTAACAGGACAGCTTTGGCGAGTCTGTGGCTTCTCAGGGTTTTGGGGAAACAACAAGCACCTCAACATACCTCAACTCTGGGCATATCACGAAAAGTTATGAAACACCAAACGTGTGCTACTGCCCTACGAGAGTTGTATCATCTACACTTCACCCTTCAGAAGGGCATGTTGAAAGATGTTGTGCGGGTAAAGAATGAAATACAGCAATTGGATATTCAGTCGGGGGACTGGACCGGGCCGCAAACTCTTCCCCAAATGTCGCAAATTTGTTTGGCATGCAAAAAGATCCAGAAAGTAACCATCTTCATGGGTTCTTGTGTGATGAAATCTGATGAAATGATTAATCCAGGAACCTCCAAATGTCCAAGCTGTTCCCCCTAGAGGCCTAAGCACCTCCTGGATGTGCTGTGAAGAATGCTTCACCACATCGCCCCCAATGCGGCAGGGCTTCAGAGGAACTCTTGCTTTGGACGTTCCCCAGTGTGAGTTTCAAACCCACGAGCTCAGTTTTTACAGCCTGGGCACAGCCCCTGAGAATGGAATCGGAACAGTGAGCAGCGGTGGATTGAGGAGGAAGGAGGGACATGGTCATGATGTTCCTGCACATGAAAAAGATTGCAAAAGCACATGTTTGGCTACCTTTGACAACCATGGGCACAAGAAGCCGACAAGAAGCCTACAATCCAAGTTGTGACAATTTAGGTTGTGACAAATGAAAACATCATTAAAAGTCCGGCCAAGATGAGGACACAAAATGCCTTCTTCTCTTTCCCTCCACCAAGTACAGGTACCATTGATCATCCTGAATGTGGTGCACTGAGTCATAAGATGGTAATTAAATCGTCGTTAACAGTGAAGATATACTTACCATAACCCTTAGCATCCCTCTGCTAACTATGGGGCACTCATCATCCTACCATTCCAATGCCAGGACGCCGCCAAATCCCGCACGAAGGAAGAGGTCTGATCTCGAAGGACACGCAGTTGGGTTTGGTGCACTTCCCTCTCCTGCCGCCAGCTTCGGGGCACATGTGGCTAGAAATCCCAAGAGCACGTGGTCCGAGCATGCCTGCAGTTTTTTTTGCCTGTGAAACATCTGGAAACATAAATTGGATGTCATCATCAGCTCTGAAGTACATGTGTCATAATCCACAATTACTCATCCAATTCCATCTAGTATCATCTAGTATATCTATACTATAATCAAGATTAATCAAGTACATATTAAAGACAATACATTCATTTTCCCAAAGTCATACAAGGGAGTTAATGGTATTTGGGCCCCTCTTTTTACTGCATCATAGCCGTCATAGCCATCAACATTGGCACCTGCTGGTCCAATGACTGCATCCGTCGTTCCTGGGTGCAACGTTCAATGGACACATGTTTCGCTAGTAATGGATATGTTCTGGGAAAAGGGCACCCATGGGCACCCCAAATCTCATAGATCTCATAGCCTGTTCACAGAGGAATCTGATGTTCATCTCTTTTTTATATCCCCATCATAGTGTAGAACTCTTGACTACCCCGTGAAAGTTGTCAACCACCATGAGTCTTGATTCAACTTCACTCAGAGAACATACGGTGACAAGTCTTCAACCTCAGCCACTAAAAATCCGAAATCACATCCTGCAATGCTACCAGGCTACCACTCTCACCCTTGAAGTCCAATATAAGTCCAATAAAGGGACCTTTGAAAACCTGAAGCCTCTCGTTTTCAACTGAGTTTCCCATTCCGACTGACTGGCGGTGGATTTCAACTCCATTTTTCTCCCGTGGCTCGAGCCCACAACGGCACGCTCCCAACCGGACATCGTGGCATCAGTGGGCAACAAGACCCAAGAAGTGTGGTAGGTTCCTCCAAGCTCCAAGCATAGTTATACTATTATACTCACACTGTATATAAATACATGTACTGATTTATATATATATATATATTAATATTAATATTTATATATGATATCATTAATGTTGGTATAACAATAATAAACAATCCCCAAATTCACCATAGACAGGTGGTATAAACTTTATTATTGTTTAGTTTTATCGATGTTTTATCCACATAATATGATTCTGGGTGATTTTGGTGACCAAAAAATGGTGTGCGTTTTGTCCTCCATGTGTTCCTGAGAACACCATCCAGCATTGTCTCAAACAAAACATAAGTTTCGAACATCGCTTTCCCAGTTGGACGTTGCATGACGCTGCTCAAAAGAAAACTGGGCTTCCATACGGTTTCATGGTGGCTGTATCAGTTTCTTCAATGGATTGCTTTAAGGCAACGAATCTAAACCGGAAACCAGGATGATTTTCCCATGAAATATGGGCGGGAATCGGGAATCCCCGGTTCAAAATAACAATCCCTTAACCCAATCCATTGATCAAGATGTTACCCTCTGGTTGTTTAACATAGCCATGGTATAGATGGCCCATAGAAATAGATGGTTTACCATGGTTTACCTATTACAAATGGTGATTTTCCATGGCTATGTTAAATAACCAGCTGGTATATTATATTTTTGTTTTTTCGCAATCCCATTGGTTTTCATTATCCACATTTATCCAATCCATCGATTGATTTTTTGCACCAAATTTCCACGGTAAACACCCAGAGACCTGCAACTCAGGCAGCATATTGGAGGCTAACACTGGCGACTTGAAGATCTGGGCGATTCGAAGGTCAGCACATGGCAAGGTATCAAGGGTACAACCAATAGGATTCGCCATGGAAAATACCATTTGACAGGCAAATATATGATCATAGATTCACATAATATATCGAATCTATATTTACTTATGGAATCTAGGTTATTGGTTAATATTCAAAATATAAAAATTACATAGAATTCTCGCCAGCCATGTTTGATTATCGCAGGGTAGTCATCGACAAAATGAGGTCTAACTCACGGGTTTTTCTAGCACACTATGTTTGTTCATAAGAGGAACTGCCTGGTCCTAGGGGAGTGTCCTTTCTTTCTTATGCAGATGCAGGTATGATACGGGTTGGTAGGTTCCTGTACGAAGTGGTTGTGATTCGATGTGTATCCTGTGATTGACACTGTGACATACTGTGACGATAAGCCTACGAGTACAATAGCCTGCACCAGCGTGTCTGCAAAGGCTCTTGACGGAAAACATTGAACTACTCATTCTGCGCTCTAAAGGATTCTTCTATATCCTTACAGTCTGATGAAATACATCAAACCAATGCTTGAGTTTCCAGAGCCCTGCATCCCTCTTATGCCTGTTGTAGTAGATGAACGGAACGAATCCTTGGGTCGCGAGCCGCGTGCTGCACCATTGGCAGCCCTGGGGTGTCAAAGCACAGTGGTGACTTCCCAAGGCCTCCTTGCTGGGGTGTAGGTCAAAATGCAGCTGGAAAACGGCACTTTTTGGGCTTTTGGTTGTGTCGCTGCATCTGGGGTCCCCTGACAAAATGGCAAAATCGAAGCAGCCCCGGAGGTTTTTCAACAGTGCCGCGCAAACCTGCAGGGGATCTAACCTAACTGTAACTGGCGAAAATCTCTGAGTTGCTCGCGGACATTCATGAATATCCCATCAATCGTCTTTCCAACCGAATCAGCCGGGTGTCCACACATTGTGCCGCAGCCTGAGTGGCCCCCCGGTTGGCCGCAGCAGGCTACAAAAATGATTTGCCATTGGATGTAGGATGCGGATGTAACACTGGAAAGAAAGGTGAGAATTCTGAAACAAAACCATGCCATGGCTGTCCCACCTAGCGACCTGATGACCTGATTCCTCTCCTCATGCGCTGGTGTCTGCCTTCGCTGACCCCTTTTGGAGATTCTCAACCAGCTACCATCATGATGGGTTTCTTTATCCCCATCGGCAGCATTAATTAGGGCTCATAAGATCGAGGATTTACACACAAGGGGAATGACATCGCCTTCACATTCGCAAGTCAGGCATTGCTCACCATTGGATCACCATTGGAGAGGATGTAAGATGATGTAAGATCTTCCCACTCAGAGATAACCAGGGCCCTGGCAAAGCAAAATATTCCGGAACTGTGCTGAAAATCTCAGGATGCCTTCGGATGATGCACGGCATGTGGAAAAAAAATGGTGGTCCTGCGTGTGACTACTGCGCTAGGCATGTTGGAAAAGAGATATCAAACATCAGGTAGTGCAGCAGTATCTGTTTCCTTGCAGGAAGATCAGGAAGTCAAGGCCATAGCTGTTTCTATGCAGGAAGCAAAAAACACTAACGGACTTCAAAGTTGCATCAATTTGTGACACAAATTGTCCAAAAAATATGGCCATCTAATCTTGTGGTTTTGGTTGATAAGATTTCAGGGAACAACCGATTTGATTCAATTCGGGTCGATACTTGCCCAAGCCTTCAAACAGCATCAACTTGTCGGGGGATGCCCAGTTTTGATACTTTTTGACCCACAACAAGACCAATCCTTACGGCATTTTACGGCTATCTTTCATCCCTTCCCACAACATCAAAGACCTACTAGAAACCTTTTTGTCGTGCTGAATTAATTTGTTCAATTTTGGGGCCCATGTAGATGAATTCAATATCAGGGGATGGGATTATCACCACTCTTCACCATTTGTTCATCACTTCATTTCCAAAATAGGTTTACGAGAGATATCGAGAGGTTTTGCAGGGTTTATTCCCAAATTTCATGGTCAAAACTATGGTTTCCTTTAGATGTTCCCTTTAAGCCTTATTATCCTTACTATCCCTCAATTCATTGGATATTGGTTTAGAATGGTTTAGATAATATGTTTAAAGGAAAATCTATAATCTACGGGACAACTCCATATTTGATACGAAAAAACACGCTTTCCTATGGTTTCCTATGGTTTCCTATAGATTTTCCCTTAAACCAACCCAACCCGGTGATTCATCCTGTCGCTGGGCATTCGCACGAGGAGATGCAAGCATTCAAAAGCTCAAGACCTGAGACCGTCGGATGGATCACATGGATAGATATGGGATTTCATGGGATGTCCATCAATGGGGGTACCCCAAAATGGAAGGTTTATCATGGAACATTATGATGGAACATCCTACTATTTTAATAGATGATTCAGGGGTACCCCTATATCAGGAAATCTCCATATGGGTTTGTCTGAAAATAAAGCGCCCATAAATATCCAACGTGTGTGCCCTTAGCTGCACTTAAGCTCAACCCACGGCAAGCAAATCCAATGATTTATCATCATGTTCCCTGGAAAATAGGTAAAAATGGAGGTATTTCGGTATATGTACCCCCTTTTCAGACACACCCATATTATGGGCCATAATAAACCCACCGTTTTAGCAGGATCCGGTCACCAAACCCGAAACACAACAAACAAAAGATAGGCTACAATTACAATCCATCCGGACACTCTGCCTGAAGGCAGACATGTATTTTCCTTCTGCAAATTTTAAATCTCCACTCTTGCTAGTGCACGGTTTCTGTGAGCAATATCCAGCAAACATGAGTTTCCAGCAAGGGTTCTTTACTTTCGTCGGTTGGTTGGTCGGTTCCAAGAGTTTGATGAGTTTGATACCGTCACTGTGAATGCTGACAACTTAAATGGGTTGCTACATATATTTGAGCTGATCCGTCCCTGCACGGATGTTACCGCCCCGCACTGGATCACCCCATGCTACAATATTTCCACCTGCCAAAAGCAGCACCAGAGGCATGAATTTCCCGTACATTTCTGAGCTGGTTCTCAACAGCAGTGCTGTCACCGCCAAATTTTGCGTGGCCCCACGTTACAACGCTTCCATCTGCCAAAATCGCAGCAAAAGCACCGTGAGTTGAATGCATTTCACGCACGTTTCTGAGCTGACTCTGGACTGCAGTGCTGTCACCGCCCATGTCTGGATGGCCCCACGTTACAACGCTTCCATCTGCCAGAGTTGCAGCAAAAGCATAAGCTGTGGCATGAATTTGCTGAACGTTTCGGAGCTCATCCATCACTGCAGTGTGATCGCCGCCCATGTCTTGATCACCCCAGGTTGCAACGCTTCGATCATTCAAAATTGCAGCAAAAGCAGTGTGGGTTGCATGAATTTGCTGAACGTTTCGGAGCAGATCTACAACTCTGGCGCTGTCACTGCCTGTATGTGAACGGCCCCATGTTACCACGCTTCCATCTACCAAAACTGCAGCTTAAAAGAAGACTCTGTGGCGACAATCTGCTGAACATTCCTGATGGTCCCGGACAGCTGCACTGCCATCACCATGGAATTCATTGGAATTCACTACCCCATGTTACAATCTTGTCACCTCCAACACACCACAATGATTGCCACAATGCAAATGCATGCGATGTTGCAGCTACCTTTGGCTGCTGTGCAACGGCACAAATGCTGCCCCCATCTGCCCAGCACGTTTCAGAGATTTGTTTGGATCCAGTAGGCGTCCATTGGGACCACTAAGCCTCAAGAAGAGTTGGCCAAAAGATTCCAGCGCAGCCAATTTCAGGTCAGTAATGCTGTCGCCCACTAGCAACTGCACAGATTCGCAGCGTCCACTAGGCAATGCCACATCGAGTCTCAGGCTATCTTGGTCCATGATGTCCATGTCCATGTGAAGCTCAGGGTAGCCGAAGATAGTGAGTTTTAGGGGTTGTTTGTAAGAACAAAGTTAGGCAAGCCGAAACTTGATTCCAAGGATCTGTCGTACGATGTGGAAATGAGTAGGCGATGTGTCTTGAAAACTGTTTGAATCAGTGAAAATTTCAACGGGGGCTTTCTACTTTGCTCCGAAATCGCTGCGACAACATGAATGAAGCAGAAAGACCCCGATCTGCCTACCAGACCGATTCAAAAGATTTAAAAGGGTGACGCCAACTTGACACTGACGCACAACCTTACTTCTGCTGAAAGGAGGACTACATTTTTGATTGTCATCTCAGTTCGGCAGCACGGGGTTGTTTCACTTCAAAGCAGAAACTGCTGGTATTTTTGTGTGTGTGTGTGTGTTCCAGGTAGCTACTCAAAACATCTCAAAATTGGGGGCCGCAAATGTTCACCTCATCAGTTTATGGCCTCCAGAAGGCGTTGGTCAATGTCCCGGTGGTTTGCTAATCCCCTGTTCAGTAAGCCAAGGTGCAAAGGGGTCGGGGAAACTTGACGGTTGCAAGCCAATAGCCCTGGAATCGGGCTGGATCTTGACCAAAATCTTACCCCAGGGGCCCCTTTTTTCAGCCTCGAAAATGACAGGTTGGTGTGGGTTGCATGATTACGACATATTACGACCATTATACAACAGAGATCAACAAAGTTTGTGCTTGAGAAAGATTGGAAATCTATATGGAAATGTAGCCACTCACCTCCAACGAGGCCACATGTCACGAGTACATGGAAGATCTGCTGAATCTCGGAGACAGACTGAGACAGTCCCCGTTGAACCGGTTTGTTTGGGGAATCTTCGCCGGAAGCCTCGACATTAAGTTCAACCGCAGATTTTCCCAACAAAATCCATCCATTGATGATCATGTTGCTTGGTAGAATTCTTAATTCATCTTCGGATTGAATAATCCTGCAAGATGCGTCCATTGTAATCCTATCGTTGGATGATATCTCATTAAAGTCCTTGGATGCCATGACCGTGCCTCCCGGTGTCCGGTCCGCATCCGTTCGGCGGCGTCCATGGAATAGCGGGTAGACCTAAGCTCTATAGCAACTTCAAAATAGAAAAGTGGGAAACCTGCAAATATTAAGTAAATATCATCTATCTATACCATCCTGGAAAGTATCCTCTTGGGGGTTGCTATGCAGTAGTTGTATTGTATCTATATAATGTTATATATAATTATGACTGGATGGGCCTGGATGGGCCTGGATGGGGATCTACATTCACTTAGTTGGTTCAACGCCCCTGACAGGTAGTCACTATACAGGGGAACGTTGTCGCTACCCCTTGAGCATCCAGCATGCTGGAAGCATCGTAATCTGCCATGACCTTGGAGGACTTCGGTCATGAAGCAGCTGTGAGATCTGAATCGTTTGTGTGGATGTGTGCGGTATATCCGACTGTCTCCATAGCTAAGGTGGTATCTTTTGGCAACTACCACGGCTCTGAAATGCCCAAAGAAAGATAATAAAGTGTCCTGCTGTGTCCTGCC
This sequence comes from Cladocopium goreaui, assembly GCA_947184155.2. Classification (NCBI taxonomy): domain Eukaryota; class Dinophyceae; order Suessiales; family Symbiodiniaceae; genus Cladocopium; species Cladocopium goreaui. The sequence goes on along the minus strand of CAMXCT020004223.1, from coordinate 415,423 downwards.
CACAATTTGTAATGCGGTCAGTTTCATCGTGATGAATCGGTGGGTGAAAAATGCCTTGATGGTTGCAATATGGGCCGGCTCCAGCCGCAGCCCCTTTCCACAGCTGGATGATTCGCTGATGAAAAGGCTGCGCTGGGTCCTTGAAAACCCGAGTCTTCGACGCACAGGTCCTGGACAAAAATGAAGAACCTCATGTGGAGCACAGGCCAACTAGCAACCTCGTCCATCTCCCCTTTGGGTATGGGTCAAACTTGAAGACCCACGGGGCTGTCGGGGCAACAGATTTTTGTCTGTTAGTATTAAGATATACTAAGCATCTAATTGTATTGTGACACACAGCTAGCAACTTAGCACCACCTTAGTACAGTTATTCATTCTCCTCCCCTTCTGTTGCCATAGGGTCCCCCAACCATTGCCATATGTTGCCATCTAATATAGGGATCTCACCAACCGCCCAACCGCATCCTGAAGTCCATCGGGCTGCCCCACAAGCGTGGAGGCCCTGCAAGCTCCTCAGGAGCCTCACCGATTTCAGGGCTAAGTCCCTCATGATTTGAATGAACAAAAATGGATAAGTGCATGACCAAAAACAAAACATCTTATGTTTTTTTGGGGGGAACTACTGTAAGTAATGATATGACTCAGGAAAAAAAGGTCAATTGAATTGGGATCATCATCCCTGACAGTGGTATCACAGTCCCCCAAGTAGCTGAGGTTATCCGGATGAATTTCTTGGAGGATAAATTGAAGACAAACGGCGACTAAGGCTGAGTAGCATTCCTGTCACCCTTGAAGTAGGCATTCAAGTCAACAGTCAAGAGGAAATACTAGAACAGTTTGGATAACGGCAAGTTCAACACCTGCAGAAATTAAGATATACCCTCCGGTAATTTAACATAGCTATGGAAAATGGCCCACTTGTAGATTATTTATGACGATTGACCTCTTACAGAATTGGTGATTTTCCACAGCTATGTTAAATATGACCAGAGGCTACTAACTAGAAGAGGGATCCTAAGTTTTCAAAATCAGCCTTTTCACTCTGGCATACTATAGCTCATGGTTTTATATATATATAATATTATATAGGTTCATTGTATTTCATTGTCCCCTTAGACATGGCGATCGAAATGGCGATCTTGCCATTGGCCAGGACCATCCCTGGCCATCATTCGACCAGGACCGTTTTGAAAAATCGCCTGGTTGGGCGCCACATTCGGCCTCAATGCGGGCGGATCGTGATTCGAAAAACCCGCAACGGGATTCAATATCCACCACTAATTATAATATTATCCATTACATAGATAAAAGAACATAAAGACATGTTACATGTTCATGAAATTACCTAATTATATTATATAATTAATTATCTATGCTTGGTTCAATACCTTAATTCTTGTTGGCAAAAAGTTCGGATCGAAACCAAGCTCCCAGCAATGCCCTTTGTCGCATCACAGGTCCTTGGAGGTGAACTCGGGCGCCAAGATCGACCAACCGGGTCAACCCTTCGGTGAAGCAATGCCAAAAAAAAACATCCGTTAGGGTCTCCAATGGGTCCAATGTTGATGAATACCGACCTGTAATTGACAAACAATCTTAACATAATGTCATCCAATCCATTTTGATATTTTGGTTGTTCCATGTTGTCCTCATGCCCCTCCATCTGCGCCCGCACAGCTCTTTTTCATCTGCACGTCATCAGTGGCCACATCTATAGTGGTGCAAGCGGTCCTTAGCTGGGGCCGATCTGTTGCAATGTCTTGGATTCATCACATTTAACACACAGAAATTGCACCGGTCCCACACAGAAACCCATTGAAATCCGAGGTTCACCTCCGTCTCTTGTAGTAACTCCTACGTCTACGAACATGGATGGGGACTGGGGAAAGAATTGTCCTGAAAAATCATCGTAAACATCTGCAATATCTGCAATGTAGGGACCTGCAGGGGTTAATCATAGAATCATAGCTTGAGGCGACTAAGCAAATACATGTTGTATCGTCCCAGCTTTCGGGAAGACACTCGCTTTGTGGTTGAGAAACTCTTAGTAGCTCCTTGCCTCTCCATTTGGGAATGTGACGGAATATGGATACCCGGATACCCGTCACTGGATAGAACAACACGTGCGCTGCACGGCAAACCGTTTGACCCATAACGCCCCAGCTGCTCCTTGAGGCTGGTTGCAAATTGACCGCGACGACTTTCAACGTGCTCCTCAGCCCTGAAGTCTCGTTGCGATTGGGATCTTGGTCTCATGTTGTCATGGCAACATATGGCAACAAAGACATCTGCAAAAATCATCAAAAATGGACCTGCCGACTCACAAGTCCCCTTATTCACTGAGAGTACTTGGCGTGGTTTCAGATCATATGAATTGGATGTCATCGGATGAACGTTGTGATAATTACCACATACTGCAAAACATAACTTGCATCCGTGCGGGCGGTTTCGGAATGCTCACGCCACAGTTTATGCAGCGGCTTACCTGTGAAACATGATTTCCAAACTTGAAACCCGAAATTAGTCACAGTTAATTTGGATTAATTTGGACATATTTGGACTATACTATACTCTTTCTTATGGGAGTTCTAGTATACATTAGTATACAATTCTTCTTAATTCGAGCAAAGAGACCTCCAAACATGCTACACTCACTTCGATGATCCCACGGAACTGGCGCCTCCTTTTGGCGATACGGCCCAAGCGTTGCCGCTCAGCTGCAGCATCGTCAGCCACCTTAATGCCGATCAGCCACCCAATCCTAGCTTTGTTTACAGGGGATTCATATGATTCAGAAATGCTGATCATATGATGTCATATCCCATAGGATCCATGTATGCTATATATGGGAACATTTACCAGCAATATACCCCAAATGTTAGCATATATACCATACATGGATCCTATGGGATATGATGTCATCAACATGAGGACATCAAACTAGCGGTATGGCATGGCCACTTGCCACCTTCATGGAGAAAACATCTGGCTGGTTGAGAGACATGGGCCCAATAAATATCATCTGGTTGGTGGTATACCTACCCCTCTGAAAAATATGAAAGTCAGTTGGGAATATTACTCCCAATATATGGAAAAACATGTTCTAAACCACCAACCAGTCATGGTCAGAATAGTCAGAATCATGATGATCACTCCAAACATTGGCTGGCAAATGCTGATGATGCTGGTGGTTTCAACATCAATTTCAACAGCACTGCTCAGCCTTTGACGGTGGAAGCTGGTTGGGTTCATTTGTTTTAATTCCCGCATGTCCAGCCAACAACAAACACAGGAGATGAACGGAGGCGGCCATCTAAACAGCCAGGGCACCACTAAGCGGTGCAAAAGCTGTGCAAAGCCCTCAACTTCCTTTTCCGTGGCAATCAGGGTGTGGGCCATGTGAATGTGATCATGGCCTCGGTGCAACATCCCAAGGCTATCGATAAGGCAAATCACCAGTTGGATGGGTAGAGTCACCATCTTTATGAGGAAAAAAAACACAAAACATGTGGCCAACCTCACCATTCTTGTTACCATAAAAACAATGATTCCATATGGCCCATACATCACCATAAACATATCTAGACCTGAAGATGTATCATACAATCAACATATGATAATCACCATAGTATAATCCACATGGTCCATCAATGTCCATCATGATCCGTGCCTAAAGTCACCACAAATGCTCCCAATCCACAACCGCCACAGATTCGCCTTCGCGTCGTTTTCGCAGAGGATCCAAGCGTTCCTCCGCCTCTGTGAGGGTGATGCCTCTTAGCATCTCACGCGTCCTGGCGCACCGTTCTTGTTGTACTTTCCCTTCTAAACAATGGTTTCCACTTCTGCAGGGCATGAAAGGTGCTTACCATACAGCTCAGGTATCAGCAGCAGCTGTTCATGTGTGTGTATGCGTATGTGTATGTGAAAATATTGGTTGCCGATTTATATATGTATATATTTATTTATTTATATTTATTATTTATATATTTATTTATTTATTTATTTATCATTATTCATTATTCATTATTTATTTATCTATCTTTTTCATTGTTATACAATGTCCAGAGAATTGGAGAGTTTGCTATGAATCCGTTGGGGTTTCTCCCCAAGATTTCAAACATGGAAAAATCATGGAGGCCCTGAGGCCCTTTCTCTTGGCAGCCAGCCTGGAGTCATGCACTAAGGTCACATCAGCCTGCAGTTCCTGGTCACAGCTGGATTGTTCCAAGGAAAACAGCGGAAATTCATGGAAATTCACCCAGAATGATGGATATTGAATTGAATTTCATGGCAAATTGAGAGGTGCGGGCATATAATTCATGAATCATTCAAGCACCCCTCTCTCTCAATCTCTTTTCTGGCGAATATGCGCCATATATCCTCATCATCTATCCGCATTATACCATTACATCCCACATCATACCACCATTTTTGCTGGTGAAATCCCCATGGCCAGCGGCTAACCCCAACGGCGACATCGTCGATGTCACGGCCTCAATGAAGTTGGCCTCCCTGAGGCCGTAGGAACCGCTGCTCACCACGCAGATGCCCCGGAGCTGAGCCTGGCACGGGACCGAACCATAGGGAACCCCCGAGGTTCCCAAAGAACCCATATATAATAAGGACTAATATGGATTATACATGATTATACAATATGGATGGATATATGGATTTTGATTATAATATATTATAATATGGTTTTGTCTGAAAATTAGGGATTAAGAAAAGGGTGTGAGCCACTTAGAATAATTAGATCTACTTTCAATACCTCCCACAGATCAGCTTCAAGGTTTCGTCGGGCCTACATGGGCCTACAACCTGTGGCAAACGTGCAACTTGCACCATTGACCCCATGCTGAAATACCTAAGGTGGGAATTGGACCACCCTGTACATGTCCACCAGTCAGCTTTCAACATGTTCCAAGGCAGGCTATGCCTCTACTGCCACGAGGCCAAAAGACTCTTGCCAAAGCGAGGGCATGATAAGCACAGCAGTCCTGAAGCCCGGCATGAAGGATCTGCCATTTTTCCATGGCGAATCTTGACCCACATATAGAAAAGCAGTTGGCTGGGAATTGTATCCCCGCAGGCGTGGCCAAACTAAACGCAAATCTATTATAGCAATCCCTAGAAAAATAGAAAAGTAATTTATAACTAGTCTAGTCAGTCAGATTTTGCTATTCCATCTTTTTGGGACTACGATAACATACTGTAACCTACCCAAGATAGGTTTACGAAATCTTTCCAAGTGTAGAGTGGGGTGCGCCTCCCATGTCCAGATATTGAGGAAGTGACGTGACGTGGGGCACCATTGGGGCCTCTATCTCAAAACAAAGGCACCCAAATCTAGTAATGTTATAAATTCAAGAATGATGGGATATGGAAGGATATTAATGGGATAATGTGGATTCATATGGGATAACAGGGGGATAATAATGGATAATTACCGGATAACTATATATAGTACAACTATAGTACTATATTTAGAATAGACCATCCCCAATAATCCCCAATAGAGGTTTATTGTTGAATATATATACCTCTAGAAACGGGATGATGTAAAATCATATACAATGACCATCCAAAAAAAGGGTTTGCTGCACATGAATTATAATGCAGTTGATGTGTTGATGGGGTATGGTTCGGGGGTATGAGTCTGGGTGTGATTTCAGATATGATTTGGGCTAGGAGTCATGCATGTGGAATTTGCACGTCGAGAAGTCGCCAGCATCATCGCCGATTTTTTGGTGGCAATGGCAGTAGCACGAAGAGGCAAAAGAAACGGGGGCAACAATAAATATAGATTTTATACACGGTAAAGATATTAGTTTTGCAAAGATATTAGTTTATTCAGGCAAACAAGGCAGGACTATGGTCCGATTTGGAGGATTCACGAAGGGACGTCCAAGGAGATGGCAGTTTCTGCCAAGGTTCCATGTTTTGAAAGTCACGTCCAACTCAACGCAAAACAAAAAAAGCAAGTCGTTCGGAATGATTCCGAACCAAATGTGACGCAATCCTACATGTTATTGTACTTTCCTAAAGCTTGATCAATACTATCTTGTAAAGTGCGAGCGATGGATACTTCAAAGGTTCCAACACGTTCCACGTGTCACTGCATGTCTTGGCTCACTCGCATTCCAAGTATCTGACGATAGACAGCATCTAAATCATCAGTGCCAGGCACAATCTTCACATTGCCATGCGCGCGCCTTGGTGAACAAATCATCAAGTCGTAAAGGTTCACCACGAACCGCTGCTGATCCATGGCCCATGAGGTTGTGAGAGCTGCATGTTAGGCCCTGGCAGATGATGATTACACCTGATAAACCGAACACAGATTAGAGGTACCCTCTGTTAATTTAACATAGCTATTGAAAATCACCATTTTTAATAGGTAAACCATCTATAAATGGGCCATCTATACCATAGCTATGTTAGTCATAACCAGAGGGTAAAACTTTACGAATCCAAAGGAATCCAACGAAAACAGGAATGGTTTACTGCTGGGCCACATAGATCCCTCTTGGAAGGCGCAAAACACAAACAGTCCCAATCTCATAGAATTGGATTATGGGAAAAATTACAGGAAAGCCCTATATTTGATGGTAAAAACCATGGTTTCCAATCCAGTCCCAATCTTGTCAGACAAGTTGCAACTGAACCTCGTGCAACGTCTTAGTCCAGCCAGTGCTGACACACAGGAACTCCACCTTTGGAAACCTCGAGTGTGAACGAGGCTCACATGTCCTGGTTTACCAGGACTCCTTGTTATGTCCCCTGGGGGGTCCAAGATCCATACCAAACTGTCAACGCTTCAAAGCCCCAGGACTAACCACTCGTCTGCGCAGCAAACAACAACTTCATTGCAAGCCCAGGAGTAGCATCCTCTATTGTATGCCAGCTGTTTTCCAACTATAGCAACCCCAAGACCTAGAAGGTAACATCCTCTTAAAATCATTGTCAGTGAAATGCCATGAAATGTCTATCTTTTTGGGGAGTTGTTTAAATCTTGCCCTCTGTGGGCAAAAAAAAGGGCGAGCTGAATGTTCCATGAAGAAATCCGCCGGGTGACATCAAGGCCAAGCGCAGGACGATGGCCAAGCCCTTGGCTGGGCAAGGGCTAATGAAGGTGACCTCAGTCACACGGAGATGGCTGGAGCCCACAAGGGCGTCGTGAATCGGTATCTGAGAATCCAGCTGTAGTTCTCAGGCTGTAAATATCTACGTCTACGTATAATGACATGATGCATTTGCAGGGAAATGACCACTAAGTAATACTAAGTGTATATTGGCAACGAAATCTCAAGAAATCGTACTGCAAGCCTTTCAAGATTTTCCTGCACCCCAGGGGTCAAGGTCAAATGACATCCTCAAAATTGTATTTAAGTGCCAATAGGATGGTGAAGCTGTTGTTGGAACTTCTGTCATACTGGGGCTGGATCCCTAGGGGCGGTGGTCTGATTGGTCGGTCCTTTCACGCCAAGCCGCGTATTTCTGTTCATCCGGCTGCACAGGCTGCACTTTGCCATCAAAGTAGCCTGAGCGCATGATGTTTCGGTGCCAACTTGCCCAAGGAAGTCTCACTCCGAAGCCTTTTTCAAAAGGACGGCAACACACTAACTTGCTACAATGCCCAATGGACGGTTACGACAAACCAAGTAATTTACAAGCTATGTATGCCCGAACATGTGCTTTCAGACCAACAACGGCATCAATGGCGTTCCAACAAGTAGAAGATGAATCGATAAACAATGCCACGCTTTGCAGCCTAGCAACCATAGTCTGCACAGTAGCACAGCTTTGTTTTCACTTTGCCTGCCACTGTCCAAAAGGGGTTGCTATTCCTTGGGTTGTATTACCCACCATCTGTCCGGCCTTGGGAAAATTTCTGAACAAAGTCCGCCAAGTGCTGAGAAGTACAAAACCTGAGCAAAAAAAGCTGGACATTGAAGTACCAATTCACGACCGTTGAAATTAGCAGTTTTCAACTTCTATGCCAGATTTTAGGTAGAGATAACAGATTGCCGTCAACAAAAGTCACGCCTATGGCCGTCTTACACACAGTTGCTCAATCCCGGATCATCTTGTAAACGTCGCAAAAATCATCAAACACCCTACAAAAATCTTCAAAAATCCTACACGACTTAAATCATCAAAAATCCTAATCTGCACCGCTGCCAAGGCACATGCAGATTTTGGGGTTTTGGATGAAGGTCTGGTGCAAGGCCAACCTTTTGCGCACGGCCCGGATCCCATGGGTCGCAGGTGCAGAAAAAAAACAAATGTCAACTGATGATCTTGCCCAACAGGGACGGATGGTGTAATATAATGTAACATATATATATATATATATATTTAAATATCTATTTCGACAACTGAACCCGCCAACATCAGACACCAAATAGTGTCTAGCCAGGTTCTTGAAGTGAAGTTTGTATTGCTGAGCAGTTCATGCCTGCAAGGCACAGTAAACACTTCACTTGACAACACTGCAGAGTTGCGGAATTACAAAACATGACCAAACAAACATGAAAAAATGTAGTGTATCCCAACCTATGGAGGTTAGTATGATGGTGATAACATGTTATAACATGTTATGTATATATATATAACCATTAATCATCCCAACCCCCGGCTCCATTGCTCTACCAGTGGCATCTGAGGCTCCACCTCCATCCCCCACGGACCAAAGGGTAGGTTGTAGTCATGGCCCATAACCTGAAAATCCCATGGACCATGATCTGTTCCTGAAAAAAATACCTGGGAAGATCTGGGCAGTCCACTATTGATGGTGTTGTCTGTGGAAACTTTAAGGATTCCAACTTGCATGTTCCTTTCCTGCAGGGCACAGCCATGAGTTTCGCACTTACCTATCCCCATTGTGATTTCAATAAAAACAACAATTTTTGTATGTTGCATGATGTTGTATGATTCGAGGATGGCCCCTTTCAACGATGGCGTGCATGAAGTGCATGTTATTCAAAATGAATCCCGTTTTTTACATCAATGTACTGCCCCAGCTTATTGATGGCCCAGTCACCACATACTTCTTGGCTTTGATGCTCCTGACTAGCAAGCGATGGGTGTGAACGAGTCCGCCCTGGTACTCTACCAGACTGCAACCAGCTGAACATCCCAAAGCTCCGCAAATGATTTCTGTGGGGGATCCCCGACCTGGCCAGGGCTGAAACCGATTCAACGATTAAACCACCATATGCCACTACGAAAAATCACCATGTTCATTTGTGGTATTGTTGTTTTGTGGTGACAATACTTGAATCATGTTAAAACCCCATATTATCGTCACCATCATTGATAAATCATAAATCCGTATCCCTTTTTGTAGTATACTTAAATATACTGTTCCCCATTGTTGAACCCCCATGATTTCCATGTGGAAAACCCAACAAAAAGCGTCCTCAACATGAGCTCCAGCGACGTGCGGCGCGCTTGGATGGACACGGCCAAGTCTGTGTCCAAGTCGCCGGCGCAAGCGCCTATGCCGATGCGGTCAAGTCTGGGCCCTGGGAATGAAGTGATTTTGTTGTCAGCTGTAGTATGTTGACGAATTCTCCAATTTGCAGCTAATACATGTATATATATATATATATATGTATATTACACATTATATTTATAATGGGTAAAAATTAGTTATATTTATCATATATAAATAACAAATATCAATATTATATCAAAATCTCTCTCCCTTTCTATCTCTCTCTATCGCCATCAGGTCACGTTGAAATATGCCCGGGCCATGAGCCCCTCCGTCAAGCCGCCTAGCAGCTGCCCCATGCTGCCACGCCATGCCGTGACCTGATGTCCAACTGGATCAACTGGATCATCACCATCACAACCCCCACAAACACCATAACCGGCAGCATAAAACTACTCACAATAGCAATAAATAAATACCAGTAAACCAGAATAGTAGTACCAAAACCACCATCATCATCATCATCAACATCATCATCATCATCAACATCATCAACATCATCATCATCAACATCATCATCATCAACATCATCATCATCAACATCATCATCATCATCATCATCGTTAACATCATCATCATCAACAACATCATCATCATCAACAACATCATCATCATAAACATCATCAACATCATCATCATCATTATCATCATCAACATCATCATCATCATCATCAACATCATCATCATCATCATCATCAACAACATCATCATCAACATCATCATCAAAAACAACATCATCATTAACATCATCATCATCGTTAACATCATCATCATCAACAACATCATCATCATCAACAACATCATCATCATAAACATCATCAACATCATCATCATCATTATCATCATCAACATCATCATCATCAACAACATCATCATCATCATCAACATCATCATCATCAACAACATCATCAACATCATCATCAAAAACAACATCATCATCAACATCATCATCAACAACATCATCATCAACATCGTCATCATCATCAACATCAACATCATCATCATCATAATCATCATCATCAGCATCAACATCACCATCATCATCATCATCAACACCAACATCATCATCATCATCAACATAATCATCATCATCAACATCATCATCATCATCAACATCATGATCATGATCATGATCATCATCATCATCATCATCGTCATCATCATCATCATCATCATCATCATCGCCATCGCCATCGCCATCACCATCTTTTAATTTGATCTGAGGCGTCTACTGGCTCACCACCACGGATTGTCAACGTCAGTTGTTGCGGCCCTTCACTGGGCACTGCCCAATGTCCTTTCTCGTTCTTCCAATCCTTGGTGCGATGGATTGATAAACTTTAAGTTGGAGCCTGAAGCCATCAATCCCGGAAAGTGCCCCATGGTATAATTTTATTCAACATCAACAAGTCCTGGATGGTAAAGCATCATAACCTTTATTCCTGATAAAACATTATAAGAATTATGTTAACTCATATCAACATTTACTTAGATCCAGCATGATCCAGCTTGTTTTTCATGTTTTACCCACTGGTAAACTAACATAGCTATGGAAAATCACCATTTTTAATGGGAAAATCCACTATTAATGGCCATTTTCAATAGCTATGTTAGTTTACCAGAGGGTAAATCCCATTAATATCCCATTAAATCACTATAAAATCCCATTAAAATCCCATTAAACCACCATTTTCCAGAGGGTATGGTTCCAAACCGCCCAGTAGCATAGACCAGCACCGCCGTGAGCTCCAACTCCCGGCTCTGCTGCACGGATCTCACCAGGGCCTGCGCTGCATAGCGCCGCCCATTGCCGGTGCTGCTGACCATCCCGGGGTCCTTGGAAGCTGCGGTTGAAGGAATAAGTGGGATGCATTTTTGCAATACTACCACGGAGATATGTATGATATATATTGATATATAGTTTATATTGTACTACATTTTCATATTTACATGTAAAAAAATGTGTGGGTACCACATTTTAAATGTGTCGGTTATATACATGCATATATATATAATATAATACATATCATATATACAGTGTAATTACTATAGTCATATATATATATATCATATGGATGTGTGATAATCTAAATAGTTGAATGCAAATCTTGTTGCACTATCTTGTAACTGCCAAGATCTGCAGCCACACCTCCCTGCAGGTTTTTCCAATCAAAGCCCTCCAACATTGAACATGTAACTTTTCACGGGGAAAATATGGGAACATAATGGCAAACATATGGTAAACAGTAGGACTAGCTCAGTAATATTCAGTAATATTGTATATATATATATATGTGTGTGTGTGCATATCTATATATTGACTCTGTATCATATATATATATATATATATCTGCAGTAAATCTTGCAGGCAAAGCCTGGCACACTGCCAAGGTTTGGCCTTTGGCCCTGGGGCCCGGTCAAACAGGCTGGTCTCATCAAACTCATCCTGAATGGACCCGGGTCGTCATAGCTGGTGAATGGATGTTTTTTTTTTCCCTCAATGATGTCATGTGGTAAAAATAGGTGTTGATACTGTATATACATGACCCATAGCCCACATCAACATCCCGGCTGCAAGACAGCCAGATCAAAACAGCTTGTGACTTGCCAAAGATCCAACATGCTGTTGGCTGTTGGTCTCTGTACCTGTTGACGTTTGCTCTTGCAACCCAGCCATGCTTAAAGATACTGGCGATGTCCTTTGCCGAGATGTCATGTGTTACTACCCCGGCTACCCCTCCATCAGCATAGAACCACATTCCAGAACCATGGAAACCTGCGACTTCCCTGCCTGCGTCGCCAGCACAGCTACGCGCAATCGTGTTGTCTCCTGGTGATCCCATGCGTGATGTCTGATGCTTTGAGTCGTGATGTATGCAGCTTCACTAAATGCTTTACATACTTCTGTGGGATGGATTCTTCATACACGAACAAGGAAATCCATGAAAATCCGATACCCTCCGGCAATCCGTGCAAATCCGTGCAACCTGGAAATGGGAATCATTGGAAATCTCTATGATATTCATAAAAAGACGATGTTCCTACCGAAGGATCTCCACCTTCGGCGCCTGCGGTCGAGCTGGGGACTCTAGAGACGGCCTGCGCAAAGGTGGTTTGAAGCATCCAGCATATCTATAACAACAGATTCATAGCCAGACATTGCCGGACATAGCATCATGTAACAAAATATACAGTAAGAACAGTGTAACAGCATAGACAGTACTGATAGGCAAATACAGAACCACATAGCAACATCCACAACGTAGTCAGTCCTGACCATTAAGAAATGAAATAGACCGCACCCGTGCGCTACACGATATAGCGTACGGGCCAATTCTTATAGATTTATATCCTATGGCATGTTATATAACAGCTTTTAGCAATTTCAAATTATAGCAACATAAATAGTTTAACATTATTGTGTAGCAATGTAAAAACATAACAATATTTGGCAGACCGCTTCAACCCAGCATATCATGGCAAAATGGCTGTGAAATGGGGATATGATGGGATATGCGTTTTAACTTCAATCCAATAACATGTTGTCAGGCGAGGATGTGATACATATTACAGTATATCATTTTACAATAACCGTCAGAAATGTGAAGGGAAAAGCAACACATTCCAGTGATGTTGAATTACTGCAATGTCAGCTTCTATCATCAAATAGGTTAACAGACATTCTGTGATATCAGTGATGATCATGCTCCATGTCCGCTCTGAAATTTTGACGAACTTATATTTTGATCATCATTGGATGTGAATTTGTTTGCCCAGTCTGTGTTGATTTCAGTCTGTTTCTCTGCTTGCTACTGCGTGGGCCCCCAGTTCCAAGCATGTGTAGTTGGATCTTTCTTCAAACAGATATTTTACTACAGGAAACTTCGTAAAGGATATCAGTGATATATCAGTGATATCAGCTGTAAGTCATCCTGGGCACCGCCTATCTGTTGGTCCTTACTCCGCTGGCGCCTCAACAGCAGATCGGCCCCTTCTTGGAAATTGGCTGCCTGTCGGAGCGCATCTGCCGAGTGCTGGGCCCTGAGGTAGGCTACTCCTGGCGGCGTTCGGCGTCCCAATGGTCCCAATGGGTCGGGATGGGAACGACCCTGTCCTCCAAAGACCACCAGCCCCGCTAAAGCTTTTCTTTCGCAAAATGCCTGCCAGATCTGCCAGTTTCGCGAAACTGCCGAGATTTCTGGCAGCGCCGGTACCCCAACGACGGGAAAACAACAGCATTTCAGCCGCTGAGCATGGAAAAACCACCCGCCTTGGCCTCGGCCAGTTGAGAAATGGGAACTTTGCCCAAGTCTTGTCCGGGAAAGGCATCATGGTCCCGAAGCACATGCCACCTGGGGCAATAGGATGGGTGTGGTGCGCGAATCTGAACGAACCAATTTGGAGCAGTCGTTGGCTCAGGTCAGACCAATGCAAAACAAGCAAAACAACCTATAGGTGAAAGCATACAATCTTTGAACTGCCCGCGCTCCATTGGAAAATGCTGGGAAAAACTATTTGTTGGTTGGTGGATGATTTATTGGGAAAAACATGGAACAACTTCGGGTTTCCATTCGATTCCCGCCAGGATCAGGTTGAAAACACTCCCAGCTGGGGACATCCGCACCTTGGGCGCCACTCACCCTGCTGGGGCGGCAACTTCTCCTGTGCACAGGGCTACCTTTTTTTGGTGGAAATGGGTATGGATCAAACATGAATGAGTTCTTCCTCCTGGTATCTCCTGGTGTTCATTGCACCCCTTGACAAAAATCCTGGTTCAGAACGTACATTATTACGTGTAAGTACTGGATTCGACGCCTCCAAAATGGCTCATTCTAACACGATCAGGCTGTCATTCACTACATGGGGCAAAGGTTGGCAAAGAATTTTGAGGCTCGGACCCCCCTAAAAAAGACCACAAATAACTCGGGACTCACCCATGAAAAGGTGACTCCACATGATTTCTGATCGAAATTTGGTAAGCCTGCTGATGAATCCCAATTTATTAAAGGCCTATTGGCATGATGCATTGGTTTTACAACATGGACCAATCAATGGCCACCTCATTAAATGCTCTGGGGCCAAAATGCTGCCTGCGCTTTCGGCACTGCTTTCTCAGGACTTTTCTGACGTTCTTCTGCAATGCGCTGGTCTTCTTTGGTCGCCAGAGCAACACACAGCCTGAATGACCCAACAAATCCAGACTGCACTTGGACAAGGTCCGCACAGACTCAACACTAACATACCTTTCAACCTGTCAATCCAACAAATTCTTAGGCATTGTCTCTCCCCACAGGGGTTATAGTAGTTACCCAGAAAAAAGAAACAAAACATGCTGTGAAACTAGGACCAAGTGTTTCACGCACATCATGTACTGAGAAATTCAGGGGATCCCAGGGGTTTCGTGGGTTAATCCTTCAAGTTAGAAAATGGTTCGCCCACTTACTCTCCATTTGCCATCAATTCACTGTAATCGTCCCCCCAGTTTACATCAGTTTACCCCACGAAGGGCCCCTATTAATAGCTCCAAAGTGGCAACTAGCAAACCACCACCACCACCACCACCAACAACAACAACAAGAGCAACAAGAACAAGGAACTACTAATTTAAAAAATAAAAATAATGTGAAGACACCCCGGTTACAAGTATTGGATTTCGTCCAGTCACAACTAGCACTTTCCTCTACAAATTTTGTTCCTAGCAATTAGCAGTAAGCACGCATCATTCCCAACCTTTTGGCCCAGGAGCTTCGCCCGAAGTTCGCCCTCCAAACCCAAGGGCAGTACCGTGGGCAGAGCCGAGGCAGTGGGGCCGCGGGAGCCTCGATTTTTGGAATCCAGGATTGAGAAGAATGAACAAATCTGCGGCAGATTGCGTATACAGAGGAATCCATGAGCCTCCTGGATTCCGATGATGGGGTTCTTCCTAATCTCTTAGAAAGCAATTCTTGCAAGCCGACATGATCCGACATGGCCAGTGGATTCCAATGGCCTCGGACTTTCCAGCGCTGGATGGTCAGGGGCCCAGCATCGCAAGTGAAAGCGCCGCACATGTTGGCTGCTCGTCATTGCGGGCATAGAATGGGGAAGAAATTGTGGAAGGATTCCCTCGGCTAGTTGAAAATCATTGAAAATCCTTAGAGAAACAAATCACACCATGTTTTGGGGAATCCTATAGGATATTAAAACACTGAGCATTTCAGTTGATGTCCGAAAGGCAAGCTGAGTTGCAAAGTGTCCATCCCTATCAACTACTCCTTTTGCAGCAATGGATGGTGTCTCTCTTGCTGCTCTTTCTGCATAGTATGGTGGCAGCAGGTCACCACGGGCGATTGTGAATTGCTCAGCTATAAAGCCACGTTCATCAACAGAATGGACACCAGTTTTGAAGAAAATAAGGCACAAACAATTCACTACAAGTCCTGACTCCTGATTCGCCTATTGGATGCCAATTTCATGCCAAGTACTTGCAGCTAGACTGCTACACGTCTTGGCGCCGATTGGAACGTTCCATTGAGCTCTGCACGGATATTTTCCAGCTCTGCGGTGGATGCGGGTGCCATCTGCAAGTCGGATCCAAGTGGGAGACGGGTTCTTCGTTATCACAACCAACAAACCGACAACACACACATACATATATATATATATTTATTTATTTATATTTATATATATAATTAGGTATATATAATTAATTAGGTATATATAATTAGATTGTATATATATAATTACCATATGCGTGTGTGTGTGTGTGTGTGTGTTGTGTAGTGTGATATATATGTATACATTATTCTATACTTACGCGCTCTCTCTCTCTCTATATATATAATATAATATATGCACATATGCAAATTTGATCAATTTTGATAAACAATGATGAGCATAAAGTACCTCATCCTCAGACAGACATTGCTAGTTAGCGAGTTTCGTATGTTTGACCTCCGGAAAATACGCTCGTCATGGGCATGGGGAACAATCATTCCAGCTGGAGGAGACTTTAGAAAATAAAAACCAAACTATCAACCAAATGTGGTTGATCTTTTTTTGTGCTTCATTTCTGCCTTTATTTGATAATTTTAAACAAATATTGTATGATGATTTTGATTTAATTTACAAGCACATTTAAATATCATTCCTGTCTTCACGATTTTGATGGTTGAATCCTATTGTTCTTGATACAAGTTTTTAAAATTGCTAAACAACACCACAAATCACCGTGTATGCCAGTTCTTTGGACAATGCAATCGTGCGGAACATTGCGGAACTGCTTAAAATCCCACTATATATATGTGTATATATATATAATATAAATATTTATGAGATAAGTTGAGATTAGATAAGTAAAACATTCAACTAGATTCTAGATCGAAAAGTACATGAAATTGCTATTTTTTGGGAGCTTCGCTGGTGAAATCCCCATGAAATCGGCTTGGCTGCGCCTGCGTCACGGCATGGTGCGCCTGGTCTGCCAGGTGCTCTGCTAGCTGGCGTAGGCCAGCACCTGAGGTGCTTTGGCTCAGTTTCTCCAAGGAAACTGAAGGATTTTGACGGGTCTTATCATGTTTTCTGTAGGATTTCATAGGATTCATATCGGATTTCATGGGAATTTGCTTGGGTCGATTTCGAGTTCATGTCGGAATCGAAAAATTGGGTGAATCCATGTGAATCCCAATGGATGACCATCCCATAATGCTATGAGGTATAAAAACCAGCCATTTTAAACTGGATGTTACAACGGGATATCATTGGAATGAAAAACGGCAAAAAATATTGCAACATGATATCGCTTTCTTCAACTATTCAATTCTGGTTGGTGGTTTCAATCCCTCTGAAAAATATTAGTCAGTTGGGGTTATTATTCCCAATATATGGAAAAATAAAAAATGTTCCAAACCACCAACCAGTTAATTGGAGGTTCGCCATGGCGATTTGGTGGGACAGGAATCACCACCGATTCCATTGCCCAGATGTCCCACATCCTCCTGGGGCTCCGGCAAGCTGTGTGATGAACATTTGCCTTGGCCAAAACAGGTTAGAAAACAGTCGTTGCTGGAAAGGAATCTGGAATCGGAGGATTAAAGAATCCAGGTTGCAGCAAGATCAGCAAGGTTTCGTCAAACTTCAATGAATAGTTTGGTACTTAGTGCATAAGTACTTAGTTACGTGCATCAAACAGTTGGGAAAGTCACCTCAATCGTTGCAAAGGAACATGTTTGAAACTTCCCTGATGCCCCCCTGAGAATTTTCAGGAGATTGGCTAAGGCTCCTGCATTGGAGGAGTTGTGCAGGCTATAAAGCAACCTCCGCAAAATCATTGGCTCATGGAAACACAAATTATGGTGATCCCATGAGTACATATGAGTACCACTCAGTTAATTTTCCTTCTCACCTCATGGAAGGAATCCCTCCCCAGAGCTGTAGTACTGAGTGGATCTGAGTGGTCTCTTGCAACAACCAGTGCAAGCCAAACTTCGAAGAACAACGTCTTGGGCCCCAGCTGCATCAATTGCTCCACCACGGTCTCGTTCATGAGCTTGATGTGCGACCTGTGCGGAAGTTGATGAATGCAGGTGTTCATGTTCAGCCACCTTGGGTAATTATAGAATGCGGAACCAGGGGCCTGAACCATCAGAAGTTTGCTCCTGATATGTGTTTTCCAAGAGAATTCCCGGCAAAAGTGCGAAACGGAAAGTTCCCTAAACAAGTTCCCAGCCTTGTAAGGCCCCCCAAAAAAAAAGAACTCAGAAAGTTCCTCTAATTACAACAGATCACCCGGGCGAAGTTCCCTCCAAAAACGCCTACATTTGGGCGACTTGTAGGGGAATGGCAAGCACATATTCCACTGAAATGGATGGTTTGGGATAGGTTTCTCATAATGAAAGGATGAGGGGCTCAGTGTACCATGTATACCATGTATACCACATATCATCACAGCATAGCTATGATCTGCACTGATCCCTGGCAGAGGTGTGCTGCCGAGCGTCGGTGTTGCCATGACGATCTGGAGGACTTTCACCTGCACCTGGATCAGCCACCGGATTCAGATAGGAAGATGGGGGGATGAGAAGTCCACATCACACAATCAATGGGAATTATATAGGCCTTATATAGGCCTTATATGGTAGATACCTCCAATTTAGGATCCTGGAATGGCCATTGACACAAGGCCTTTCTGAACCACTCCCCGGTAACTTGTCATAAGATGCCCGGCAGTCTCATCGCCATTGGCCGCCTGCAACTGCGGATGACCTGCCTCTCTAGGCTCATCTCTCTGTCTCAGCCCATGATTATATGTATTAATGCTCAAGTGCAGCTATCTCTCCATACTAGGACATAATAGCTATAGGTATAGATATACATCTGATTATATTTTAGATATATTGTGTTTGCGGTGGTCATATGTCTATATATATATATGTGTGTGTATATGTATACATACATAAGAGGTATAATATACATGCATAAGCTACACAATCCACCCCAATAATCCTAGAAATTCTTACACTTCCCCCAACCAGCCCACTTGGCCGCTTCCCACTGACGCCCTCACCTGCTCCTTCATCAGGTTCACCACAATGGCCACGGACTCATCTTTCACAACTTCTCGCAAAATCAGCCTGGAAAATCACAGCTGGAAATGCCATGAAATGTATTCAAATCATCCCCTTGGGGCCTCCAGTCTTGGGACAAAAGCGGCTTGAATCAAATAGCATCAAATAGCCAGCCCAGTGCTAACGCTGATGGCTAGCACAAATGGGCAAAACCTTCCAATCGGAATAGCGGACTCTGGCACCGGAAGCGGGCCAAGGGTAAATCTAATCATAATATATCATAATTATGCTTTTTTCTTGAGCTGTAATTAGCTACATCGTGAAACAACTAATTTCCAGGCCTCCTGGCGACACTACATTTATCCTGATCTATGTGGCAAGTATATGCAAATATAGTTGCAAATATCTATGCCATATGCACTTTCTAATTGTGTCCAATTGGAAAACAATCACCCCGAGTAGGTGTAACATTCTCGGTTCATACACCAGCCACACCAGCCACACCAGCCACACCAGCCACAAGATATTTGTTTATGAAATCGGCTGCCTGAAATCCCGCTGGCAGAAGGGGCCTTTGAAGGCATGATAGCGAGATCAACACGATCTTGTTGTGAAAAGTCTCACAGGCCTTGGTGGTTTCAGCTACAGCATGGAACCTGCGGGAGATTGGAAGATCTTGGCTGGTGACTGGCCTAAGATTGAAGATATGCAAGTTGGGTCTTTAGTTGGATGAGCACATCCTGGAAACTCACAGGACAATCCGAGCAAAAAAAAATTCAAGACTCACTCTGAACCTGAGTAGTCTTCAGGATTTCAAATGGAGCCTCCAGACAATGCCAAAGATCGGCCAAAGGACTTCATGCAGTTAATGGATTCAATTCATGGCATTGATTTCCACTAGCCGGATGCGACTGGACATGTGTAGAAAGATAGAAAGAACAATAGATAGATTATGATAATTAATGATAGATGGATAGATAGATTGATAGATAGGCAAATAGATGGATAGATAGACAGCTAAACAGGCTAAACAGTACAAATCGATACAGCCACTTTGACTCGCTGACGGCCTGACGGGCCCTCAGGTCCAAGCCATAAGGATTGCACGCAAGATTTCCTCCAACGGGAAGTGAGAAGGAGCACCTAGCAGCTGTGGTGTGTGACTAGGATAGTCACCCCGCAACAAACTGAGTAACATGACTAATGGGATAATAGTGATATATGATCACCTATTAGTGGTAAACCCAATAGTAAACGTAAACTCGGCCAAGATCACCATAAATGGGTTCGATTCGAACCCCCAAATGGTAGGTTCATTAATTAGGTTTACCGCATTGGCAACGTCATAGCAAGATCACATGCAGTAACGACCCCCTCAACCTTCCAAACTGCAACTTCCAAACTGCAAGATGCATCAAGATGCAAAGCAATGTGCCAACAACGCCATTCATCAGACTTACCCAAATTGATCCCATCCAAAAAAAAAATAAACACCCCATCCATGGTTCCACATGGTTCCATTCCCCTAGTAAATCAATAAATCATGGTTTCTGGGGTGGTTAATAATGTTAATATTGGGGGGAAGGGATTCTTCATGATTCCTCCAAAGCCCTCATAAGTTCACCGGGAAGCCGCACCCCCATTGGAATCCTCTTTGTGGTGGCGAATCTTCAAGATGGCCCGGTCCGTGTACTCCTAGCACCCCGAAAGAAATGTCTCAAAAGGGCTCTGGGGATGTGAGGATGTGAATATGTTGCTGCTCATGATTTTATGTTGGTGTTTGTGTTTTAATCCTCAACTATTGCAATTGGAAAAGCAGAATTGTTGCTGCTGTTGCTGTTGTTTGTCATGCTGGTTGGTGGGTTCAACCCGTGAAAAAAATGAATCCGTGGAGTCAGGTGGGATCATCTCAGGATTTCTCATGTCAAAATGGCAATGCTCGAATCACAACAACCACATCAAAGCCCATTGAGGTCCGTTCCCTCTCTCTCTTCCTCCTTGTGGATTACACAGCCCTCCGTTTTTCGTCGGATCTTTGAATTGAAAGCAGCCAATAATCACACAGCCGAAAGCTGATTCAGCTCCTTGATCAAAGGGTACTTCTTGCGGCATTCCTGGCCTCGCAACAGCAATGGAGGTACCGCTAGCGCGGGACTGGGAGATCCCTATCAGACCACCTCGCTGGATTTCGGGGTGAAGGGTTGCCATAAATTCCATAAATATTGCCGTCTTTGCTGGATTCTCCTTGATTTAACGTTCTTAAAAAGGCTTATTGATATGTTTTACCGGACTTTCGGCTGCCCAAGAAAGTGCTCAGCTCTCGGACTGAGCTCCCGCAAATCGGTTTCCACTTCTTGACCTTGGACAATGGATGGCCTAAAGAGAGCAAGCTTGAACTAAGTGGTACAATATGATGTATGGCTCATACATTCTTTATGAGATATGTGTATTCGACATATTATATATATATAATTAATAATAATAATAAGAATAATAATAATATGCATGTGTGTAGTATGTACATTCAAAATCCACGTATATCTTGGATATTTTGATAACTTGTGATGCTGCTACATTCTTCCATAAAATCAAATAAAATCCAATGATCACCATATAATACCAAAAATATTTCAGATATTTCAGTTTGATATCCCCACCTTTATCCGTCCTTAACCAGCTGGGGGGGTTCAAGACTGCTCATGTTGGCTCCTCCAAAGGTGGTTTCCTCCAAGAATCTGATGTGGCTGGTTTACCGCACCCTTGATGCCAGTAGGAAGAACCCTGAAGAACTGACACTCTTCTTAATATTCTTAATATAATTGCTGATTGTGTACAGTGACCCGCTGGCAGGGGAATGCATAGGATTCCTCATGTTCTTGAGCAGATTTTGCTTCGTTTGTTTCGAATTGTGACCAAGCTGATACCAGGCTGGTTTGCCATTTCAACTCGTCCCAAACGATAGAACTTGCCTAATCCCATTTCTTTTAAGGAGGGACGTTATACCTTCTGGGTATTTAACATAGTTATGGAAAATGGCCCATTTGCAGATGATTTATGATAATTTCCCTATTCAAAATGGTGATTTTCCATAGCTAATTACGTTCTTAAATAATTAGGCAGAGAGTGACAAGACTAAAAAACACTTGAAACAACAAGTATCACTCAGCTTGTCTCTCTAGAACCACTGGTTCTAGCCCCCAACGCCATGGGTCACACCCCATTCTTGTTCAGGTCCTTCCCTTGGTCCACCCGGCAGAGCTGCATGCCATTGGCGACCCCTTGAGGGGCCTCGCTCCCAACGTCAAGGATCACTTTCGACATCTTTATCATCTTTGATCTGGAAACTGAAATCCCATGTTTGATCTGGAAAATGTTGGAAAAATGTAATTTCCTACATGCTCCAACCTGAACATCTTTCCACGAGAGTGTTCATGGGCTTGCGTGGAATAATGCCCGCCTTTGGGCTCGTGCTGCGACGCGGTGAAACCGCCCCACACCGCGACTCCCGGCCAAGCGTTGTGAAAGCGTGTCTGTCTAGGCTGCAATGAGAGCTGGTGCTGGGGTGCCTGTGATTGTTGCAAAGTGAACTCAGGAATGTGGTTAAAACTTGCTGCGTTTTCAGTTCAGTGCATGCAAGAAAGTATGGACCAGCAACCATGGACTGATCGTGTGTTCCTTGTGTTCCTGAACAGTTGATGGCCACACTTGTTCGGTGGGCTTGATCAACTCAAAGCTTCAGTTTGCAGCGACATCAGCAAATACTTAAGCGTATGGGCCAACACTGGGAACATCAATGGATCCACAAAATTGGTCATTTTTAGTCAAAATGTGTCATTATTAGTATCACAGCATCCATTTTTCGGGGTCAGTTATTTTACCCATAGCCGAACATGGCGGTGGGTCAAAATTGAAACCCTGAAGCCTGAAACCTGCAGATTCATGGATTTAATGGCATTAACCATCCAATTTCTTGATTTTATAGTCAATACCCATCTCTAAAAAGTGCCATTAGGGATGCCCAATTCTGATCCAGATGTTTTTGGGTCTTCACAGCGTGATCTGCGCAAAATGCTGACGAAAACTCCGGTGTTTCCCCTTTGCGAAGGTGCACCATATGCTCGGTGCGGCGCATGCCCCGCAAGCGTTCGCTGGGATTGTCACCTCGCAGGAACTGAGGAAGGCTGGGAAAGTTGGCTGGAAAAGGGCTGTGCCCAAAAGGAGAAAACCCATGAACAACTAATTCTTGGTGTTTGACTTGCTTGACGGTTTCTGAAGGTTTTGAAGGTTTTTGATGTTTGGATTTTCTGCTACATTGCTACATTATGTTTCCTGGTTTCGGATAGTTCTTGCGTAGTTCATCGAAACTTCAACTACCAAGCATTTTGGATACCCAAAAACTACGAGAGATATCGTCAGGATCGTCGGTTCATGTTGGTTCTAAACCGCTTCTTGGGGGAGTATTGCCGCTCACTTCTGCGTATTCCTGATGATGGTGGCGGTATGTGGAAAGGCCACCATGAATGCAGATCATTTTTCCCATCGCGTTTCCACATCTATGTTACTTTTAGCCTATATACAACCATATTCAACCATTATGGGACTTAGTACCATAGTCATACCCACCAGTAGGCTATAGGTTTTGAACACATCCCCAGCTGGGCGTTAAACCGCCAGGGCGCGTGTTGATGCAATGGTCGCCCTGGCCACCAGCTGAAAGCCCACCTTTCTGGCGGCGGAAAGCGTGGAACTTAGGCAATCGAAGGCACCTGAGAAGCCGCTACCGCCGTTTCCAGATGTGGAAAAGCCATGGCCATGAGGAAAACCTAGGAAAATGATCACAAATGATCTATATATGGTGCATATATATATATATATATTCTGGGTTGTTCACATCTATGGCAATGTTGGTTGGCAGGGGAAATGGCTGATGGCAATAGGAAATCCCTCTATAAATAGTAAGCTAAATGATTGTTGTTTTATATATATATATATTATATCGTTCTATGTCCAGAAGGTAGCTTCAACACTATTCTGCAACTTGAGTTGCCGCACAAGGGTCGAAGATAATGGAAGAGTATGGAAGACTTATCCACTTATTCCATCTTAGTCCCAATTATTTGGATGGCCGCTGAACTGGTCTTTTGGGAACCACCTGCGGGTACCACCATCAAATGCATTCAAATGGGACAATACGAAACATGTCACGACTATGAAATCCTGGAACCCAAACCCAAACCCCCATTATTTGTCCATGTTTCTAGCTGACTAGCCCCTCAATCTCACGAGTCTCACAGTCAAATCCTCAAGACAAACTGGATGTCTAGACTGGCACGTCACGTGGGGACTGAATCCTTCTGCCAAAGATCGCTGGTGACCTAAATCACCCGATTGCATGAATGTTATCAGTCAATTCCCATTACATCCCACATTGATTGTCATTGATACTTGTACCATTGATATATATATATATAATGGAGAGAGATAATGTATTAAATATATGATATCATTGCAACATGATAATGTTTTATTTTCATGTTTGAATATCATGTAATTTTATACCTACATATATAATCATATACATATATAGTGCCATTGTTATTGAATGTCAGGTGATTAAATCCATTGACATTCCATCTCATAGCATATTGAAACATTCTATTCGCATATCTATAATCAATTGAATATTACTACATCTCATTGAAATCATCGTTATATTTCATGTCTAGTCACCATCTCCTGCTTCATCTTCGTCCCCATCGCCGATCATCAAGGTCGCAGTGCCTGGCCGATCCCCATGGTGACGACTGTAACAATTACCATCCAAATGAACTGGCACAAAGGCCCATGTTATCGATGTTGTGTCCAGTTGGGCCCAGTTTATAACACATAAAACATTGCACATAAAACATTGTAAAACCATGTGTCATCCAGATTTAGCGGCAGCAACATGGAAGATAACCCTGTGCAACGGAGCCCCTGGAGCCCCTGCGCCTCCTGGTGCCAGATTGCGGAACGCACAGTGCAGCCACTGTTCCTGCTCCAGTTGCCACTGTGCAGCAAACTCCTGGACGGCTAAGGTCATGGTGCACCAAAAGCTCGCACCAAAAGCTCTTTGCGGCGGTAAATTTATATGGATTCTTCTTTTTACTACTGCAGTCCATCGGTTTCTATATATATACTTCAGGAGGAACAAAGTTTATGCTTCTTGAAAGCTTTACAAAACATCCATTTCGGTCAACCGCGGATCACATTTTCAAGTCCGTTTTGTGTGGCAGGTGTGGGACGGTCAATTATCACCCTCTTTTAAATATATAAGATTTTAAAGCTTTTGGAAGGTGGGAATGCGACCGGGGTACGACAAAGCTCCATGCTAGGATTCTACGGGGAAAGGGTGTGCAGAAGAAGAAACCAACCATGTTCACTGTGGGAAGCTCAACAAGCGCAACTTTTGTCCTACCAGTGCGTCACGGCACATGTGTAGCAGTGCAGACAAAGAGGATGGAGGCAGGCATGTTATGTGGAGTAATGACCAAGCTGAAGCAGGTGCAAAAATCAGCAAATGACTTGGCAATCCCCACTCAATAAGCTTTTTGTACCCTTCAGGAGGAACAAAGTTTATGCTTCTTGAAAGCTTTACAAAACATCCATTTCGGTCAACCGCGGATCACATTTTCAAGTCCGTTTCGTGTGGCAGGTGTGGGACGGTCAATTATCACCCTCTTTTAAATATATAAGATTTTAAAGCTTTTGGAGGGTGGGAATGCGACCGGGGTACGACAAAGCTCCATGCTAGGATTCTACGGGGAAAGGGTGTGCAGAAGAAGAAACCAACCATGTTCACTGTGGGAAGCTCAACAAGCGCAACTTTTGTCCTACCAGTGTATACATATATATATTACTATATATTACTATAAATTACTATGTATTACTATTACTATTACTATATATTACTCGATGTTACAATATATTACTCGATATTACTATATATTACTATAGTACTATATATTACACCATATTACTATATATTACGATATATTACTATATATATATATTTCTATGTGTTACTATATATATAGAGAGAGAGAGTACGTTTTCACCACGGTATAGATTCCACTGTCGTGGTATGACCAAACACCTTATATATATATGTATTACTATATATTACTATTTATATTATATATGGAGATTTGTCAGAAAGATTGATACGTGAAAATTGCTGTCCATCTGGGAAACTAGTAACGTTGTAATGGAACATCTTCCTGGCTTGATGTTTCGCCTCGAAAGTTACCCCAACAATCCCAACATCCGACCGTTCATCACTTTCCCCATTGGAAGTACAAGTTTCTAAGTTTTAGAACCAGTGCCATGTCATAATTGATGGGTACCCTCTGGTAAACTAACATAGCTATGGAAAATCACAATTTTTACTATAAATGGCCATTTTCAATAGCTATGTTAGTTTACCAGAGGGTATATCCCCAAGGAAAATGCTTGGTTTTATACCCCCATGGACGGACTGGACAAGCCCAGTCCAATTTGAATGGATCAAACCTCCGGAAGCTTGGTGAACACACACATAGCTAGAATATGATGCAAATGGATGTTTGTCCAAAAAAAATGATATATGGCAGTGTGTCAAAACCTTGTACCCCTGGTGAACATCAAAATAGCTGGTAAATGGATGTTGATCCCCCTAAAAATGATATTAATAGGTATTGATCCATACCCATATATGCCAACCAATGATGGTTATTACTTAGTTACCATAGTCATATCATGTCACCCCATATTATGATATATTATGGTGGTTATATCCCACTAGCATAGCATAGCATAGCATAGTAATAACCTCAACTGCCTCTTGATCCATCCCCACATCTTTCCGATCCTCTGCACTTGTCCGTTGCCACCCGTCTCTGCGACCTATCTCCAATGCAGCTGCCGTGTTTTCAGGCCTCATCGGTGGGCCCACATCAAATGGAGGAACGACATGCGAGGGTCGGAGAACAAAGGGTTTTTGACGCCTCGAATTTCTAGATGTTCAAACTAACTCAAGACCTACCATGCATGAATTCGGTGGTCTCTAGTAGTACGAGTAGAAGCCAGTGGGTGCAAGATTTTTCCATTCTTGCTTACATCGAATCATCCAATGAGAAACTGCTGGGCCTTCATTCAATGCGCTTTTTGTCATTTCTTTGACCCGCTCATCAATGGTGGTTGTAACTGGAAAACATCATCATTCCATAGCCATCCATATCCATCCATATATCCATCTCCCACCTCAAACCCAAGTCTTTGGCAGCTTCCTCGACGGCTGCCATGTAGTTATAGACTCCAGGGTATGGTGGGCTGGTGATGATGGCATCCACGGGCTGCAAAACCAGCTCCTCAGCTGGGGATGATGAAAAATTCAGATTCAACTTGGGGAGATCAAAGAAAAATGCTTCATCGAAATCCAATGGCTTACAAACTTAAGCCCACTTACCAACCAAAAAATCCAAGTCGACTGGTGAAATATGGTGAAATACAGCCCCCATTTTTGGGGGGTTTCCAAACAATGGGTATACCCCGAAATCATCCAGCTACTTGGGGTGGGATATGGCATATCGGTGGGATTTTCCATGATTTTCCCATGGAAATCAGCTACCAGGATGCCCTGGATGCCCCAAGCGGCTCGATTGTCACCTTGCCGCACCCGCGCGCAGGTCCCGGTCTCACAGCCGCGCGAGCGCGAGGCGTTTCGAAGCCGCGCAAGGCGTGTGGTGAACAGCTGGCAGGCAGCGGTGAAATGCTTCAGGCCAGGCCTGGTGCCAATGAGGGGGTTTAACCATGGAAAACCTAGGGATTCAACCATGAAATGACTTGGAGATTTCGCGAAAATTTGTATCACATGATTTTGACCGATGATTTTAATCCTGGTTTTGATCCCCAGTTTTTTTTGGATAACCATCATGGATTTAATGATTCAACACCTATAATAGGATTTAACCATCATAATATCGGGTTGCAACCCATAATTCATGTCACATTGCAACCAAGAAATGGGGATGGGATCAAGTCAAAATCCATGACTTATGGGGTGATGAACTTTACAGTACCATGCATTTTGAGATTCATTCACCGAGCTACCAAGATGTGACATATTTTGAATGATTCTGATGAACCAATGGCATCCAATAGCTATATGCCGTTCAAAGGAAAAAAAAACCAATGGGACATTCAAAACAAGTTTAGCTAGGATGCTCTCAGCGCGATGGCATGGGCAAATAGGATCCAGTTCAGCAACTTTGATGATTGTGGCTGAAATGAATACACCACAAAACCCGCCATGGTCCCAGTATGCCGCTCCAATCTGCCGCACCAAGCCTTCAGACGGAAAACACTTGGGCCACTTGGGTTCTTTGTGTAAAATAGGCCACCCATGGCCACCCAAATCCCTGTAGTCTATCATAGTTTCATATAGTTTCACCATATATTCCATGTGTTTCCCTATTGAAATGCCCAAGTTTTCGGGGTGTCAGCTGGCACCTCTCATCCCACTGCGTGGCCACCAGCCAGGCGAATCTCAAGGCCCGACGGATGGCCTGCGGCTGAAACGGTTCCAGGGGTCCAGGAGGATAACCGTTGGGCAAAAGAGGAAGGTGAAGTGATGTGAAGTGTCTGGCTCTAGCACTCTATGAAAAACAGTTGCGATATGAAAGCACTCTGCAGCATCAGCAGTGATCTTACAAAATATATTCAGATGTACCCTCTGGTAAACTAACATAACTATGGAAAATCACCATTTTTTATGGGAAAACTCATTATAAATGGCCATTTTCAATAGCTATTTTGACATAACCAGAGGGTATCAAGATTTACAAAGAATTCACGGGGATGGAACCCAACGGTCCGACTTGAGCCCTTGAGTCGGAGCATGCCGAAGCACTCACCCCAGTTGAAGTTCTTGGACATCACCAGGATGGCAATGGGATGTTGTCATGAGATGAGATGTGAACCGTTCGGGTTTCCAAATGATTCAACGTTCACTGGCCATTTGCCTAAATTCAGTAAGGTATAGTATGGTATATGATTCAGGGCCCTAATTTCTATGGCTTTATAACTTTATATAGTACGGATTGGTACCGTACCCCCATTTTAGGGTCCCAAAAAAATCCTATTGAAGCTGGCCTTGTCGGGGACGGAGCTCCGCAGATGGGTCTTGAACTGCTGCAGGCTCCTGCTGCTGTTGCTTGTTACCCTCCCGTAATCAATGGAGGTTTGAATGGGAAAATCATCTAGAAATAAGGGTGATTTATTGTAACAGCACAATGACTTGACATTAACAACCAGTACTAGCACCAAAAATTAACAACAGCACCAATCAGGCCATCAACTGCTGACGCAACTCCTGTTTATGTCATGTCATAGCATCAATAAGAGCACAACTAATTACACAACCTCCTTCGTGCAGCCGTCGAGTACAAGACAAACCAGTGTACAACACATAAAGCATCGACAAAATAACCACACAAGGCAGGCAAGATCGGAACAGCTTGCTGGTTTTCAAGACTCATTGTCAATTGGGATTGTTCTTGCATGCAAGCTGGAAACCAAACTATTTGATGTGAAAGCACCATCCAATTCCAGAGAAATTATTGGTCATCAGTAATAAGGCCATGATCCTTAGTTACCCTTAGTTGTACCAAGAAAATGCGAAGAAAATTGTTGTTCGGTCTTGTGGTTGGTGGTTTCACACCAAAAGCATGACCAGACTTAGTCAACTAATGGATCATCATTCCAGGTATGGATATCATTTGGTGTTATAGTAGCCCTCAAAAGATAGAAAAGCTGGAAACCTAGAAAATATGGGAAACATGACCTCAACATGATGATTTTCCAGTTCGCTACGTTAAATGACCAAAAGCTCAACCGGAGATGAGTCGAAACGTGTCGAGACCCTCCCTTCGCCGCTTCGCTCCAGTTGGTGCCGCTGAAGTCGGAGATCTTGGCACAGGCACCGCGAAGGGCTGTCAGGTCGATGTCCTACGACGATAGAACTGGGTTTGGTAGCGGATCATGGGGATATGATGGGATATGATGGGGGTGGCTCCCTCACAAGTTGAGAAGTGGCCCCAAAAGTTCCAAAAAAATCCCAAAGTCTGGCAAATATAGAGGAAAAGGACACCTCTAAAGTGTAAGGTGGGATGAACATACCTTGGTTGAAATCCTCTGGTGGCCAATCCTCCACATCTGCATGCTGTGCAGCCACGAAGGCAGCCAATGGTGAAAGATCCTCAGCGTTGGGGGATAGTCTCCCATGGTGAAAATATATGAAAATATAACCTTAGTATATGTATAATTATGTATATGTAATATAAACATAAGTAACTAAAACTGACCCAATTCCATATGGAATAGCTATTAACCACTTGCACCCACTTGCTGACGGGGATGCATCCTCCACAGCTCGTTTTTTTCATCCCGATGTCAATGGCAGGATGACCAACCATCAAGATGATGCCAGAAATTAGCGCAACCCAGTGACACAACCAATGGCGGACTTGCCGGCCACTTGCGCCTCCTTGGCTCCAGCACTGGGGTGTTGAAATGTCCAAACAAAACACATCGCCCGAAGATGAGGGATTCATCTCCAAAGACCATCTAACTATCCTCTAAATGATTCCGTGAATCCAAATGATGTATCTGCACGAATGTAAATGTTACGCCTATGATCCCCAAAATGGATCAACGTGGTATATTCCGTTGTTCTGTGTGAAAACTAGAGACAACTTTGCATGGCCAGCATCAATCAGCACAGTACCAGAGCCACAGAAGGGATCAAGGACCTTGGGCACAGCGCGAGCGGGGCTGCTGGTGGCATGGTGAGGGTGAATTTCTCAGATCATGTGTTTATCTTGTTTCATGATTGAATTGATTCTAGTCATGAAAAGTCATGTGCCAGTAGGGAGGAATGGTTTAAAGTTTAAACCACAAACCAGCTCGAGGAGAAGTGCAAAGTTTGAAGAGTGTAAGGAAGACTCCACTACAACTATATAATATCATACATGGTTCTTCTGAAAAGGGTGGCTGTGCATGGCCCTTCGTTCTCACAAAATGGCTCTGATAACCCTCATGCTTGTCTCAGAAGGCCTTCCCGGATTTCAAATATCGTTCAACATCCTTGAACCAAATAATTATCAACCATAATATAAAACATGATATACATATATATAATATATAATACATATAATATATAAAATATAAGTAAATACATATATATATATATATCATCATATATTATATAATATTATATATATATATATCATCATATATATTATATATAATTATACAATATATAGCACTTTGTTTCTTCAAAGAAAACCTTTCGAACCAGGGTTCGAGGCACCATTTCTGCATCCGGCACCAGCCGCAGCAACTCTCTTGCTGTCATGGCCTGCATCCCGGCCAGGTACTTGTACCTTTAGGCAGCTGGGTTTGGCAGTGGCCCAGTGGCTGGTCAGTCCTGGGACCTGCCAAGCTGCAAGGGAGAGCCATGCTGACAGAAATATATGTTTTCCATGTTTCAAATGTGTTTGGCTAGTGTTTGGAAAAGAAAATATGTCTTCAGACTATGTCTAGGATTGTCTAGACATGTCTAGTCTCTGGAGACTTGCTCCACCTCTTTTGGTCCCTGACTCAGGTCATATGTCCAAGGTGCAGTCCATGGGTCAGTTGCTCCTCACCAGGTGGTAGCAAAGGATAGCCCAGCAGCCATTGCAGCTCCAAGGCGCGGACCAAATGGGACGTCACCTGAGCCATGGCAGTTGGCAATGGACATCGTATCGGTGTCTGGGCAAATGATGATTAGCATCCAAAACAGAAGTAAAGGCTATGTATGTATGTATGTCTGTCTGCCTGCCTGTCTGTCTGTATGTACGTACGTACTTACGTATGTATCTATCTATGTATGTATGTATGTATGTATGTATGTATGTATTGATGTATTGATGTATTGATGTATGGATGTATGTATGTATGTATGTATGTATGGATGGATGGATGGATGGATGGACTGGATGCATGCATGTATGCATGTATGCATGTATGCATACATGGGTGTATGGCTGTATGTGTGTATGTGTATGCGTATGTGTATGTAAATAAACATATATGTAGATGTATGTATGTAGGTACGTAGGTAGGTAGGTAAGTAGGTATGCATGCATGCATGCATGTGTGTATGTGTGTATGCATGCATGCATGCATGTATATGTAGATTGTATGATGTAGGTAGGTAGGAAGGTAGGTAGGAAGGTAGGAATGTAGGAAGGTAGGAAGGTAGGCATGCATGCATGCATGCATGTATGTGTGTATGTGTATGCGTATGTGTACGTTTATGTGTATGTATATGTAGATGTATGTATGTACGTACTTAGGTAGGTAGGTATGCATGCATGCATGCATGTGTGTATGTGTGTATGTGTATGCGTGTGTGTGTATGTATACAGTATGTAGATGAATGTATGTACGTAGGTAGGTAGGTAGGTAGGAAGGTAGGTAGGTAGGCATGCATGCATGCATGTGTGTATGTGTGTATGTGTGTATGTGTATGCGTATGTGTATGTATATGTAGATGTATGTATCTACGTAGGTAGGTAGGTACGTAGGTAGGTAGGCATGCATGCATGCATGCATGTGTGTATGTGTGTATGTGTATGCGTATGTGTACGTATATGTAGATGTATGTATGTAGGTAGGTAGGCATGCATGCATACATTGTATGTGTATGCGTATGTGTATGTATATGTAGATGTATGTATGTAGGTACGTAGTTAGGTAGGTAAGTAGGTATGCATTCATGCATGCATGTGTGTATGTGTGTATGTGTGTGCATGTGTGTGTATGTATGCAGTATGTAGACGTATGTATGTAGGTAGGTAGGTAGGTAGGTAGGTACGCATGCATGCATGCATGTGTGTATGTGTGTATGTGTATGCGTATGTGTATGTATATGTAGATGTATGTACGTCGGTAGTTAGGTAGGTAGGTAAGTAGGCATGCATGCATGCAGGTGTGTATGTGTGCATGTGTATGCGTATGTGTATGTATATGTAGATGTATGTATGTAGGTAGGTAGGTAGGTAGGCATGCATGCATGCATGCATGTGTGTATGTGTATGCGTCTATGTATGTATATGTAGATGTATGTATGTACGTAGGTAGGTAGGTAGGTAGGTAGGCATGCATGCATGCATGCATGTGTGCATGTGTATGCGTATGCGTATGTAGATGTAGATGTAGATGTAGATGTAGATGTAGATGTAGATGTACGTAGGTAGGTAGGTAGGTAGGTATGCATGCATGCATGCATGCATGCATGCATGTGTGTATGTGTATGCGTATGTGTATGTATATGTAGATGTATGTGCGTAGGTAGGTAGGTAGGTAGGTAGGTAGGTAGGCATGCATGCATGCATGCATGCATGTGTGTATGTGTAGGCGTATGTGTATGTATATGTAGATGTAGATGTATGTACGTAGGTAGGTAGGTAGGTAGGTAGGATGCATGCATGCATGTGTGTATGCGTATGTGTATGTGTATGTGTATGTGTATGTGTATGTGTATGTATATGTATGTATATGTATGTATGTATGTATGTAGATGTAGATGTAGATGTAGATGTAGATGTAGATGTAGATGTAGATGTAGATGTAGATGTAGATGTATGTATGTAGGTAGGTAGGTATTCATGCATGCATGCATGTGTGTATGTGTATGCGTATGTGTATGGATATGTAGATGTAGATGTATGTACGTAGGTAGGTAGGTATGCATGCATGCATGCATGCATGTGTGTATGTGTATGCGTATGTGTATGTATATGTAAATGTAGATGTATGTACGTAGGTAGGTAGGTAGGTAGGTAGGTAGGTATGCATGCATGTATGCATGCATGCATGCATGCGTGTATGTGTATGTGTATGTGTATGCGTATGTGTATATATATGTATATATGTATATGTATATGTATATGTAGATGTATGTAGGTAGGTAGGTAGGTAGGTAGGTATGCATGCATGCATGCATGCACATGCATGTGTGTATGTGTATGCGTATGTGTATGTATATAGATGTAGATGTAGATGTAGATGTAGATGTAGATGTAGATGTAGATGTAGATGTAGATGTAGATGTAGATGTAGATGTATGTAGGTAGGTAGGTAGGTATGCATGCATGCATGTTTGTATGTGTATGCGTATGCGTATGCGTATGTATATGTAGATGTAGATGTAGATGTATGTAGGTAGGTAGGTAGGTAGGTAGGCATGCATGCATGCATGTGTGTATGTACATGCGTCTGTGTATGTATATGTAGATGTATGAAATTTCGTAGGTTGGTAGGTAGGTAGGTATGCATGCATGCATGCATGTGTGTATGTGTATGCGTATGTGTATGTATATGTAGATGTAGATGTATGTACGTAGGTAGGTAGGTAGGTAGGATGCATGCATGCATGTGTGTATGCGTATGTGTATGTGTATGTGTATATGTATGTATATATGTATGTAGATGTAGATGTAGATGTAGATGTAGATGTAGATGTAGATGTAGATGTAGATGTAGATGTAGATGTAGATGTAGATGTAGATGTAGATGTAGGTAGGTATGCATGCATGCATGCATGTTTGTATGTGTATGTGTATGCGTATGTGTATGTATATGTAGATGTAGATGTATGTACGTAGGTAGGTAGGTAGGCATGCATGCATGCATGTATGTATATGCGTCTGTGTATGTATATGTAGATGTATGAAATTTCGTACGTAGGTAGGTAGGTAGGTAGGTAGGTAGGTATGTAGGGATGCATGCATGCATGCATGCATGCATGTGTGTATGTGTGTATGTGTATGCGTATGTGTATGTAGATGTAGATGTAGATGTATGTACGTAGGTAGGTAGGTAGGTAGGTCGGTAGGCATGCATGCATGCATGCATGTGTGTATGTGTACGCGTATGTGTATGTAAATGTATCACAATAAGAATATATAATACTGAATGGATCATTTTGCATCATTTTTGAGGCGGTGTCGCCATCCCCCGCTTTAGCCTCGGAGGGGCCATTGGAAGTCACCCGGAAGTGGCAGCTGGCGCTCTGGTGCTCCTGCCTCAACGGCACAGCTCTGGTGAAATTTCTGTGTGGGATGGAAAATGCTGGAAATTCCTTGGTTTAGCCATCAGAATGCGAGTCAGGTGCACATCATGATTCATCAGTCCAAATCAGCAAGCAATCTTTGAAGCCACCAACTAATTATATAATTAAGTAAACACCCTTGAGCTAGCCCCTATTCCATGAGCTTGTCCGGGATGCGACCCTGATAGCTGCAAAAAAAATCTACCCTAACCATCCCTAACCATCGACATGTCATTTTGGTTGCTGGCAGCTTATACTCCAAGATTGCGAATGTTCAATAGACTCTCCGCAAAATAAGCATCTGGCCATTGAAGTTCTTGAAGCAAGGGCCACAAAAGCAACACCTGTCAACATTCCATCCCACAATCAATTCCATCATGCCATCCGTAGGACACTTGCGCGAGCCCACTAGTTGTCCAGAAATTCTCAAGCCAATCTCCTGTAAACAAAGGAACCGCTGTTCAGGTCAATGGCATCAGCTGTAACCCATCTTTTTTTTGTTCAATCCCGCTCAATGCTTCAAAAGTGAACGCACCAGGCCAGCCAATCAACAGCATTGTATCGATTGATATCGATTGTATCCTGTTCTAGAGTTCTAGCTGTCTGGCGAACTCATTCATCACATGTATCTGCCTGAAGGCATTGAATTGAAGCATTCTGAAGCGCATCATCCTCCCAAGAGTTATCCCGGGGTTTGGGAGCCGCCATTTTTCAGAAATGGGCTCAGAATGGGCCCCAAAAA
Source organism: Cladocopium goreaui (assembly GCA_947184155.2). Taxonomy (NCBI): domain Eukaryota; class Dinophyceae; order Suessiales; family Symbiodiniaceae; genus Cladocopium; species Cladocopium goreaui. The sequence goes on along the minus strand of CAMXCT020004223.1, from coordinate 379,457 downwards.
GTTGACCACAAAAATAAGGGCATATCAGGGCTGCCCCTAACATCCCAAATACCAGGGGAGGCAACTGGGAGATTAAGAGGCAAAATTCAATTGTTACCCCCTTGTGTCTATGGTTCCCCTGTTGGGAGGGCCTCCTGCCAGCGCCCAGCGCCCTCGCATGCTTTGAGCACTGCGCCCAAGCAGCTAGCATCAGCCTCACCAGGGAACCCAAATGCGCTCCAAGAAATGCTAAGAATATCTAGGAATGGTACAGTATGCAGTATGCATGCAATGGTTTCTACTCAATTCCTCATACTGAGGCCCACCTTTATATTAATCAGCAATATTCATCGATTTTCCATAAACCTGACACCTTCCCACCATGGAGCCACCATAGCTCCTTGGAGGGCTCCAAGTGCTCGAAAATGCTGAGGGCATCCGCCCAGCGGCCCGCCACAGCACAGCAGTCCAGCAGCAAACACTGCGCCACCACGTTGCTGCGCATTGGCTCGAAGAGACAGAGCGCCAATTCCTGAGAAACATCGACTACAATAGGCCATCCCCTCTGAATCTTGGTTCAAGACGTTTTCTATGTTTCAATCGTATAATTAGATTATATAGTTAGTTGAATCCTCAGCAATTTGATTGCTGTCCTAGTCTTGGTTGCAAAACGTTCCAGTTTGTTGGTTAAAGTCCGAGTTTTGTTGGTTGTTCATGTGCCAAAAGTCCCAGTGGTGGCTCTTCACCGCTGCACTCATCACGCTGGTGCGACAGAGATCCGGCACCGGAAGGTGCCAACGGGACATATCGTGCAGCAGCTGCAGCGCAGGGGCCTGGGTTGGGGATCCATGACGATCCACCGGTCGATATGACTTGCCATGGGCCAACCCTACCAAAACAGCCAAAACAGTAAATGATGGTAAATTACTGTTGTATATGTTATATCTTTTTGGAGGTTTCAGTTCTTGGATTTGATTCGGCCATAAATGGCAGAAAGACTCGGGTTCCCCATCCCCATGGGATGGTGCGACATTCCCATGCCAAGGTGCCCACGCCCGCACCCGCTCGCATGCACTCAGCATGGCGCCTCAGTTGCTTTGGTTTCCCCAACCTAAACCAACCTTCACTGGAATTCCTCGGACGAAATCTGGCGAACCTGAGAGGTTTCCTTCTACCGGGTGCATCAAGTGGTCAGGTTCCCTCATTATCAAGGCAGGGGCTTGGAGCCCCACAACCTTCTGATATGCCGAAGCCACAGTGCCACATGATCAATACCAGAACTTTTGACCCCCAGGGTGTCTCTAAGCTTCCGACTTCAATGTTCACGAGTCTCAAGTGATCACAAGTGATTGCGTTAGCACAGCCGAAGCCAAGGGACTGCAGGCAAAGCTGTCCACTTGCTCCCTTCCCTTTCCGGCCAAGAGATCCACCGCCTGAAGCTCCAAGCAGTTGGGGGAGGCATACCCAACTGGTTGCCACTTCTGAATGCGGGGCTCAACTGTCCCAAGTACTGGAGGGCTCAGGTAGCGTTTAGCTTGTGATAGAAAATTCAACCGCGCTCCACATCCTTCCACTTTCTCCACAAGTTGCTTTTTCCCAGTGGTTGGCTGCGCAAACTGCCACTGCAGCCTCAGTTTCACTAGCAGCTTGGTTCTCACAATCAGCTTCAGGATACTTAAACTTCACAAGCAACAGGCAGCAGCCAAACTACCTTACAGATCTTACAGGCCCAAGGATACCTCGTTTTGCAACCCAACAGGCCCAACCGGTGCTGGAAAGTCTCAAGTTAACCATTAGGAACAACATTGAATCCATCTGCGAGTGGGTCAAAAAAAGTTGGCACATCTTCCTAAACAATTGGGATGTTTTTTCTGCCATCCATTTACCTCTGCCGTCCATGAACATCCCTGTACAACGTGTCTTTGTTCGGACCTTCAATTTCGACCCCGCCAGATCCTGCAACCGAATGACACTGAAGATGCCAGAAGCACTCCCCAGCTGGCAGAGAAGATAGGAAGCCACTTCCCAATCCTTCAGGGCAGGGCCCAGGTTTGAGGCCCTGATCTCAGTTCTGATTGCAGTTAATTCCACCACAATTTTGGAAGTGGTAGAGTATCTTATGACTTATGACCTCAAATGTAGCTGCCAACAGACCCATCTCTGGAATTGCTGCCTTCGAGGGCCGTTGGCATTTTGATGATGACCTTGAGCGCAAGTAATTCCCTGCCATCCTGCCTGAGACCCCAGCCCCGAACGAGTCACCCAAATTTTCGTTTCCATTGATTCCAGCGTTAAACGGCAGTTGCATGTTCGGTAGTTGCCTTTCCGTGGCTTCCTACTTCCAGCTGGGTATGGGCATGTACCAACCAGGGCATTCAAACATTGACATAGCAACAGTGCACTGAGCCTCAGTATTAAGCTGCTAAGCCAAGAGATTCCGATTGGTTTCCATCGCCCAAGGGATGTCCTGGCTGCTCGGAAACGCAGCCACAGCGGCTTTGAATGTGGCCTCGGCTATGTCAAAGATCGAGGCCCTCCAAAGTGTCGCCATATGGGGATGGGTCAAAACCCTGGTACCTAGTGAACCCCAAAATCTATAGGTATTGACCCATACCCATATATCAACTGGATGCTGGATGCAACACTTTCAGAAAGACTGGCGCGAACCGATGCTCCTTGTTTCCCTCTGATTAGTGGGGAAGAGGTCAACGTTCGACATCTGGAGGACAGGAGTTCCGATGAGCTTGACAACAACGGAGTAAACAGGCCATGGAAAACACTTCAGCCATTGGGTTGTTGAAAATGAAGATGTCCCCATCAGTAGGCCCATCATTCCTCATCCATCAGTATACACACGTGAAAACACAAGGCCCTGATGGCCCAAAGTGAAGGTTCACCACGTTTCGAACATATGACCGCTCGAAGATGGCTCTATTGCACGGGTTTCTGTTGCAGAAATAGGTAGGGAAAGGTACCCCACTCTGTTGCAGGGCCATCCCCAAATATCCCCAGCGCCAAGCAGCGTGTGAGACATGAAGATCCTTTTGCTGCATTTCATCCAGCAGCTGAACACAACTGGACCCCTGAAGGCCTGGCCAAGAAGTTGCAGAAGTTGCTGACGCTTCAAGGCATAGCTGAGGCATGGGGATGCATGGGGTAGATGGGATATTCTGGTCCAATACATGTCAAAACATACCATCCAAACTTTTGGGGACCAGTTTAAATCAGCTGAAATTCATCATTCCCTTGATTTCTTATTCACTGCCGGAACGGATGGAGCATCAACTTGTCAAATTGCTGAAAGATCTGGAAGCGTAGTGGCACCATCCCCCACCTTGGCTCAAGCTCTTGATGCAGCTGCTGTAGCCCATGGCATCTTTCTGTACCTGATTCCTTGAGGCCGTTGTAGTCTGTTGGATCCAGGTTTGGAATCACTTGAAAATGGAACCGGTGTCATGGTTAACCCCAGAGTCAAAAACTCGAGTATAGTGATGATTTGATACTAACATATACTAAAATGGTATTAACCCCCAATGATCAGAAAACTAGGGGTTCGCAAGATCCGAGGTTGACACGGCTTGATATTTTCAGATCATCCTGTCAAGCTGCTCAGCAGCATCTTCCCAGAGTTCCAGGGACTGTTCCCAGCTGCAAGTTGCTGCGCAAGAGCTGTAGGTCACGCAATTTGGAGTGACCTGACATCTTTTGGATGCCGTGAATGACATTTTTTCTGGGGTCATGTTGGGTAAACCGTCCCATTCTGGGTCAAAAAAATTCCCCACACCATCCCATAGTGACTTGGTGGAGGGCAAAGCCCTGGAATGCCCGGAACGTTCTCCAGAGAATGGCCAAATTTCACCAGGAATCTGAGGCTCTCGAGTTGTCACTTGTCTTATCAGATTATTAGAGTATAGTAAGATACATTCAGCCCACTTCATGCACTCCATTGGGTCTGCCAATAGGATACAGTACCCAAATTGATGGTGTATGATCATTTCCCCTGTTAAAGTTGCCTGTATTGTATTCTCCAACTTGCTGGTTAATCTTCATTGTCCCTATTAAAAACATTTAAAAACCTATTGATACTTACATATTAATTGTTGATCATCATTTTCCCTATCAAAAACACATGAAAACTGGTCATTTTACATATTTTATGCCAATCACCATGGCTCTCCTCAGAGTTTTTTTCCATCTGCCACCTGCCGCGTCGCGGCCTGCTGTCGCCACATCTCTGAAAGGAGCTGCAAAGCCAAGGCCGGGGACTCTGACGCACCCAGGGTGGAGATGATGGAGTTGAAACCTGTGGCTTCGAAAAATCCCTAGAAATTCCAAAACATGCATGTCTACAGATTCGGGATTTGCAGATTCTAGATATGGGATAAATGAGAATTATGTTGATGCTGGCAGGGCTGTTGTAGGCTTGCAATGTCTATTGGTTCCAGCAAGCGAGAAACCCCCAATGAAGCAATCGTCTCGCCATGCTTTTTGAGCAGAAGAAAAACAAAAACAAGACACACAACACCCCCAACAAACACAACATACGTATGATGATGATGATGATGATGATGATGATGATGATGATGATGATCGATGATGATGATGATGATGATGATGCTGATGCTGATGGTGATGGTGATGGTGATGATGATGATGGTGATGGTGATGGTGATGGTGATGGTGATGATGATGATGATGATGGTGATGGTGATGGTGATGGTGATGGTGCTGGTGATGGTGATGGTGATGGTGATGATGAAGATGATGATGAAGATGATGATGATGATGATGATTCATGATCATGATCATGATCATGATGATGATGATGATGAGGATGAGGATGACGATGACGATGACGATGACGATGGTGATGGTGATGGTGATGGTGATGGTGATGATGATGCTGATGATGATGATGATGATGGTGGTGATGGTGATGGTGATGGTGATGGTGATGGTGATGGTGATGGTGGTGATGCTGGTGGTGGTGATGATGATGATGTTGTTGATGATGATGATGAGGACGACGACGACGACGACTACGACGACTACAACGACTACAACGACTACAACGACTACGAGGTAGTGATCATAGATAACGACCCTGTAGGCAATCCATTTCCAGAGGGACCAGGGCGACCAGGGGGGATTGAATCCAGGCCTGCGGGGGGGGGTATAACATTGAAAGTTTCAGTGTATTCAACGGTCCTGGTGCCTATTCCTTGCTAAAGCAAGAGCAACTGCAGGTAGAACAAGCTAGCTTTTGTGACAATGATCAAAAATGGTTGAAAGGCCAGATATACTGATATACTCCAATTTTGCTCGGTTTCGGTCAGGGGTCATCGTTCGTTCTATAGCACGTCATCTTGATGGCTTCTTAATTCGGACTTTCCAGGCACAAGACTTACCAAACGTTCTTCGCGCAGTATGTGCTGGCTGGCTGGCACCGCTCGATTCCTCCCTTCTCGTGCTTTCTCAATCTCTTTAAAAACACATTCAAGCGAACATCCATGGGGATGGCTTACACATTACTCTCTGGTAATTTAACATAGCTATTGAAAATGGCCATTTATAGCGGATTTCCATGGATTTCCCATTGAAAATTGTGATTTTCCATAGTTATGTTAGTTTACCAGAGGGTAACCACCACAGCAATATAATCTGCTGAAGGCATGTTGTGACACATTCCCTCTGAGATCTCAAGCCGAAACCCCACACTTGAAACCCTCCCAGCCCAGCTGAACTTAGGGCTGGCCGCTGATCTGGTTGTGTTGGACCCTCGCACGGCTTGACCTCCAAAAAACGTCCAGCGCACTTTGCCAGGCGCCCTGTTTCCTGCAGGCACTCATGTAGGCACTGGTCGCCAAGAGATCTGGACCATACTCCTCCTGACAGCAGGAAGCCGTCACAAGTGCCAAGGTTACCGGGTAACCCAGCATAGCGGCATAATGCAAATATATGCATATATAATCATCAATATTTGGAATAATCAGCTGGACAATCAATCATTTAAATATCAAATGTCTTCAATTGGCATGTTTGTGTCCCAGAGGGCCCACGGTCCACAAAAAAAAACTGATCCACATTAGATATTCCCTTGGATCCTGACCCCGATGCAAGTAGTTTGGTGAGACTGCCCCGAGCCCCTTGAAAGGAATTCCTCCAAGAATGTGTACGATTGAGTGAGTACTATTTACGTTCCTTTAACAACTGTTGGGCCATTTTGGTGGGGGCCGATGCAGACAAGCATGATGCAGTTATGCCAGTTATGCCATACACTCATAATGTGGGGTTGTTCCCAGAATCCATTGGATCTGATCATCATGTTCACCATTGAATCGCCATTTGGGATGTCCCCAAACTAACAGGCACACCATCTGATGCCAAAACGGCTCCTCCATCTGATGCCAAACTTCCAAGGCCCGCTGCCACTCACCGCCCTTCCCGCAGCAGTTGATCAGCGCAACGTATGTCACAGCTGTGCGACGAAGTCTCCTGGCGTCCATGCCTTGTGGCGTAGCCATCTCCAGGGCGCGATGAAACATTGCAAATGAATCAGAGGAAAACAGAAAACTTGCTTTGATTTGACTGTGGGCCCCACTGTGGGCCTTGCTTTCCCCCAAATGTTTCAGAGGTTTAAAGAAACTTGATGAAACTCATGAAACTTGTTCAAATCATCAGCCAATCCTTTTTTCCCAGGAGCCCCACAATTTGACCGGCCGTATTGAGACACGGATGCATCGCCCTGGGCCCTTGCTGACAGGTGGCTCTTCAACAACTCCTCCGCCACGGTCCATTGCCCCGTAGCACTCATGCACGCATTGAATGCGGCCACATCCTGGCAGCTGGGCCAAGCTGCACGCTTCACCCGAGGTCTGGAACGGGTCCAGCGTGCGGTTGAAACATGCTTGAAGACATAAAAAGTTGGGAAGGGTAGGGGTGGAGACTTGGGAATGGGCAAGATCGCCAATGCAAATGGCGTTACGAAATGGGAATGTCTATCTACTATCTATCTAATCTATCTAATCATATCTAATCATATCTAATCTGTCTATCTAATCATCCTATCCTATCCTATCCTATCCTATCCTATCGATCCATCCATCCATCCATCCATCCGTCTAGACCCTGGTTCAGTATCGGATCCAAAGGCAGTAGTATAAAGAAACTGATGCTTGCAATCGTAGAGACATAATTTGGATTGCAGGATTCCAACCATGCCTTTAAAGTGACAAGTGACAAGAATCAGGGGCAACTACTGTTGCAACCTTGAAGTGTGAACATCTTCGCACCCACGAATTGTCGAGGTCATGTCGAGGTCGAACGAAGATGTCATCCAACAAATCACCCAATATATATATAATTATATATACAGAAATCCTTGTTTCTCCAATTTTGAGCACTAACTAACAGTTGGCCAAATTACGCAAAAACTAGACACCATGAAAATCCGGGTGGTTCCATGCCCTAGAAATGCCCAGTTGCTGGGCTGATGCCATCCGCGTCCATGGTCCAAAAGAGGTGCAAGGCGCGGGGCCACTGGGCGCCTGGTGGTCTTTCCGGGTAAACCACCCATGACTGGGAAATCTGGGAATGGTACAGTATGGCATGGTAAACATACCACCTATGAAAACGCTGATACCTGAAGGGCCTGAGGAGATGGTTTATGGATGTTTATGGCATTGTTTTACCCACAGAGAAAAAAAAAAAGGACCAAACTCTGCAGGCTGCCGCTGGCAGCTTTGCCTGCTTTGCGTGTCCCAAAATTCTCCAAGATTTAGGGGAACCCTCCGGTTTCACGTGGAAGGGCCGACTTTTAACACTTTTAAAACACCTTCAGGAAATCTCAATGGAGTAGCAATGGGTTGTCATGGGACTTCTTCCCCTGGCCTCACTGTGACCTGGCCCTGCCTTCACAACAAGACATGGCTGCCATGTAGCTGAGGATACTTTTTCTCATCCTCAGCTAAGGCTTCACTATTCACAGCGTCAACAGAACTCAAGGCTGAAACAATAAAATTGAGAAATTCTGAATTCTGAGTGTATCATATCGTAGGAAGTGTGCAACTCTTTCCCCCATGGAGTGCACAGTGCACACCCTGTGTAACATCTGACCATGAAATCATGAAATGCCTGATCTGCGCTTGACATTGGTGGGACTGTCCGAAAATGGGGTACCCCAACAATCTCCGAAAATATCACGGTTATTGTATTCATCATTTGATCATCATTGTCCCATATTTTCCCAATTGAAATGGTCATTTTGTAGTGTCCAGCTGGGGTTTCCCGGTGCTGCCAGGTGACGCCGAATCTGTCATTGAATCCAGGAGGCTCAGAGCAAGCTGCCACTGCTCACCTTCATCGCACCAGCAGGGCCAACAGAACTGGGGGAAAAAACAGCAACAAATCATCGTGATGATCAATATTGGTAAAATATGTTCAAACACAAAGAGATGTAAAAAAAAACATGCTGCATATATATATATATATCATATAACATAACATAACATAACATAACATAATATAATATAATATAATATAGCATAATGGAGTATAATAGTATAATAGAGTATAATATGCGAGATTGATGTCAAACAGATCTATATAAATGATATACACAGTAATATATATATATATATATGCAATAATGATATACATATACATGCATGTATATTATATGTGCAGTATCATATAGATTATATATATACATATAATACATATATGTATCATATATATATATAACCTATTTCTCTAATTTCCAACATATGTGCCATTGTCAAAACGCGGTATCTGGGTATGGCCACATCCCATCATGAGAATCCTTACAATGGGTATCTAAATCCCTATTGGATTGATGACCATCTCTCAGCCCAACATGGGCAAGTTTCCCAAGTTTTGACAATGATCGTCTCTTGTGTATCTTATCTCATCTTGTCTGATCTTGTCTTGTCCAAATAGTCAACTAAGTATCTACAGGATTCTACAGGCTTCATGCCATTTCCGAGCAGTGGGACCTCTCAGACTTCACAAAGCACATCAAAGCACCAGCATGTTGCGCCTTTCCCACAGGCCGCGATACATGAGTTGAAGCTTGCGGTTGTTGCACTCACAAAGCCTCAGCTTTCGGTGACGGTGACGGGTCAGTCACTGTTCGCTGCAGGGCGCCAGGCTCCACAGGAGCGTCCGAACAGTTATGGAAAACCGTACTGTTAAATCCATTATAAAGTTGTCAACCCCGGATTAATAAACCATGGTAGTTTATTAATTAGGGGGGTACTCCTCCAATAGTCACAATCCAATACTTAAATGGTACCCCCCCAATTAAACAATCTAGGGGTTTATTAATCCAGGGTTGACATTAGTACACACGACATTGCACTTGATAAGAGAATTCTTGATATACCACCGCCACATTCTTTCGTTTCCATGATGTGATGTGAGAGTGTTGCGACCGAAGCACCCTGCTGTTGCTGGTGTGCGAAGAGATGCAGAGCGGTCTCCCAGACATCACTCTTCCTGGCTGCGCTGGGGTCGTTCCTATTTCCACTCTGACCACCACCAGGTCCAAGTTTTCACCCATAAATCCATCATCAAAGTGAAAATATCCACCAGGCAAAACACAAATTTTGGCGACCAGACTTGCAGGGCCCGTGTCCAAATCTGTCCAAATCTTGATCTCTCCCAATCCATTTTAGGAGCCCAAGACTTTGATCGGCCAAGTGTCTCGCACGCATTGATACAGGTGTTGAAGCTGATGATATCCGGCTCCAGATCCTTGAAAGCAAGCCCGTGCCGGGAAGTCGGATGATATGACAAAATCTATTATGACATATTATGACACCTTGCTGCGGTAGCTATCCACTATTAACCACTATTAAAGGCAACCACTCATGGTTAATAGTGGTTAATAGATGGTTAATAGATGTTAATAGATGGTACCACTCCACTATGAAAGGAATCAACGATCTGACAATTTCGTAGAGTCCACCGTATACCGCCCTTGTCAGATTCTGGACATCCCGGTTCCAGGCCGTGTGGTCCTGAGAAACGACAGCTGAAAGGCACGCTAAAGCTGCTTGCCAATGTGCAGCCTGCAAGCTCAAAGAGTCTGGGAAATCTGGGAGGCTAAGGGTCCCAAGAAATTTAGAGATTTTTTTATGAAACAGAAGGTGTCCCGCAAATTCCCCGAAAAACATGGAAAAGATTAGAAAAGCAGAATGTTATTGATTTTGGAGCACGTCTCCGATGGGTTTCTCACGTTTGACATCTCCATGATCTTTTCCAGCAGCTTGGTGATGTTGGAACGATGGCAGCGACAAGCTCGGACTATGTGACAAAGGGAGGATAGGGGATCGGCATATTATCCAAGAGTGTAGGTGTACAATGTGGGGCCCCCTAGTTATAAGTTGGTTTATAACACCCATTAACTATAGTTATATCTGCCATAAACCATAGTTATGGGAGTTATAAACCAACTTAGCTAACTATGGGGCACCACCTTGTAGGTGACATCCTTTTGCCTACCAAAGGTCAATGAAAATCATGTGCCCTGCATCCTTTGTGCATCTCTGTGCCATCAAGAAATGGTGCGCGGCTGCATACTATATATGACGTGTGATATGCCAATATATGTTCAGCGTAACTTGGCATAGATTTACACATACTGGTACCTGGTGTTTGTGTTGTTTATTGTTGTTGACGTTTCCTAGCCGCACCACACATTCGTATCAATATATGTATCAATCTAAAATTCAATTCCTTGATAACTCCCTCACTGCTGAGGTCCGTGGAAAAACACCTTGGCCGAGGCCCGCATGAGGCTATTGAAGGTGATGATGTTGGCCTGGACCTTCTGCTCCTGTCATGCAAGGAAGCGAAGGCCCATTTAGTTCGTTGATTTACCATGATTTACCTATATTAAGATAGGCGATTTTTCATGGCCATGTTGGTTTACCAGGGGGGGATATATTTGAAGCCACTAGCCAGATTGAAGTTATCCATCAAGTAGTCAGCTGTAATATACCCGCATGAAATCGGGATCATTTGAGTAATTACGCACTTTTTTCCGGCGACCTTCCTCCAAGAGCCTTTTCAAACCTTGAGGGGGTGCCCCATTTTCCATCCTGCCCATCATCTGTCCTGCATATCTGCCAGAAGTTGGGTGCCAATCTTCCAATCACATGCAGCTATGCAGGAGTTCCAGCTGGTTAAATCTGGATACACCTGGCGAGAAGCTTTGGGATCCGTGGGGCGAAGAGTCTGGTATCATCCCAGCACTCGAAAACATATGGGCTTGGGCCGATTTGAGTCTCCAGTTTTGGGGGGACATCTGGGAACATGATTTAGTTGATTCACTGTGAACTAATGCAGCGTTCACCGGTCCTGGTCCTGGACAATCATGCTCATGAAGTATGAGAGGATATGAGAGGTGTGGGTGTCAAATTTAAGTTCTCCAGATCAAAAAACGTACAGGTAAATCGCCAAATATCATGACATCCAACCCCAAAGGTCAGGCTGGAAACTCCATGATGGCTCAAGAATCCACCCATAATTGGGAGCACGCCACTGGATACCACACTCTTGGATGATTTGATGATTCATGATGAAGATGGATGAACAAAAACTCATCAAACTTGTTGTCCTTCTGAGTCATCAATTCTGATCCATACCCACCATCGCCAATTTCTCACTTGCACCTCCAAGCTGCCGAAGAGTGCCAGTGCTTCCTCCCAAGCATCAGCTTTGCTGCAAGCGTCCAGGCAGCCATTCAGGTGCACCGTGTTGGGTGGAACAGTCGCACCTCGCATGGCAACAATGGGGCCAAAAATGGATGTTTGGGGTGCAACGGGTTGCTGATCGGTGGTTCCATCCCATCAAAAAGATACCCAAAGTTCCAAAGACATGATTACTAGCGATGGACATGATGAAACCATATGAATACCGCCTGTAACTGTAACATACTGTAACCACCAGTCAGATTGTACCCAGGCCGCAATATGAAGTTCCTATCCATGGGAAGCTGACATGCTGACGTCAAAAAACTGGCCAGCTGTCATCCAAGATGCTTCCCATCACCGCTAGCACCTCAGAAGCTCAAGACCTTGGTCCTGGATGGTCCTGGGAGGTTGCTGGTTTCCAGCTTCAACCCAGCGACTTCTGAGCATTTCTGAGTCAAAATGGGACTATCTTCAGCAGGGATGAAGAATGATGACGCTTAAATGATCGAAGCATCATAGAACTTGCACTTACTGCATGCTAAGTGTATAGCAACCAGTTTGAATTTTAAAACGGCCTGAAGTTGGGGCGTGGATTTCAACAAAGTAAACTGCCAAAATGCAGGTCTGAACGCGGCTAAAGCACATGTTCAGCTTGTTGCCATTTTCCCAACTTGGCACATGCACTGACTGCAACACCGTAGTGAAACCTGGCCAAGACAGCTTATGCCACAAGAATCTGCACTTGTGTGCCCAGTGGCTTCAAACAGAACCCATTTTCGAACCTACAAACACTCTAATTGTCTGATCATGAGCGCTTGTAGTGGCCCTGGAATGGCCAGAAACATTTTGACCCCACGAACGTTAATTTCAAGCGATGCCCATCTTCTTTTTGTTTGGGGTAATCATTGCAAAAATCACATCATCTGGTGTAACAATGCGGTTTTATGAGATTATAATAAAGCAGTGCGCATTAAAAAACTTCAAATCAAGCTGGATGTTGCCTTTCCAGGCAGGGAAAAACAGATAAAACGGCACCCCGAAGCCATTTGTTCAAGCAACTGGTTGGGCTGCACTGTCAGGGCCTGAAGCTCTTCCTTAGAGAAGAAACATGAAGCAAGAGAATGACCCCCTCTTTTTTGAGGGCCCCTATCGACCTGCAGAATTTGCTGGTCACGTAACATGATTTTACCGCCATGCACAAATAGGTTCTTCAGGGGGTTCTTTATGATACCAGTACTTTGCTGACGAAGCCTTTGGGAAGTAAGATCTTTAGTCACGGAGGGCAGGGATGGGATAAGGATATAAGGATAGGATTTCACAATTTCACCAAACCCCTTTCAAACCGGAAATGCTGGTAATTTCAAACCGATTAAGGTCACCTAGGATCATCATTTTAAGGTGGCGTTGCTGCGAGGATTCTTTGAGTTGAATCTCCATGCATCTCCATGCATAATCTCAAATACTCGCTCAAAAGTCAATTCTTAGCTCGGCATTTAAGGAAAAAACATCCCACAAGTTATGGCATAACATGGCTACCCTCTGGTAAACTAACATAACTAATGTTAAGTCAGGATTAATCAACAGCCCGTTATTAATCAACCTCCTCCTCCCAAAAAAAAAAAAGCAATTTAAAAACAGGTGGTCCCCACAGATTAATAAACCGGTGGGCCTACCCCCGATTAATCAACCACCACTTCGGAAATCCATTTTTTTATCCAACATTTTTTATTTCCAATTCTATTTATTTCCAATTGTTTTTTACCTTTTTTTAATCATCATTGTTATACTTCAGGTTTAAGTTGATCATTGAAAATTTCAAAAAACAACTATTCCCCAAATGATCGATTTCTAATTAAAATATTTATTAAAAACATCAGTTTGGATAGCTCCCAAAGGGTACCCCCCATGAGCCCATGTCCCCCAGTAATAATAACCATGGTTTGCCCCTAATTAATCAACCACCTTTCTGATCCATGAAATTTTAACAAATCCAATGGAATTCTATTAAGATCTAATTGACGTAAGCCATATCCAAAGTTTTATGGTTCAGAGTTGCTTATTATTATGGGGTGTTTAAGAAAATGACCTACAAGATAGAGTTCCGACCTTCTGGGGGGGGGGGGTTGATTAATCCTGACTTGGCATTATGGAAAATCACCATTTTCAATGGGTAAATCCACTATAAATGACCATTTTCAATAGCTATGTTAAATTACCAGTGGGTATCAAATCATGAGCAAACTAAGGGAAACTCCATCAAAGTTCACCCGAAAGGACCACTCGACCCCGCCACTCACCAAGTTTAGCCATGAAGCGAGCACTGCCAACCTGGCTGCGGAGGCTATGCCACACCAGGATGTTCTCTATTGGATGGTTGGGAGCAACGCTATAGATTCTCTTGAGGGCGAGGGCTGTTATATGCTTCTATGCCAATGGTAAAACATGGTACACTTGATTCCGTATCAATTTGCCACTTGCTATGCCCCACCGCCCAAGAATTTAAGTCTCTCCGAGGCAGCTCAAGAGGCTCAACACCAAGCTACACCAAGGGCAGATCAGATTGAAGTTGCTGCAGAATTTTGGTCAACAGGGCAGGCTCTTTGAGACGTGCAACATGTTGGTGAAGCTCCTGGACGGCCATGTGCTGGTTTGGTGAGGATCGGTCACGAAGTACCAGCCCGAAAGGAACACTATAAAATCTATGAAATCATATGAAATCTATAATAATAATATATATATATATGTTAAAATAAATGGAAGATGGACGATGATGGACACGTGTAGCCGAGATCAGACCCATGGAAACGCTGGAGTTTAGGACTGTCGAGGCACAGAGAAGAGGTGAATCACTTTAGATCTTCTGCACCACGACTAGGTGACTAGGCCGGCTGTCACCCGGATGGACACAGTCAATCTATGGCTGTCGCAAATTCTCATCACCCAGGCCATTCGGATCATAAACGTCAGGTGTCAAGTGGTCAGTAGCCATCAATTTGGCAATCCCCTTGCAGTGGCCCATCTCCCCAGCCTGTTGCACTTGCCAAGGCCGCAGCACCTAATGCAAAGTACTGTTCGCACCATCCGCATAGCGTTTCTATCTTCACAAGTCAGAGGGGATTTAGTGCAGTCCTAGACTGATCGCGTAAAGTGCTTGGTTTCCCAAAGGTTAAAAGCGATTCTTGATGGCACTTCTCTATCTTCTCTCATCAGTCTGACACCCTCCCTTTCAGCGCCCTGGAATCTGCTCCGAGACACACTGAGGCACTTGGCGATTTCCATGGCGTGCTTAATTCGGTCAACCGAAGCTAATCAGCTGATGACCCCACAGCAACGGTCCAGAAAGGTCCAGCAAGTTCCTAGCCGCTTTGCCGGCTTAGCCTTTGCCACAGATCTTCTTGCGACTCAATTGGTCTGCCTCAAATGGTCTGCGTACCTGGATGTTTTGGTCATCTTTGATGCTTAAAAGGGATTGCCACCAAAGGTGAGATCCGACGAGTATGGCGGTATGGCCACCTGCTCGAGATGCTGATGGACCAAAGACCTAAGAACCTACCCAAGACCCCAAGAAAGTACTGAGGTGAAATGCCTTTTGACCCTTTTTTGCTGATGTTCCATCATTGCAAGTCATACACTATGACCCTAACTTGTGCTGATGACCCTGCGAAATCACATCTCCCAGCACTGGAGCTATCATTGCTCTCACCAACAAGACCCGCGGATCCCAAACTTTTCCAGAAGGCCACCTGTCTGCGACCATGCGGCTGCTTCTTTCACAGCCTCAGATCCGTGAACCTGTCATGCAGGCATGGTTCATGTAGTCCCATGGAAAGGTAAAACCTTGAAAATCACCAGCCACTAGCCAAGTCATAGCTTGTTGCGGGGACCATCGGGGACCTACCAACAATCATTCATCTAGCTTTCCACCATCCGTGAACATCCATGAACTTGCTACGCAGTCCATTCCTCGGCTTCATCAGCTGCATGCAAAACACTCTGACGGCCATGCTTTGTTTACTGGCTTTGATGGCCTGTTCGTCCTAAAGTCCTAAACCTGAGGATTGTGAGAAAAGCTGGCAACGCTGTCACATGCTGTCACGTATATTGACATTGCATAAAGAAAATATAATTATGGTAATGATATCTAATGATGACATATGATGACAACAATATACAACAATGATGATAAACAATCTGTGAATCATCAAAACATATCAAAACCATCCTGTCAAGAAATATCGTTGAAGGTGCTCCACCAGCTCCATTATCTGACCATGGAAATCCGAACCTGAAACCCGTGCACTGTACAGCCAGGGTCCTGGTGGCGTGATCGAACTGTACATAACTTATGTAATAACCATGCAAACTTCTGATGGGACTATACTAGTACTATACACTTCCGCTGTCCATCATTGAGAACGGGTGCCGTCACTTTGCTCTTGGCACCTTCGAATTACTGTCGCCCCATGCGGCATCTCAAAGGACCTGAACTGACACTTCTAAGCGCTTGGTTGCATCGAGCATTGAAAGGAGATCCCAACTCCCCTTGTTTTCCTGGAGGGGGCAGCAAGAGTGCTGAGAAAACTGATGTGATGGTAGATCTCGCTCCTAAGTGGCACGCGGAAGAGTCTTTCCGGAAACACTGTTGCAGGAGTAAAGGCAATTGGATATTCCAAGAGTTGAAGAGAACAATAACCATATACTGTCATATACTGTAACAGTAACCATACTTTCCAAAATCATCTCCAGAATCCATGTCAGTGAAGCCTTTCCTGAGTGACCCATCATCAACACAGCTTTTGATCCGCCAGGATATACAGTGCTACCCTTTTTTCCAGTGTTTCATGTCTTGCCGGCAAGTTTCCCTGCCAGGACCCACTGTAACTCGAAATGCCATGGGCGCCACTCCTTCCGGCAACGATGAGTCCGCACATTTGATGAACAACCTCGGCTGTGGGGAATCCTGGGCAATAGGATGAATCCTGGGGAACCACTGTGTTATACATCGCTTCAACTATCGATTCGTTTCTTGTCGAAACCGTTTGGGTATAACATGTCATCGGTGATTCAGAAGGTATATGCTGTTTGTAAATTCTGCAGGTTCGCCCAAAACGTTTGGTTTATGAAATGACTACCGGATACTACCGGAACTGCACTTGATAGGTGCAGGTATATCCTTACATATCACATCCCCCTGCCAATTATCGGCTGGAGCTTGGGTGCTCCAGTAGTATACTCTTAAAACATACCCTGATTCTAGTTAATGGGGTCATTGGAATGATTGGCATCCCATTCCAATATTTTTTGGATTATATATATATATACACATATGTCCAAATAGATCCTTTGGGACATAACATAGATCCCACAAGGATTATAATTATATATGATTATATATTTATAGGGATCTATAGGGATTAATGATTAATATTATATCTCAAAAAAAATATCCCATTTTGGCCTCCCATCCACCTTCACCAACCCATCCTCTTCCAAGGTGCCGGCCACAGCCCTTGGCCTTCAAGAAGCCCCGGCCGCCCTTGCCGCGCGTCTCCTTGGCCAAGATCATCAAACGAAATGCCGACGCGCCGAGACCTGGAAGTTTCCTTAGGCGGGAAAGGTGTCCCCAGGTGTAGCAACACCATACAAAAACATTTGGGATCATCTGGGTAAAGTGTAGTATAAAAAAAAAATCTCTGGGTGATGGGTGGCGCGTTCCATCCCAAAGCTGCAACAGATATAAGCCAAGCCATGTTTGGAATGATCCCCTCTACTTCATTGAGCTTCACCTGCGATGATGGTTTGCAGAACCCTGTTTTGATACGGGATGAAGCAGGGAATAACAACTGCCAAGAAGCAGCGAGCAACAGAACCAATCAAGGGTTTCGCATGGTCGTGATTCATCCCGGTTGGGTTATTCAGTGTGGAAGCACAGAGATGTCATATCTGCCATCTGTCCTGTCCTCTGGTGCTTTCATTAGCATGATCATGGATTTTGCACGCTCTCTGTTCCTTTGTGGGATCTCCAGAATTATCATCATCCACATCAAAATATATGGGAACGTCTGTCATCTTGTGACACTTGTCATCCGCCTTCCCCCTATGTAGATCCATGTAGCCTATATGAAAGATATTAAAACATAGACCCCCCAGAGGACCCCGAACCATACACCAACGTTCCATCCCTGCCAAAAAATCTCACCGAGGCACAATTCAAATTCCGGGGAAAGAATTTGTTTCTCCTGGGTTTCGAGTTTTCGGCCATCCACTCTCCATCGAATCAGCTCCTTTCCACCTAGCGGTGATGGTCAGAACTCTTTGGTCTTGGCTTGTCTTGGGGTAGAAACTTAGAGCTGCCCACAGGGCTAGGTGGCTGTTGAGTATGTCAAGTAATATATGGATTGCAATTGGTCATTTTGAATGGGGAAGTTTCTGGGGAAACCAATTTTAGGGTTTCCTCCATCGCACGAAATCCTCATAGTGCTGGCTATATATTCATGATTATTCATGATTATTCAATTATTCATGATTATTCATGATTATTCATGATTATTCATGATTATTCATGATTATTCATGATTATTCATGATATCGGTACCCCATTGAATTCCCATTCTACTCGAGTTTCATACAAATTCCGGTCGGTGAAGCCCTCCATATTGGCTATTTTCCAGATGGTTGAACCCCGATATAATCGAATCATTTCTGGTGACACATCCATTTTCCTGGTGAAACCTCCTAATCATCTCTAATCAATATGGTTTCCTAAACTAGGGATGCCCCCAAATCATCCAATTCACCAGGATTTTCCATCATAAATCTTGGCGATCCCCTCATTGGAAAGCACCCAGCAGTTGGTTGGTCCTGCCTTTGCTGGTCGCCACCAAAGGCACCTCTACGGTCTCTCCCGGGCCGCCCGATGTGGCCGATGTGGCGGTGCCAGCCGTGGAGATCTCCTCCGGGGATTTCCGGAAGGCCAGGTTCGATGACCAGATCGCGGCTACAATAAGCATGTTCAAGGGATGTTTAAAGGATCTTATGGGTATGTCTGAAAATGGGGTATACCCCCAAAAAAATAACCATTTAGTAGGGATAATGATCATTAACCATTGGGTGTAGGGGTACACTATTTTCAGACAAACCCTTATAACAACGTTATACCTGGCTGTTAATCATCTCCTGAAGCCGCCCTGCCTCCGACTTTTGAGCGTCGCACAAGCCACCCACTGGCGGACACACTCCAGGTTCCACAGGTTTCATGATCACAGGTCGCTGGGGTAGGGGGGAATCCTCAAGCCAATCAAAGGTAGAAACCTTGTCCATGGGTGGGCCATATGGAGCTACAGGACATGGTGTCAATGGAGCATCCTCATACCAGTCCTTGGTGTTTGGAGGCGACACTCTTGCTTTTTGTCTTTTGAAGCTAACCAGTGGAAGTGGAACATGTCTAATTACATAGTCCTCTCTCTCTCTCTCTTTCGTATGTATATGTATAACTATGTACATAATATATATATATATATATATATATGTGTGTGTGTGTGCGTGTGTGTCGTATGTATATGTATAATTATGTACATAAGGGGTGTGTGTGTGTGTGTGTCTGTGTGTGTGTGTGTATCGCGCACGGTCTCTATCGGTCTCTTGGGTCGTTGGGCGGCTATTCGCAGCCCGAACGCTCCGATTTTTATCTGAACCTGGGCAATGGCTATGGTATCAAACGCAAACCTGAAATGAGGCATGTTCAGGATGATAGTGGGTGTGAGGTCGTTCTACTTTTCTCTTTCACTAATGGAAATCTAATGGATACTGTATTATATAATATCATGACATATCATATTTAACATGCTCATTATGCCAGGAAAGTCATGCTGGACCCAAAATATGAAGTCACCCTGCCACCTCTGGGCCTGTTCTGGTCCCAAGTCTTGTTCATGGAAAGAGCTAAACATGCTAAACTACCCTTGAAAAAACATTGAAACATGTCATTGTCCATTTTAAACAATCCTGATTTTTTTGGGGTGGCCTCCATCTTTCACATCTTTCACATCTTTCACCCAGAGGTTCAAAGGTAGCCACCTTCTCCATTTCTCCCCGTTCGAAGGCTTGTACCTTCTCGAAGTACTCCAAGGTGGACACCTAACGGAAACGGCATGGGAGAGCAGCTGGGATCCAGTACCTATAGAGATTGGATTTTCGAGTTGGTGTAGTAGGAGAGTATTACGGTATAATTATTCAAAGTTACTACATTACATCATATAAATATCTTTATCTTAATCCATGATGTATCAGTAGTGTAGTAGGATTTTACTTAGTGTATCTTTATGAGACTTGCTTGAAATATGAGATGTCTGAAGAAGCAACTTGGGCTGGTTTGAAGAAGCATCTGCGGGAAAGCATGTTTGTTCAACTAAACGGGGTTTCTGCAAAATTTCAATTCATCCAATTCCGTGAAAGGTACTCTATCCTGATGAAACGCCTTGGAATGGAGAATGATGGAAATGGAAACAATGAAGCGACATCTGGCAAACAAAACTTGGCAAGGTGAAACGTGGCGTATATACTATATACATCATGTAAATAAATGAAAACATCATAGCAGAAGTTGAGTCTGGACATCCTTTGTGATGGCTCACCGGGGAACACACTCACCACAGCATCATTCACCATCATCCCTCTGGGGAAGATGGGAATCCTCAGAAAACGCTGTGTTGAAGCATGTTTCACCACCAGCCAAGCCGGCCTTGTTCATCATAGGTTCCAAGAAATCTTCATCACAGTTCTCTTCATAGGAGTCATACGTCCGCCAGGGCATCACGGGGAAATCCTCCTCGAAAATCTCGCTCGGCACGTCCTCCGGCTGGAGGTAGATAGGGTAGAATGCACACATCTTCGGTATAGGGTAAAGGTCATTAATACGGACATGTCATTAAAGGTTATGAACCCCTGCCTCCTGATATTGACCCCCTAGAAACAATGGTTTAGCAGGGAACTTCATGGAACTTCCACATAATTGGGACCATTCAGGGGATGTGTGATGTTAGGGGGATGGGATTTTCCAGGGTGTGAAAAGATTGAACATGCAGCTTGCAAAATATTGAAAGATGAGAGCCTCCATTTTGTCCGAACAATCCCTGCCGAAGCTGGGATTGGCTTTGGCCGCGCTCCTCGTGCGCTGCGTTCGAGATCTTCACAGGCTCAGAAAAGCTGCTGTGGACATCGATGGACAGCCGTGGTCCTAGGCCCCAGAAATCAGTGATGAGTTGGGGTTCCTTCCTTTGTGGTACGGTATCGAATTCTGAGAAACTGGGACCCTGCAAACTGCAACGCTCAACGCGAATGGATGCTGGGTAAAGCACCGGCCGTTTTCATTCACTTTCGCTGAGCCATGGCTGTCCCGACATATGAGATCTCTGTCACGAGGAACAAACTATTGCCGTCGATATGTTTCTCAAAGAACAAGAAGGCCAGGTGTTGTTTAATCCAAGGTTTAGTGGGGGATGAAATCACATATTTGGGACCATGTATGGTTAGCCAGCGCAACCGTGAAATCCAACCAGTCGATCCCATGAAACAGGGGGCTTGCGATATGGGCCGATCTCAATCCAAGAATATCCAAGTCACCAACTTGCAGGAACGTGTTCACCACAAAGATTTCGGCGTCGCCGAAGGTCAAGACAGGCTTCGCTTGGAACGTCATCGCGTCCGCCGATGTTTGCGACAGCTTGAGCTTGGTTGCAGATTGGGTCTCTGAGCCCAACCGCAGGATCCAACGTCAGTTGTGGGTCCTAATCATGCTCTGTTGAAAGATGTTGGAAGGTCTGTTGGGCTCAGCTCCACCATGAAAAACCACTCACATTGGACTTTCCAATGGGGCGATTCAATGGATTCCAGATCCATCAAGGGCGAACTTAAGGGCTGTATGGCTATGTTATATATGGCATATTCATATGTATGTAAAAAATAAATGTCATGTCAAAAGAATATATATAATCTGCACAATACGTTTGCATATGTGTGCTCCTTAATTAACTGGTTTCCTGATGGAACACTGAGACGTTCAAAAGGAGAATCGTTCAGAGAATCATTGGAGCTTTCCCAGCTTTCCCAGATCTGGGCATCACATCCTTTTCAGCATCACTCGACTGTACAGCTAGGTGTCCTGGAAGGACAGTCTATGGTTGACGTTGGAGCCCAAAGTTGGGGAGAGTGGCTGTGGGTAAACCGTCTTGATTGCACCAGAAGTTGCGGAAAGAGATAAAGGAATCAGTTCGCTTCTTCGAGCCATGTGGCCATGTTGCTACAGCAGGATCCGTGTTTCTCAATCAAATTTCGGTCTACACATGAGCCTTCCACCTTTGACGCACAACAGACCAGCTGTACACACCCCCATCCCTATTGGGCGGGGTGCGGTCTGACATGGTACACCTACAGTAAAGAAACCTGTGAACAGCACGGCGAGGCAAATAAAATAGGTGGTGGGAGTCAAGACGTGGGCCATAAAGCACCTGCAGCCCTCAATGCTCGATGCTGTGTCAAGCCTCTCATTCTGCAGCATAGTCAAAGCCAACCACTGGTATAGTATAGCATGATGGAATCAAGAAGCATGCAAAAAAAATGAATGAAAACTGGGGTACGACCACAATGTTTGAAGCACACAGGACATCACAGGACTACAAAGATGATGTTGCCTGACCTGACTTGGTCTGCCGGCCTGCCGTATCGAACTAAGTCCAAGAATGAAAATGCATGAAAATGCCGGAGGCACAAACTGGAGCTGTTCCGTGGATGCCCTCTTACCCAAGTCCGTCATATGGTCCAATATGAGAAACTCGCGTGTCTACTCTTGACTCACCTGAGTAAATCCAGAGTTCAACATAGTTATCAACCTGCCAGTGGCGCCTTTGATCCGCGGCTCATGCAGGCACACATCCAGCCAAAGAGTGGGCCAAAGAGGAAACCTTGGATTGACAGTGACTGGCAGGGTGACCAGCACGACTTAGCGAGATGAGTGGGGATGCTGGATCTGCATGTCAGCTACTTCCAGATACCTTAGAGGAATCGATACTACAGCTTTGTCCGGCCAAAAGGCTTGGGGCGGCAGTTGTGTCACTGCCCCACCCTCCAAAAATAAAGAGATGTCTATATTAAATCATATATTTTTTCAGTGAATGAGATTCATTGAGCTCACTGAAGGTTTGGGGCTTGCTTCTTCTGAAACAGAATGAAACAAATGTTAAGCATCATTTTCGAGCAAAAGGCCCCCTTTTCCCAGGCAATGATGCTGGTCTCAGGTGGCTGGCAACTCCACCACAGCAGGAATCTCATCAAAACTCTGGGATCATCATCACCTTCATCATCATCATTACCACCACCAACAATGAATCAAAGAGACCCGGCCAGCTCCCTTCCTCTTGATCCTCTAAGGATTCCTCCACTGGGGGCGCTTCCAGCTTCGGAGCTGCCTTCACTTGCCAACGGCCCCGCTTCGGGCACCTCGGCGGCCATGGCTTCCCGGCACCGGGGCCCCATGGCCACAGGGGAAACCAAAACCAAACCCGTGTTCTATCAAAAAAATGCTTGAATGTTCTATGATGGTTCCATGTTCTTCCCATGGTTTAACCAAACCTTTTTCTATCCCAAGTTGGGCTTGGATCCCTCGCACCAAGGTGCTGCTCAGCTGAAGCTCCGTCAGTGAGCTCCTGCATGCGCTCCAGATGTCGCAGCCGGGGATTCGACAAATACTCCACCTGCGGATCTCAGGCCGTGGCCGGCCCAGGTCCCCAATCCAGTGGGCCAGTGGGCCAGGATCTTCCCCATGATTTAATCAGATTGGTTCAAGGGCAAATCTACAATCTACAGGAAACCACAGTTTTTCCCACCAAATATAGAGGCTTGTCCGGTAGGATTTTCCCATCAATCCAATGATGTAATGATCATTGGAGGGTGAGTTCTGTTATCAGATAGACCCAGCTGACCTCAATGGCTACTCGGCTACTCCCCACCTGGTGCCCTGCGTGCCAGGCTTTGACCGCCCGGCGGCTTCGCAGATCCGCCTGGCTAAAAAAAGGTGGGTTGAAGCTAGGAATATTGAGGCATTTAGCCTTTCAGATTTATCTAATTTAGCAATGATGAATCCTTAGTGCCGCTGATTCTCCTTTTTCGGAATTTTCGGAGATACTGATTTTCGGAGTGACTGCCAGCGGGTTTTATCTTGATTCTATGGAGCCAATACTTCCAGAGAAGGTGTTAGATGGAACGTCCCTTGATATCTTTTTCAATAAGAGTACCTAAGATGGATGATAATCTTTGGAAAAACAACACTGATCCCAAATGATACCCTCAAGGGCTCCTTCAGAAAGTACTCAGGATGCATAGCACATGCCACCCTAACCGCGCACCTGGCGAATGGGCTCGGGCGAGGCGCTGCTGCAAATGGCCACGATTAGGCGCATGGCCGTGGAGAGGCTGATTCGATGGCCTCAACTCAGCCGCTAAATCCACTGGTATTCCACTGGTTGAATGGGCCACTGGGGGGGGGGGTAAACAGGTTGCATGGGTATACCCCATTTTCTGACACACCTGCATGTGCTTGTTACGCTATGTATGTGTATGTTGATATTTTTTGGTCATTGGATTATTTGGGTGATATGGGTTGATTTTGGAGTACTTGGGACTTGGGGGTGGAACTAGATGGTAGGTGGCATCAACTCATCAACAGTTTTGGATTTTTTTTGGGATTTGGGTGATGTGCGTAGTGGCTTGCAGTCAGAGGAATTGACATAGATAACAAGATTTCAAGCATGGATGTTTTGATGAGCCTTGCTGTTATCAGAGGGCAGCATGCCAGCCAATTGCAGCAATGGCTGTGCATCAACAGTAGGGCTTGGTCATGTGTGACAATCTGCCGGTTCTGTGGTAGCCTTTGCTCAAGTAGCGGAACAGCAACCCCTGCCATCAAACACATGGGATCAGATGAGTCCGTAATATCTCAAATCTTTACATCTCCAAATCACCGTCCTTTGCAAGGCGTCCGATTGCACTCAAAAATTAAGGATGAAGTTCAGCCCATCAAATGGGTCGACCAAAACTATCCATGGCCATGGCATGCCATGGCCGAGGCGCCTGGGCTGACCACCAGCGGCTTTCCACCGCCCTTCGGCTTGAAGAGCCCCGCCACCGGACACAGCGGCAACCAGGCGCCCGGCTGCAGGGTGGCTGCGATGCGCGCGGCGCTGGAGGAATTCACATCGCCCACCTGGCTGAGATCTGGGATCGATACATGCTGAATGTTCGAAAAGACCTTTCAAATGGGAGGGGGGTATGATACGATGTGATATATGATATATGATATATGATAATTATGATACGATATGATATTCCTTTGATGATGGCTGAAGATGCAGCTACCAACCACCAAACGCAATGTTCACTCATGGGGCAGGGTCCCAAATGTCATGAAAAAATAGCAGGCCTTCTTGCTTTGAAAACGTGAACACATACATGCGACGTGTGGTCAATCTGTAAATCGCTGAAAACGGCTGTACAGCTCCCGTCAACATCCGTCCTGCACAGTTCCCTTTAAACATTCGGAATGCCAGTCCGCGTCACTATACCACTGCGTATATTCGTGCCTGTGTGCCATGCCACCGCGTTGCATCCGCGTTGCGAGGCAAACAGATTCCGGTGACACAGGGATCAAGACCAAGTTTGTAGGTCTATTGGTGTGCCAACTCGATCCAGATACTTGAACATTTGCCAATCACGTAAATATTCAATTCCTAATTATTTGCCAATGCGGTATGGGGGATAAACATGGTGATATTTCTTCAGTTCAATTTGCACAAGTGTGGATAATTGGAGTTAATCATACCCATAAATCAGTTATAGATCGGAAAAAATGTACAACTCGATATAGGTTTTACCCAATTATCCTGATGTTGGATATAGGATTGATCCATTTACTGTTGGGTATAGGTTATAAATTGCCCACATGTTCACCATCATTTTTTTTATAGGATATCCCCAAGAAAACACCTGGATTCCACCTGCAAGACATCCTTAGCCACTCCGATGGCTGGCAAGTCCACGGTGATGCCCAAATGTGTGGCCGCGCCGCAGCCACGTGGATGCAAGGCGCCATTCCTAAGACCCGGCGCCGCTGCACATGCCATGTACATACATCATATATCTATAATAATCATTTATCTGAATCTAAGTATATCATCATTAAATTTTAAATGCAATTGCTGTAGATGTGTCATCTGTATCAATATCTATATGATATATGGTGCATTGATTGCATAGTTTCTTCCTTCAACATCTGGAGTGGCTTGCATCTTCCCAACCACCAGGATCTTTCCACAGGCTCTGGGATGCATCCGTGGCTCCCATCCACAAGCACCACCTGAGGCTTCAGCCTTTTGGGCACTGAACTCATCAGCTGCGAAAGGGCAGGCACCTTGCAGGGGGTCGAGGCCGGTCCCCAACTTTGGGATATTCCCATGTGCCAATTTGAAATGAAGGGGACATCCAAAAAAACTGCGGAGCGTCATGACTGACCCAAGTCCACTTGGGTTTGTCAAACGTTCGAATTGGAGGGTTGAAGATATTTAAGAGCAATCACCGATCCATCTGCGGTGGAATTTTTCACCCAACATCCCCCTGCAGCAACCACCAAACCTCCCCCCGAGGTGGAGTTCCGCGTCGCCTCCCGGAAGGCTAAGAAACCGGGCACATAGGGCACACTGAGGCGGAAGGCCGCGCTGCGTTCCCACAGGACATCCAGCCTTAAGAGATGTGTTGAGATATAGCATGGAGACTGGGCCACCGATTGACAAGTACTTTTCTTCAGCTCTTAAGCTTTGCTTGGACTGCTTTGCACACGTTTGGTGCTCTGCCAATGGTACAAGCCACAGTTAGCAGTGATCTGTCTGAGCAAACGAGGCACTTGGGGAAACTCAAGATCACCACCGTGGCAATGGCATAGGTGCGATCGGAAAAGAAGGACACATCCACGCCACAAACGCGTTGGAGCCCTGGAAAGTCTGGCGTTTCACCTGGGATCCAGGTTCCCCAAACCCACTTGTCGGAATGATATGGCTTCCCATATTTGATTATAATACAGTATAGATATATTAGATATATTAATTTATTTATTTATATGTATTATGTGTATATATATAATATCTGTGTGTGTGCGTGTGTCATAATCAACCCTGTAAATCCCTGTAAACCACTTTGAACACGGCAGTGCTAATGTGGGTTCCTGGTTGTTTGGCTGAGGAGTTTGCTGGCAGATTCGAGGTATGCTGATCAATTTCTTATGCTAGAGAGCGCATCATCCATAACATTTCTGCCAGCTCTGGCGGTCCCAGAGTGCATTCCTAGATGATCACGTCATCATCAACTGTCTATGTCCATGATGTACTCATCAGCAACCCCTCAGGCACCCTCCCGCACAGCTTTGCGTCCCTTGAGGCTCAGGGACACGACCAATCCAGATCATCTTCCAGCACTGCCAGAGATGCCAGCAGTTTCTGCTCCGCTTCCCATTGCTTTCGCTGTTCTTTGGAAGTCATGGCCCCCGCGCCGCCCCACTTGCTGATCAAACGCTGCAATCATGGGCTACATGTGGGAGTCCTATGCCTCACTCTCAAATGCAGATTGATTTCTCCCTGATTCCCTGGGAAAGGGGGGTGGTACCAGTGGTAGCTGTTAAAACCCTAAACCTCTCTTGTTCTTACATGGTTTTGCCTGTCAGAACTTTCATCTAGTCATGTTTCCCAACACCTCCTCTGTTTAGGAAGGGCTAGGAAGTTCAGCCCTCATAGCGAATCCAACATGGCAATGGATAAACATCACAAGGCCGTGAACAATCCGATTTTTTTTGCGGTGACATACCAAAAATGAGAAGTGTATAGTCTATAAAGGTCATAACTACCTACAAACGATGGGGCATTTACCAAATATCTATATAATTCTATATATTTCCATCTGTTTCCCAGGTTGGATGGATTAAGGACAAACACGATCAACCCAGCTGATCCCCACCTCAGGTACGGCCACCGCTAGGCCCTTGCAACTCGGCCACCAGGGCTGGATCAAGGCCCTTGTACTCCACCTGCCCAGCAGGGGCCGCAGGAGCTCCACCAAGACCAAGACTTTATCGATGTGCACTGTGAGAAAAAAAAAGATCCAGCCACAGCCGGATGTGGCTGATCTTCTGAAGGACGCCAAGAGACAAAGTATTGCGCCGCGTCATTCCGAGAGGCTTCCCTTCCTGATAGTTGGACAGTTTGCTAGTGCCATTTATGTATAAATAACATGCATACATGAAGAATACTGCCGGCATAATATGGCCACAGCTGAAAGGTCTATGCCTCCCGGATGCACATACTACCTTAGAATCACTTTGTTTATCATATGAATCCAACCCATCCACCTTGTCAATGTCAATGACTATCAGTGACTTACATCATTCTATTATATTTTGTATTTATAATATATATGTGTGTGTAAGTATATATATATAATAGTACACAATAAATCCTCCAATCTGTTTCCAACAGGTTCACATCAGCTCCTCTTCCAGGACGCCAAGTCTCGTTTGGAAGCCAATGAGTTGCCAGCCTCGCAAGAATAGGGGTAGCCCAAATCCAACATGACTTGGTATTGAAACCTGTGGTAAGGCGGGGATCCCCTAAGACTTAGGAAACACCTAAATGGAGGTTCATCATGTTCATCCCCAAAAAAAATAAATCGTAGGTATTGACCCATCCCATTGTTCCTTTTTGGGGGGTGAAACCCCAGAACCCCAGGAAGTACCCGAAGCCAGACACGTGCCTCCTGATTTTTTTCAGTTCGTCGTCGTACAGCTGCCAGGGGTCCTGTCGCAGCATCTTCCGCAACGGCGAGAGATGCAAAACCCAGCTGAGATCAGCTGAGCAAACCTCAATCAAACGTATGTCTCCAACTTCTTTCGCCATTTTCACCAAAGAAATGAAAGAGATGGGGCCCTGGATGGCCATGGCCAGCTGGCCAGCTGGCCATGGGCCTACTCCATCTTCTCCCAGGCCAGCCAGCGAGTCGGCCACCGCAGACTGAGCTTTCTCGGAGGCCTGGAGATGGAGGCTTCGTCACAAATATGAAGATGCCTGAAGATCCTCGAGTTTTCACCCACTTCCTACGACGTAACGAGTGTCTCAGGGTTCAAATTGCCAGGGAAAGTACACTAAATATACTAAATGAACATAGTTTTTCATCCACCCAAAATTCGGAGTTCCGCAGACTCCAGCACCTCTCGCACCCAGCCAGTGAGGTTTCCGAAGAGCTGTTGGGCTCCACGAACGGTTCGCGCCTGTGCGGATGGTGAAGCTATGGTTTCCCTCATTGGAATTCCCTGAGCATTCCTTTACACAAATCAACTCATGGACTTTAGGGTTCTGCAAGTTGGGGTGACTCATGATATCATGAACAGTGTCACAGCTGGAGAACCGAGCCAACTCTTGTTCTCTTAAGAGTATATGCAGCTCACGAGCGCCCGACCGCTGTCTCTTGAAGAGCTTGTGCGTCAATCACTTCCTTCCTCAGAATGCCAAAGCAGTCGCAAATAACCTATGCTTTCACTTCGAGCCCACAATGCCATTCATTTTCCCCCTGGCTTTTAAGATCTTTCAGGGTCAAATCGCCATCATGGTACACTGTATGCCCCAAATTGGTTTCCCTGATGAATTGGGTATATGATGATAATCCGTCGGATTTTGGGGCTACCAGTTTCACAAATCATCAGATGAGCCCAATTTGTGTCTGAAACTTTGGTTCACTCAAAATTGTGATGTTTCTTAATGATAAACCACTGGATTTGGGGTGGGTTTTCCATGTTTTCCATGACACATCCCCTGCAAGCTCGACCCTCGGCACTCCGGCGTCGCGCGTTCCTTTCCATCTTGCTCCTTTGGTGCCTGGTTGTCGCGGATGCGTCTGATGGGAGGTAGGGAGCTTTTCAAGAGTTAAGCTACGTTAAGTTTGTTATGTAATAACGGGGCCGGGGTTGAAGAAACTATATAATTATAATGTGGTAAACCAAATGATAAACCATCCCACATAGGGGTATATCATGATATATCCAATAATAAAAGATCATACATCTCTATTGGGAATCCCTATGATTGGGGTTACCACATTACAAGAATTCTTTCGGTCCCTGCATCAACAGTCTGTTTCTTTCTGTCAGAGCTCGGTCGAGTGCAGGAGCATCTCCTGATGGCTTCAAGGTGTGGGGCAAACCCTTTGAACATCCATTTGGGGTATAGTTTCAAGATGTTTCAACTTAGCAAATCTTGGATCTTGAGGCGATTATTTCTGGTTGACTGGTTGCGATTTTTTTGTTGGGAGGTTCTGACTCGAATGCAGGGCTCGGCATGAAATTGAAACCGCTGCCAGCGGTCTGCGGGGTTGTTTCAGCTTCAGGTCACCTATGTTTGGATACTGAATTTAGTTTGCCATTGAGAATATGCCAGATGAATCAAATGAATATATATATATGCATCTATCTATCTATCTATCTATCTATCTATCTATCTATCTATCTATCTATCTATCTATCTATCTATCTGTATCTATCTGTATCTATCTGTATCTATCTCTATCTATCTCTATCTATCTTTATCTATCTCTATTTATCTCTACCTATCTCTATCTATCTATCTATCTATTTATCTATCTATCTATTTATCTATCTATCTATCTATCAATCTATCTATCTATCTATCTATCTACTGTATCTATCTCTATCTCTATCTCTATCTCTATCTATATTTATCTATCTGTCTGCCTAAAAGAATAAGTCATTGAGATATTTCTATCTGAGCTCATCTGAATGCATAGCTATAGCCTACAGCCTATATCCAACTTGAGGCCGGGGGTGGATGACGAAAGCTAGCGGGGTAGGAGAAAGAAGGAAGGGAAGAGGTGAGTTGCGGAGGGACTGTCATCATCGTGTCGCGGCATTGTTCGTCCCAACGAGGATGCAACAATGATATATTGATATATGATATATAACAATGATATATATGGGGGAGGGGGCAGGGGGGGGCCCTTTCGCGGGAAAAATCACGTGATGTCCTTGGGGAGCCCCGGAATACGTGCTAAAGCAAGAAGACTCTAGCGAGCTGACACTAGCTTTCGTGATAATGACAATAATTGCCAATAATGATAAAATGTAATTGAATAACGATGATG
Organism: Cladocopium goreaui; assembly: GCA_947184155.2. Taxonomy (NCBI): domain Eukaryota; class Dinophyceae; order Suessiales; family Symbiodiniaceae; genus Cladocopium; species Cladocopium goreaui. The sequence goes on along the minus strand of CAMXCT020004223.1, from coordinate 348,522 downwards.
ATGATGATGATGAATGATGAATGATGAATGATGAATGATGAATGATGAATGATTAATGATGATGATGATGATGATGCTGCTGATGATGATGACGAGGATGATGATGATGATGATGATGATGACGATGACGATGACGATGACGATGACGAGGACGAGGACGAGGACGACGACGATGATGATGATGATGATGATGACGAGGACGAGGACGATGGAGAGGACGATGACGATGACGATGATGATGACGATGATGATGACGATGATGATGATGATGATGGTAGTGATGGTGGTGGTGGTGGGTGAGGGGGTGGGGGGGGTCCCCCCCTTTCGCGTGAAAAATCACGTGATGTCCTTGAGCAGCCCCCCCAATACTTGCTAAAGCAAGAAGACTCCAGCTAGCTGACGCTAGCTTTCGTGATTAAAATGCATTGGATTCCCATGGCCGGTCCAAATCTCTCACAGTTGACGCAGTCCTCCACCTGCGCATCTGGCTGTGCACCGGCCTTCAGTAGCATCCTGACCAAACGCCTGTGACCTCAGGGGATGGAACCCATGACGAGCCCAATGGGAGCCCAATGGGAGCCCATCTTTGCCAATGTTAGGCATGAAGATAGCCCTGGTATTCTGCGAATTTCTGCGATGATCATGATGTTTAAGGCGAAAAAACTCCCATATGCCAAGAAAAATCGAAAGGGTATGAAGCTGCATGCTGCTTCAACATGGCTCAAACATGGTTGACAAAACCAACAAACATCGAGAAAAGTGGATGCCCGCAAACCAAAAAAAATGAATCAGAGTTTGGGGCATAGTATTCCCATAAATTTCACATTTCCCCTAAAAATCCCCATGCTACCCCTGGTTCGCCATTTGTGGCTCCGTCCAAGGCTCCCTTGGAAGCAGCCGCCTGCAGGGCACCAGGGGCCAAGTGGCAGGCAGCCAATCTTTGGGCTGCCTGGGATGGCGCGAAGATTCTGCGAATTTCTTGGGAAGCAGAAGATGCAGCCGAAATATTCAGAAATTCTATCTTAATTGACTTTTATATGACTAGCGGACAAAATTAGGGTCGTCCCCTATCGGTTGTGAGGATTTCAGTATTCCCGGAGGTATCACAAATGGGGTATCGGTATAGGGTCGTCCCCTATCGGTTATGAAGGTTTTGTGCAACCTCGGAAAGGCCAAGGCAAAGCAAAACTAAATTAGTATTACAATATTTTTGTCGGTTACTCATATATATATATATACATATACGCCATATTAGGGTAAGTGAATATAGTATAAGTGAATATTAATCTACATAATTAAGATGACAAAGTATTCTATCTAACGAATTTCATCTTGATTGAACATGTTGTTTGCTGAGTTGATCTTAATTGCCTTTTTTTTGCCATGCAGAAATGATAAATCTGCACATCCCACATCGCCTCTAGTCGATCCTGTGCCGCGGCAAAGTGCAGCGCAAGGGCGCCGCGGGCATCGGCAGCGGAGCAGTCTGCGCGCTGCGCCAGGAGGTAGTCGATGATGGGCTGACATGTCGAAGGAAAACAAGTTCAGTCGGCCCAAACGTCCCCAAACATGAAATACACGGTAAACATACAAAAAATCAATGGGTAAATGGCTTAATTATAGTTGATTTATGTTGATTTACCCATTAAACAACTATAAAATCACCATGTTTAATGGGTAAATCAACTATAAAATTACAATGGCTGCCGAGTCGCTGCATGGCCGACACCTGCAGCCCAATGGATGGGGCGTTCGGCGCCAAGGCCCGTAGCTGATACGTTGGCGCCATGCTGGCAGGTCGGGGGTGATCCACATCCTATGGGATTTTCATGGGATCTTTATGGGTCTCTACTGATTCTACTTATGGATATGTTAATGGGACTTTAATGAGATTCTATTGGTTTTCATTGGATCGTAATGGGATTGGTTTAAAATTGATTCTAATGGAACTTTAATGGGTTTCTAATGGTTTTAATGTGTTTTTAATGGGACTTTGATGGGTTTCAATGGATAACCATCAAATGGGTTTGTTCAATGGAACAGAATGGGATCAGAATCTTACTATGTGACTATCATGAATATAATTAATGAGATTGGAATGGATTTTACATGATTTTACGATATGTAGGTTTTTCATGGCTGCTCCCAACCACCCTAGATACTTCTGCTAATGATTCACTTGGGTTGCAGCCACCCTGACGTGGAGCTTTAGATATGTTGCACGATACCTCATATCTGCATCAATTTGGACATATTATGTGGGTGTCCTAAAATGAGGGTACCCCCAAATCATTCATTTCATATAGATCATTTCAAATTGGGATTTTCCATTGTAAACCATCCAGCTATTGGGGTACCCCCATTTATGGAAGCACCCATATGGTAGACAACTAGCTATGGGCACATGATGGGTATTTCCAGAGCGAAGCTCAACAACGAGTGGCTCCTGAGCAAAAAAAAAAGGTCGAGATCTTTCTGGAGATTGAATTCTGGTTGAGGTGAACAGGAACCAAACATGTATATACCATGTATACCTATAGGCTAGCCTATAGGTGACAAATGTGCCTAAAAATCAGACAGAGACCTCTAATCTCCAAATCCTGAAAAAGTTCAGTTGTAAATTCCATTGCACCTCCCCAAATGGGCTATCAATGTCACACAATGTCACAGCAGCATGTGTGCCATCATATGCCGAACCCACATAATCAATCATAATCGTATCTTCCAAATATTATCTAAAATAGTACTCTGATCACTGATTATATTTTATTATATAAATTTACCCTCAAGCAAGTGACTCAAAAAATAATGTTGCATCCTGATTAGTAGCTAGCTTCGCTATTGTGGCGAAACTTTTTAGCGGACCATTCTTTTGAAAAAAAATGTGTGTTTGTGTGAAAATAATCTTAGCATTCTTTCAGACTTTCAGATAACAAATATTGCTTGTCTGCCTTTCCTAAGGCTTTTATATGGTTTTATTATCTTATAAAACCCTTCTTACAGAACAGCTATTGCACAAATTTCCAAAGCACTGGGCCATGAGAGGGTACAGTTCACTTTAGTATATAGGTCTGTTGCCTAGGTTCGGAATTACAGCAAACTTTTCCTGAGGTGATCCTGGAGCCAAGAGAAGAAAGAAAAGCCTTCCCTTTCCCTGTTCTTTATCTTTCTCTCTCTCTCTCTCTCTCTTTCTCTTTATCTTGTTTTTTTCATTCTCTCTCTCTCTCTCTCTCTCTCCTCTGTTTATCTTTTTTATTTTTCTTTCTCTCTCTCTCTCTCTATCTCTCTCTATCTCTCTCTCTTTCTCTTTTTACACCCTTCTTAATAAAAAACTTGAGGTGCAAAAGGTAACGCAAACAACATACAAGTACTATAGGTACTACAAGTACTACAAGTACTACAATTACTACAGGTACTACAAGTAGTACGAGTACTACAAGTATTACAAGTTCACTGGCAAAAAAGATGTTTCAATTAGTTCTCAAGTGCCGCCAAGTGAAATCCGTACTTAAATGTATGATGATATCCTATCTGGGGAACAGCTTTTAATGACGGGGGGGGCCCCCGGATGTTCCCCTCGCTATCCAGCCTGAACCAAGAAGGCGACGGTGCTCACATCGCTTTCCAGGGCTGCAAAGTGGATCGGTTGTAAACCTGGCCATGCGACCGGGTTGGGGTAACACCGGGTGGGATCAATGGTCCGCGGCTTGATGGCTATGAGTCAAGACCTTGGGACCCGGATGGTACCTGGATAGATAGCTGGTGAATGGATGTGAGTGGAGGTTAATTCCCCCTATGCTAATCATAAATCATAGGTTTTGACACATCCCCTGATAAGAATACTTTGGAGTAATAACTCGGCCAGTGCCCCCATCCAAAGTCAGTTTTCTTCAGCTACAGCTTAGTGGGTCAGGCCAGCCTCGCTCATCGGTTGCATGGACTGATGCTTTTTGGGACAAGAGGAACCTCACAAAGGAGCCGACGGGAAGGCAATCCACAGAAGAGTTGGGGTTGGCTCAGAATTGGTAATCGCATGTAACTGCTACAGTCATCTATAGTCTTTAGAAGCCAACTTGAGGGATCTCGTTAATGAAACGGAACCTTTTGATCCTTTGGCATTTCAGGCCGAACTTTTATGTTCAAATCACAGGGGCCATGCCCGACATAGCCCATGGTCACCATCGTTCACCGACAGCAAATAGCAGCAATAGCATGCTTGTGCCGGCAATCCTTTGTTTGGCCCAGGCCTGTTTGAGACGCCACCATAAAACATCAAAACATGCCTCAAATTTTACAGATCCCGATTGCCTGTAAGCAAGGGAAATCAAAGAGCAAATCAAGGTCTGTACAAGTTTTACCCGCAAATTCTAGACAGCTCATAGAAATTGGTCATGCACCATAGCTGTCCATACTTGCATGTCATTTGGATCGCTTCCTTTGCCTTACTATCTGTCAGTTTGGTTTTGTAAAAACAAGCCAATGATGTTATGTTTGGTGTGGTGTGGGAAGAAGATCGAGGTGCTTGTGTCAACGCCAAAGACATCCTTGTATCCAAAAAACATAATATATCATCTAATTCCTGTTTGAAACCAAAAGAAAGATGTTTGAGAAGGAATGTCTTGGTCACGTGCACTTAAGTGAGATCCATATTGAGCACATGCAGCTTCCAAAAGAATGAACAGTGGCTTCCTACATTCGACATGGAACAAAAAAAAACTCACTTCCCATGAATAGAGGATTCTTCCAGAAACATCATTTTTGGAGAGTTCCAGACTGTTCAAGGGTTTCATTAGAGGTAAACCCCCAGCTTTTCGTGGCTTCACCTCCTCCCAGGCGAGACACTCCATGACCGGCACATGGCCTGAGAGGGCGGCCCAGATCAAGGCCTGTCCTGCCTCCTGGGGTCATGGTGCTACGCCAGTGATGCACCCATTTCCAACATTGGAATGTCATGGAATGTGTGTTTTCTGATTCTGTGTGAGGCAAACATATAATTTTTTTAAAAAAAAACATGAACAAACTATACGATACCTGGTGCTTCTGCATGAAATGTATACATGTGACAGGTGCGTGCAGAATCTGCATCTGGACACACGATCCTTGCCGGGGCTGCAATCAATTTTCGCTTGGCAATTTTGTATAACATCTTGATGTGTACTCATACGTGTGGCGCTGCCACTTAAGCAATCTTAAGTAACTACGCCAATTTGCTCGTGGAACTGGTCGGAAACATCAGCAACATTACATATCCATACATATCCTGGAATCCTCACCCACAGCCCCCTGTACAGGTACTCCACCCTGAATATCTTGACTGACCTCCTGAAATCTCCTGAAGTATGATTTTCCCGTTGAAAATGGGCTTCGACATGCTGCGACTTCCAGGTCTTCAAGAAAAGCACCCTCCAGTAAACCTTCCATTTACGAAGGATTTTTGCATTAGCAATTGGGAGTTTCCTGCTAGCATCTGCCAGCCATATTTGATCCCGCCAGTGGGGTGACAAGGCTGTCAACCTAGCTGGCAAGCTTGAGATTCAGTGCATCCTACTCGCTCCCAAAATGCATCCAAGTACGGTGCCAGCTACGTGTCAAAAGATTGGACCTGAAGCCTTTCTGCAAGACATATCCATAAAGAAAAACCCATCAGCATGCCCAATGTGCATGAGATGATTGTTTGGTCCAAACAATAGTTGATCCAAAGACATGGCTCAAGCGGGGCCAGAATACACAATAATCACAATACCAAAAAAACAATACATTGCAAACAGCCAAAGCATACCGTACCCATTGAAAATAGAGATTGTCCAGCTGCGGTTCATTGCCGGAGGGTGTGCCAACCCACATCCCGCGCTGCGTCCTGTTGCTTCAAAGGTTGTGCTTCCGCCAAAAATCGCAACATGGGCAGGTCTCCCCGCTCGGCTGCCATGGTCCCGGGACTTTTTCCTGGCCCAGAAAACCTTTCCAACATGTAAGATGGAACCCTTCCACAGATCAATGGATTGGCTTAAAATCTGCGGAAACTGTGGGTTTGAAAACTTTTTCTTAACAGTTTCTATGGGGTTCCGGTTGATAATGATTTTCCCTTACCTTTAGCCATTGAACACAGAGGTTGGAAGATGAATGCGCCAGTTGTCCTCCCGGTATGCGCTATCAAGCCCATGGATTTTGAGTAGGTGCCAACGAGCAACTTCCCCCAGCCAGCAATGTACGAAACTCATTTCAGGTGAGACTCCCATCATGGCATATCCCATTTCCAATGAGGTTTAAGTTAAGCCTCTAATGACACCATAAATCTTCCTATATTTCAGCTCTGTTGAAGTTTATCATGTGTTTCACCATCCATCTGAGATGAACCCACGCTACCTCAGTGTCAAAAATCTGGTCGAAAATCTCTTATACGGTAAGGGTTGTCTCATGGGGATGGATGATGCTAATTTTAACCCAATCCCCTGTAGATGAAGTTGCAAAACTCCCTGCAGCCTGCGTGCAATCATCAATTAACCATGATTTATCAACGATGTTCATACTTTTTCCATGGCGAAAACCCCTGTATTTGAGGGTTAAATCCCCATTAATCCCAGAGTTGGAGGGAACAGTTACAAGAACCCTTCATATTTGAGTTCCTGTAGGTTTTCCGTTAAGCCAATCCATTTGTTCATCTATTCAGATAGTTGGATCTATATTCCATTTAGATCCCATGAAAATCCCACTGAAAACCCTTGGTGGTGAAATTACAGTATATAATTATGTATATAATAATATTATATAATATTTATATATACTATATAGTTGATGTCACCTCCATTTCGCGCGCGGATTTCCATTTTGCTATGTTTGATTATCCTATTCAATCCCATTCAACCCCATAAAAATCTCCCTTATGGTTGGTAAAATCACCGGTCAATTATCATCCCAATAATCCCAATTATAACCATTAAGTCCCAGTCCCATTAATCCCTATGAAATCCCCCGTGACGGTTGGTAAAAGAACCATGAAATCCCATTAAATCCCAGGATGTGCTGCTCCAAGATCCCCCATCTGGTCCTTCTCGATCCTTCAGCAGCTTGGCCCCAGCCGCCACCAAGCGTTGAACCGCAGCCAGATGGCCCTTGGTCACCGCGCGGTGCAACGGGGTCACCTGGTCGTGCCGTTGGTTCAGCTTCATGCCCTCCTGGGGCTGGAAGATGGTGAATCAATGACTTGGTTGGAGGGACACAGTCTACAGGATACCTTAAGTTTTTACCCAATAAAATACGGAGGTGTCACTGCAGGTTTTCCCTTAAAACATCTTAAACCAATCCAATGAGTGAAAATTCCAGTAAACTGGTGATTTAAGCAACGAAAATCGAATCGAAAAGGAGGAGTTATATAGAAGTTATATGGCGTCAAAACCCGGGTACCCGGATGGTACCCTAAGTCATCGCTGGTTTATGAATGTTTATTCCACCAAGTATGGTAGTAATATGTAGTAATAGGTTTTGACCCATTCTCTTATAGTTACTAGTCGGATATATAGAGTTACCTGGGTTTGTCATGGTTTATCCAATTCAATGAGGTATGATTAACATGGGGGATCAAGGACCTACTGTCCGATGGGTATAAAATGGGATATAGTAACATTTTTGGATGTTGGTGAAGATTTGGGTGACTCAACCAATTTCATGATAAAGAATTGGTTTTGTCCGATTCAATAGGGATTCGATAATTTAATTTTCGATATAATTTTTCATGATTAACCGGGGGATCTGGGGGATAAAGAAACAAGCGTTCGATGTGAGTGAAAGGGGGAAATTATGATTCATGGGACTCGACAAATGGATGCATGCAGCGCCGAAGGGGAAACACTAAATACAAACAACTTTGTGGGCCAATTCACACCCATGCTATGCTGACCCACATGGTCTCAAATGTTCATGCATGCACACATTTTACCACATCCCACGTTTGAGAGGTGAACTCGGCAACTTGTACCTTTGAAATCAACCTTTTTTATCCTATAGATCGAACAGCTGATTTCAAGTGAAAAATAACAGATACAGCTGCTATGTTCATAGGTTTTGACCCAACCCGAAGTCACTTGGAATCTCCATATTCAGGGTTGCTCCAAAACCCCAGACACTGGGCAAAGGAGCATGTAACATAACATATTCCCAATTGCCGCCCTTTCCTTGGGCAATCCTTGATATTTGAGGATTGACTCCAATCACGTCCCTAGAAACTCTCCCAATCGCCAATTCAACGTCTCGATGGTTCAGCATATTTGCAACTAAAACATCCTCGCTGTTGATGTTTAAATGCCCATTCAATGTTGACCTGCGATTTATCAAACTACCCTGAATAGTGCTAACCAAACTCCCAAACTAAATAATAAAACTACCCTGAATAGTGCTAATTTTTTTTGGCCCTAAACCCAGATTTGCCCAGATGGGGCTGAAAAAAATTGTCCATACTTTATTTGAGGTGGCTTTCATGTACTAATTCATATTGCCAGCTCATTAGATCTTACCTTGATAACTTCAAATTTTCAAAAATAATGGTTGCTCTTTTCTATTCAAAACCTTTATTCAAAATTATCCAAAATCAACCCCAAATCAACTCATCAAGGGTACCCCCCATGAGGTGCCTTAGCACTAATTAGAGTTTGACCCTGAATAAAGCTACTGAGTTTCCCCCTCCTGCTGATCAAGAAATGAATGCTCAATCAATACAAAACCCATGAAATGAATACTAAATCAATACTAAATCCATGAAATGAATATTAAATAAAAAAACTAAATCCATGAAATGAATACTAAACCAATACTAAATCAATACTAAATCAATACTAAGTCAATACTAAATCAATACTAAATCCATGACATGAATACTAAATCAATACTAAATCCGTGACATGAGTACTAAATCAATACTAAATACATGACATGAATACTAAATCAAAACTGAATCCATGACATGAATACTAAATCAATACTAAATCCGTGACATGAGTACTAAATCAATACTAAATCCATGACATGAGTACTAGATCAATACTAAAACAATTGTTGGATTCCTTTTTTTTTGAAATTGCATTTTATGTATTCGTTTTAAATTGTGGTAATTGAAAACCTTTACATACAAACAAGTTTGATGGTGGCTTTAAATCTATTTAGGGGAAAAGAGGAGGGGGGGGGGTATTTATAAATCAGAGGTGGACATTAAATTTAATGTGTATGGTCAAGATCCGGTCAAATCCCCGCGTTTGGCGGTTAAACCCCCCGTGTTTGATGGTTAACCATGTTGTGAAATTTCGAAGTCAGCTTCTGACTTTTTTCCACTGGCAAACTTGAGCCAAACACGAAGTTTGGCAGCCAGATCTTTCGTGAAACTTCTGTCTCTGCTGAATTGGCGTCTTGCCAATTTGGAAATGTTCTCTGGTATTTTTCCGGTGCCACTTTGGGTAAAACAAGAAACACAAACAAAAGGTTTCCTCTTTCCCAGCTTCACTTCAGCCTTGAAAAGGCCCTGATCCAAGTCTTCTCAACTGTGGTGACTTGGGGTCTTTCAAAACAAAGTCAAACTCGTTCCAAAATGAGTTTCTTCTCATTTGCGAAGCCTTCACATGACTAAAAACATGTGCTCTCAAGTGCAAAGACGTGGAACAACGATCCGTTTGGTTCCTACTAAGCCTACCAAATTAAATTCACAAGCTCAAGTCCAAGTTCCTAACCGCAAGTTTAGAGTAGACATGTGTTTCCTAAGTACACCGCACAACCCGAGGACATGTATGCTCGCTCCAAAGACTCAAAAACGACACTGCATTCGCAAGTCTCTGAACAAATTGAAGTGTCTCTGCACACGTTCTCATCAAGCATGAAGAACTGAAATGCAGCGAAAACATCTAATGCACTTTAAGTGCATTCCTTGAGTCCTGTGGGAAATTCCTAGCGCGTCTAAAAACGGCCCTCTAATGAAAAAAAAAAATCCTGGATCCTTGCGCTTTTCACACAAACAACATGTGCGCAATTCCAAAGTGCAAGTTTCTGTTTCCAAATGACTTCCGCGCATGCTCCTTCCAAACATATGTGGCAACCACATGCAAAGCGCGTGACCTAGTGATCTAAGTGCAATACAGAGTGCCCGCGCATCTCTTATGCACCGCAAGTGCACAATCCCAAGTCCAACGCAAACTAGTAACTAACAGTGGAACCCTAACAACATATCGTGTGGCGTTGCCCACACCCTTTGACACCTGTTCGTGCAACCTGCTCACGTTTGGTGCGCAACGCATGTAGACCGTAAACCCTTGGAATCTGAGTGCAACACTGGTTTCTGCGCATCTCTGATGCCCCAGGACAAAGCACTAATCCCCAAGCAAACTGAAACTGGAATCCCTTCAGCCTACAATGTGGCTCTGTCCACACTTTTTCAACTGATCATCCATGATCCTACGTTCACATGCTATGCATCCTACCTTTACATTCTATGCAAACCTTTCCGCAACCTGCAACTGAGCAAAAACATTCCAGCCACAGCGCCGGACACCGGTTTAATCATTTTCACACATGTGGTAAACCCTAAACCATCCCCAAGTCATCACCACGAATGAGTGGTACAGAGAATCCTCAAATGGTAGTTGTTTATGGCAGCCAGGGTGTACCACATCAGTTTTTCGTGCTCAACTACCCCGCAAGCCGCATCCCCACAGTGACCCATCCTCCACCAGCCGCTGCAGGACATCTAAGTCGTTGCTGTGCGCCGCTCGGTGCAGTGCTGGCCATCCATGAGACAAGCCCTGCAATGCTGATCCCAGGGAAGGGATACAGCAACCCACCAAGAGAAGATAGAAACTTGTTCGTATAGAGCAACTTTTTGGGGGTTGGATGGGGTTACAGTAGTATATTTTGGTAAAAAATGTTTTATGTACATACACTGTGCTTGCTTGGTCACACTTCCAAATTGCACTACCCGCCAGAAAAAGAAACCTTGATGACCTTGATGAAAAATCCGCAATGAGGAAATTCATCTATGTATTCTTCACTATAGTGGTAGATTTCCAGAGGGCGCCTGAGCACCGAAACCCAAAACAAAGGCTTCCAGGTTGCAGGTTGCCTTGATTGGCAGCTGGGTATAGCTGGGTGGAGGTGCCCCCCATGACACCAGCGGATTGGGGCGTTCCAATGGTTCCAAAGCGACTTGGACACCGTCAGCCGCTGCACAATGATGTTAAGGGGTTTCTGTGCTGAAATTGAGGAACCGCGCAGGTCCTCAATTTGTGTAGTCCATTTATGTGCTTTTGGCAAGGCGGTGGTTTGCTGTGGAACGCTATACAATAACTGCCTTTTGAACTTGCCAAGAGACATGTGGGAAGTGGTCGCCAAAGTACACAGCCTCGACAACAATCGACATCAAAAGACGCCCTCAAGCCCCCCCCAGAGTTGAGGTGGCACCTCACCCACCTGCTGAATACAAAGCCATGGCTCCTGCCACAGCGGTAGATTCAGGACACACCTGAAGTATAAATTCTGACATCTGATGGAGTGCGCAAGTGGCACAGCGTACGAGCTCCCGTCAAAATCCTTTACATCTCAGTAACTATTATTAAAAGGGTGATCGTTTTTTGGGGAGGCCATATCGCTGTCCAGTGTCTTGTGCCATTCTGCTCTACTGTGTTCCGTGACAAAAGTGTTTCTGAAATACTACAGTCTTCAACTCTTTTGACTCATGGGATTCTATTCACATATGCCTTGTAATATGGCATTCATGCTTATTTATTTGCTCAATGATACCATTAAATTATGTGTAATATATTAGTTTAATATTATCGTATAATATAGTATAATATAGTGTATATCTACCTATGTGTCAATGTTTTAATCTTGATTTCCCCATGACTCCACAGTTGAATCGTCCTCTGGAAGCTCGTGGGCTGCTCTGGCAGGCGACTCACCTCGTTGGGCGTGGCTCTTGATCCTTCAATGGCCATTGAAACATCAAACCATCCACCCAAACTCCCAAAAAAGTTGAAGAAAATTGCATCATTTTTCGCCACAAAATGGCGACCCCAACAAAATCTGCTGGGCAAATCCCAGCAAAGTCCGCAGCCAACTTCCAGCTTCCACCCATCTCATGGCCTGCTGCTGTGGCCAGTGCCTCGCAGGGATCCCCCAGAGCCTTGTCCAACTCGAACCCAGGTTTGGCCAGCCACCAGGCCTAGAGCAGGGACCCCCATCTGCTGCCTGGTGCCCAGTTGGCCGTGCTTAGGCCGACATCAAGTTTTGCAAAGTGATGTGTTTAGTGTACGTGGTGATTTTCTATTGATATCTATTGATCATCTCATCAACTACTTCCGGTTCATTTTCAGAAACTGGAAGGTTCAGTTGGGATGTCTTCCAGCCTTCAGGCCACTGAGCAGCAGCTGGTAGGTCTCTGCATGCTGATGACTTCGGGTGGAGGATGCCTTGCTCAACCAAACATGGCCATGGGTCCACCATCGGAAGAGTTGGCACCATGGTGGTATCACACCATTCCCACCAGCCATAGGAAAAGCACCCATGAAACGGTCTTCCACCATGTTCCATCGATATGTTTGTTCATGTCATGTAGTCTCTTCTTGGAACATCAACCCCCCAACCCCCGATCCGGGCACCTTGACCCCCACGGAGAGGATAGGCCGGGCATCAAAGCCTTCCGCCTCCAACGGCAGATTTCCTGCCTCACGCAGGGCATGCCACACGTCTCCTGGCTATGGCATGCTACGGCTGGTGGGTGGTGGATGCAGCTGGACATGGCTGTAACATGGTGAATATATGGGTATGCGGTATGCCGCGGTATGCCTGAAAATTGTGGATATCCAAAAAAGGCATCGTTGATAGGGAACATGATGCTAAACCATCGCTACCAGATTTTCAGGCAAACCCAGATGTTGAATCACAACTAAAATTGTTCAGCAGAAATGGTTAAAACATACAGACATCTTGGAAGTTGATGCATGTGATACTGTAGCACATGATGGGTGTAGACTTGCCAGAGATTCTGGTACCAACAAGTCGGAGTTTGGATGGCAAAAACTGTAGCAACAATAGCGTTGCCAAGGCACTCTGCAAAGAGTAGGCCATGTCAGCGAAGAAGAGGTTCCATTCCTTGGATCTGCCCCTCCCGGGAGTGAGAACTTGACTCAATGGACAAACCAAGAAAAACATGTTAAAAAATGACATTCCATTCATCATCCCAAATCCCCCATGTATAGCCCGCTAGATGCTTTGCGGCCGACTTTATAGAGAATAGCCTGGTATAAACTGGAATGGCCACATGTCTGGAGTCTATAAAGTGGAAAGCCAACATGTTTTGTCTATAAAGTCAAAATCCAACGTTTGTATAAAGTCGCCTGGCCGCGTAAAAACATAAAACTCGATGCAGGTTTTTGAGGGTACTTGTGAACATGTCCCATGACTATAAAGTGAGATGCCGAACATCCAGATAGTAATACTTGTGCAGAACAGTGGCACTATAATGTGGATTTCCGGCTAAACAACGATCGTTGTAGTAGCGATGATTTTCTTAATCGCGACGATGGCAGCATCGACATGATTGTCTATAAAGTTGAGGGGCCACGTTCAAACCTTGGGGGAATATCATCGATCTCATCGATGGGGAACCCAAAAGACTTCGAATGACTTCGAATCCGAACGAAACCGACAGCCAGACAAATATCTATATCGAAGTCGTTAACAGAATCTATGGTAAAACAAAATCTATTTTGGACTGGCCACTTTATACCCCCTCCCCCAACAGAGAATGCCTCTAACACACTTTCCTTTGAAAGGGGTCCTTGGGGTGAAAGGGGTCCTGGTCGCGCCGCGCGCGCGCGCGCGCGGCGCGCCCAGGACCCCATTCACCCTGAGGACCCCTTTCAAGGGAAATTTTCTTCTCTATAAAGTGGCCAGTCCAGGTAAAACCCCTGAAAAAACAGAATCTATGTTGGACTAGCCACTTTATACCGCCTCCCCCAACAGAGAATGCCTCTATAAAGTGGCCAGTCCAGGTAAAACCCCTGAAAAAACAGAATCTATGTTGGACTGGCCACTTTATACCCCCTCCCCCAACAGAGAATGCCTCTATAAAGTGGCCAGTCCAGGTAAAACCCCTGAAAAAACAGAATCTATGTTGGACTGGCCACTTTATACCCCCTCCCCCAACAGAGAATGCCTCTATAAAGTGGCCAGTCCAAGTAAAAACCCTGAAAAAACAGAATCTATGTTGGACTGGCCACTTTATACCCCCTCCCCCAACAGAGAATGCCTCTATAAAGTGGCCAGTCCAGGTAAAACCCCTGAAAAAAACAGAATCTATGTTGGACTGGCCACTTTATACCCCCTCCCCCAACAGAGAATGCCTCTATAAAGTGGCCAGTCCAGGTAAAACCCCTGAAAAAACAGAATCTATGTTGGACTGGCCACTTTATACCCCCTCCCCAAACAGAGAATGCCTCTATAAAGTGCCCAGTCCAGGTAAAACCCCTGAAAAAACAGAATCTATGTTGGACTGGCCACTTTATACCCCCTCCCCCAACAGAGAATGCCTCTATAAAGTGGCCAGTCCAGGTAAAACCCTGAAAAAACAGAATCTATGTTGGACTGGCCACTTTATACCCTCTCCCCCAACAGAGAATGCCTCTATAAAGTGGCCAGTCCAGGTAAAACCCCTGAAAAAACAGAATCTATGTTGGACTGGCCACTTTATACCCCCTCCCAAAACAAAACAGAGAATGCCTCTATAAAGTGGCCAGTCCAAGTAAAACCCCTGAAAAAACAGAATCTATGTTGGACTGGCCACTTTATACCACCTCCCCCAACAGAGAATGCCTCTATAAAGTGGCCAGTCCAGGTAAACCCCTGAAAAAACAGAATCTATGTTGGACTGGCCACTTTATACCCCCTCCCCCAACAGAGAATGCCCCTATAAAGTGGCCAGTCCAGGTAAAACCCCTGAAAAAAACAGAATCTATGTTGGACTGGCCACTTTATACCCCCTCCCCCAACAGAGAATGCCTCTATAAAGTGGCCAGTCCAGGTAAAACCCCTGAAAAAAACAGAATCTATGTTGGAATGGCCACTTTATACCCCAGCCAGTGGGCTCCAGGACTTTGACCCGGAAACGGAAGGACTGACAACAAGGTAAAGGGGGAAAACTACAACGGAGAGGTACAACGGGAAGGCTACCACAAGAAAATGAGACATGTCACGTTTATATACGTTTATTGTTTTCAATGTGTCATATAGATTGGCGATGTTTGGTATATTGAATATGTTGTAGATGTATTTTGGAACATATGTATACCTATGATTCACACATCGATATAAATATATATAAATCAAAAACGCATGCCAAACCAAAAACTTTTAGCTGAGTATTGTATTCCCAATCTGTTGGCAAATGTCCAGCCGATTCACCATGCGTGACCCAACAAGATTCAAACTATGGATTGTTATCTGCCGACATATTTTGGGAATACAATACTCAGCTAAAAGTTTTTGGTTTGGCACGTGCTTATGATTTATATATATTTATATTGATGTGTGAATCATAGGTATACATATGTTCCAAAATACATCTACAACATATTCAATATACCAATCATCGCCAATCTATATGACACATTGAAAACGATAAACGTATATAAACGTGACATGTCTCATTTTCTTGTGGTAGCCTTCCCGTTGTACCTCTCCGTTGTAGTTTTCCCCCTTTACCTTGTTGTCAGTCCTTCCGTTTCCGGGTCAAAGTCCTGGAGCCGACTGGCTGGGGTATAAAGTGGCCAGTCCAACATAGATTCTGTTTTTTCAGGGGTTTTACCTGGACTGGCCACTTTATAGAGGCATTCTCTGTTTGGGGAGGGGGTATAAAGTGGCCAGTCCAACATAGATTCTTTTTTTTCAGGGGTTTTACCTGGACTGGCCACTTTATAGAGGCATTCTCTGTTGGGGGAGGGGGTATAAAGTGGCCAGTCCAACATAGATTCTTTTTTTTCAGGGGTTTTACCTGGACTGGCCACTTTATAGAGGCATTCTCTGTTGGAGGAGGGGGTATAAAGTGGCCAGTCCAACAGATTCTTTTTTTTCAGTGGTTTTACCTGGGCTGGCCACTTTATAGATGCATTCTCTGTTGGGGGAGGGGGTATAAAGTGGCCAGTCCAACATAGATTCTGTTTTTTCAGGGGTTTAAAACCTGGTACTGGACTGGGCCGCCACCACAAAACTTTGTAGAGGCATTCCTCCTGTTGGGTGTCAGGTGGTAATAAAGTGGCCATTCCACATAGATTCTGTTTTTTCGGGGTTTTACCTTACCTGGACTGGGGGCACTTTATAAGAGGCATTCTCTGTGGGGGAGGTGGTAGTAAGTGGCCAGTCCAACATAGATTCTGTTTTTTCAGTGGTTTTACCTGGACTGGCCACTTTATAGAGGCATTCTCTGTTGGGGGAAGGGGTATAAAGTGGCCAGTCCAACATAGATTCTGTTTTTTCAGGGGTTCTACTTGGACTGGCCACTTTATAGAGGCATTCTCTGTTGGGGGAAGGGGTATAAAGTGGCCATTCCAACATAGATTCTCTTTTTTTCAGGGGTTTTACCTGGACTGGCCACTTTATAGAGGCATTCTCTGCTTGGGGAGGGGGTATAAAGTGGCTAGTCCAACATAGATTCTGTTTTTTCAGGAGTTTTACCTGGACTGGGCACTTTATAGAGGCATTCTCTGTTGGGGGAGGGGGTATAAAGTGGCCAGTCCAACATAGATTCTGTTTTTTCAGGGGTTTTACTTGGACTGGCCACTTTATAGAGGCATTCTCTGTTGGGGGGGGGGGTATAAAGTGGCCAGTCCAACATAGATTCTGTTTTTTCAGGGGTCTTACCTGGACTGGCCACTTTATAGAGGCATTCTCTGTTGGGGGAGGGGGTATAAAGTGGCCAGTCCAACATAGATTCTGTTTTTTTCAGGGGTTTTACCTGGACTGGCCACTTTATAGAGGCATTCTCTGTTGGGGGAGGGGGTATAAAGTGGCCAGTCCAACATCGATTCTGTTTTTTTTCAGGGGTTTTACCTGGACTGGCCACTTTATAGAGGCATTCTCTGTTGGGGGAGGGGGTATAAAGTGGCCAGTCCAACATAGATTCCGTTTTTTCAGGGGTTTTACTTGGACTGGCCACTTTATAGAGGCATTCTCTGTTGGGTGAGGGGGTATAAAGTGGCCAGTCCAACATAGATTCTGTTTTTTCAGGGGTTTTACCTGGACTGGGCACTTTATAGAGGCATTCTCTGTTTGGGGAGGGGGTATAAAGTGGCTAGTCCAACATAGATTCTGTTTTTTCAGGGGTTTTACCTGGACTGGCCACTTTATAGAGAAGAAGATTTCCCTTGAAAGGGGTCCTCAGGGTGAATGGGGTCCTGGGCAGCTCTATAAAGTGATTTGGGTGATGTATCTCATGACTCTATAAAATGCTCTGCCGCAATTTTCTTTCTATAAAGTGCCCTGGATGCAGCACAAATTCTTCTTCTTAAAGGGCAAGTTTCACTCTATAAAGTGCTTTGCCATGTATACAGCCCCAACAGAAAGATATTGGCCCGAAATCATTGGGGAGACATGTTTCTATAAAGTGGATGGTGTGACATATTATGGCCATTCTTTGAAGGGAACCAACGGTCTATAAAATGCATTGCCGCATATATTGAGTCGTTTCCTTGTGGGGAACCAGCCGGGTATAAACTGGAAAGCCAATGTTGCTATAAAGTCATCTTCCAGGTCCAAGGGCATGTTTCTCGCGCAAAACACGGCTTTATCCCCCATTGTCGGTATATAAAGTGGCGACCGGAAACCCACTTTATAAGCGCAAAGGATGTCCACTTTATAGTGAGCTATACATGGGGGATCATCCCAAAAGGGCGATAGACTCCGATAGACCTTATCCTTGGGGCATGTCCAAATCATTCCAAATCCTTTCCGCATAGTTCTGCTTCACTGCAAATGTCTTTGAGCAGCAGTAGAGTATTTCTGCTTCATGCATGGGGTAGGCTGACCTGTCATATCATATCAGGCGGTCACTGTTACGCCAATGCCTGTGAATAGGACAGGGTGGAACAGTTGAACAAGGTGGAAGCATTTGATGACAGCTCTTTAGAAGTTGGTTCCGGTCCGGGGGGGCAGCCACCAGTGAGCATCCGTGGTTACTCCTCCAAACCCAGTCTCTGAGACTTCTGCATTGAGATAGTCTGCCACCGTCATGACCTTGGTGCTGGATCTACCACGAACAAAACACGCGAAACCAGAAGAAAAACCCACACCCACTCCTTCCGCACTAAGAGATATCGTATATATATATATAATTAATCGTATGTGTATTTTACAAGGTCAGCCAACAATTGGGTTAATACCAATGGGGTGAACCTCAAATCCGCTAAGCTGCTAGCTCTGTTTTGAACCAACGCTATCGGGCAGATCGATGATATATACAATACATGGTTTTACTGCAGGAGTTTTTACACCCCCCTCGGGCGAGCAGGGACGACTGCGGAGAACGAATAACCCAGAAAAGCATACCCTCGCGGGTAGCCAAATTTCTTTAGTTGGTTTTAGACATTTTGTGCAGTCTTTCAAAGGTCCCTCTAAAAGCTCAAGCCCGTAAAACCCAGCGCAGCGTTGCAAGGAAGGCACATTACCATGCCACATCTTGCGCTATGCTACAAAAGAAAATCATCGTCTCCCTAACGGTTCCAAAAGATCCAACGGCCGCCGGCCTCGTCACGGTAATACCAAGCCCCACGCCAGAAACTCCATTCTCGGCGTGCACCATAGTGATCACGATTCCAACTCCAAGAGGCATCCGGGCGACCGGAGCTTGCAGCCTTCGAAGTGACTCCTGCGGTTGCTGCTTTTGCAGTAGGCGGTGTCTCGGGCTCCAAGAATGGTCGTGCTCCTGCTTTGGATGTTGGTGGTTCAGGTACCAGAAATGGTGCGTTGTTGGGGTCAACTGGGGCATCAGCGTGCGAGGCGTCTGCGCGAGCAGAGCTTGATGCGGCTGTGACATCTGGTGCGGTTGCGGATGCATCAGCTTCGGCTTTGCGCTTTCGCTCAATGGTGGGCGCGACCGTGGGGTCGGCCTTATGACCTCCAGGACCTCCAGCCTTTGCAGCAGCGCTCTGCTTCTCTTTGCGTTCAAGATTGCTCCGAACCAAGGGAAGGTTTTCCTCATACACCTTTTCGAGGAAATCACGAGTGCCATCAAAAGGAACTTGGACAGTACCCTTCCAGGTCAACAGGCCACGGAATGCGCCACGACGGCCGATGTAGCTGACATATTCATCCTCTGTGAAAATGTGGCGGCCAAACATGAAACCCCAGACCTTCTTCCATGTTTTGCGGAACTCAACTGGGAAGCCATCAACGCCACGAGGCTGAGACATGAAAATCAACTTAGATAAGCAGCTCTCATTTTGGGCATTGGCGGCGACGCCAGCCGAGATCTGAGCTTTGGTCCTTGGGGGATCGGGGAGGTTGCCATATGCGAACATGTCGTCGAATATGCAGTCCTGCAGGTCCTTCCCCTCACCGTGGATGCGGTCGCAAAAAGTGACGTCGCTGGAGTATCTGTCTTCCACGTCCTCGTAGCCCAGCGCTTTTGCACGTCGATGCCTGTCGCGGCAGTCTTTGAGGACTGCTGATTCCACGGATGTGATTCCCCTGGGGCCCAGTTCTCGGCGTAGCAGGTTGGCTTGCTCTTCCGTCAAGGCTGTCAGCAAGCTTCCGCTCATCTTCCCAAACATTCCGAACCCGGCGAGACTTTGCATTCGCCGTTCAAGGATACGGGTCCTCCTGTTGGGTTTGTTGGCCTCTTTTGTATCGCCACTTTCGTCCACTGGGAGTGGCTCAAACCCGCATGTGGTGCATGTCACTTGGCCACTGACGTACTCAACCTGGCAGAGGGGACAGGAGCCCATGAAAGGTTCGCAGTACTTGGGTGCAATGTAAACACGGCGTGTCCTTGCGGGCGGCTGGTCAACTTGCATTGGGGCAGTGGCTGCATCATCATCAGTGGACTTGGCATCGGGTCGCCCCGTGCTGGTGTCATCCATTGGGTCGTCATTTGCATCATCTCGGGCAGTCAAGGTGACCGCTTTGGATTTCGGTGCTGAGGCTGATGCCGCGCCAGTCCATGAGCTGGGCTCGAGATTGCTCTCGGCGCGGGACCAAAGCACCTGTCCTTCTTCTGAGATGCTGACCAGAAACTGCGGTGGGATGCGTTCTGAGCACAAAATCCCATCCATTTCTGTGCGACTAAAGATGACACCAGCTTCAACTGCTTGCCGCATTGCGATTTTGACTTCGATTGGACATTTTGCTCTTAATCCAGATCGATATCCCTGCGTGCCGATACAGTGTTCTGCCATGTAGATATGAGCACGGCCACTGTTGACTGTTGCACCGCCGCCTGGAATCAGGCCATTCTGTGCGATGCTCTTCCAGCTGCTTTTCATCGTGCGATGGAAGACAACCTCAGGAACCTCAGTCATGGCACACAGGGGCACGCCAGTGAAGGCGGCTTTTCGCTCGGGGGATACATGGTCTGAGCAATACACCATGGTTGAATTGGCATAAAGACCCCCTGCGGTTTTCAAGGCAGCTTCGGAGTGACCCTGAATTGCACGGATTTTCACAGGATAATACGGCATGCCTAGGCCATTGTCGACAGGAAAATGGGAGATCTTTGCACACAAGAATTGGAACCTACTCTTGCCATGCTTGTCGATCTTCATTGCGGTGCCAAACAGGTTTGCGACAGTGATGAAAACATCTGGGGGCACTTCCTTGCGGAAGGCTTTGGCGAAATCCTCCAAGTCAATCCAAAGGTCTTTGTCCATTGGCACCTTGGCACAGGATCCATGCCCCCTGCAAACTTTGTTGACACGAGTCGCAAAATCAGAAAACTTCTTGTCGACGCGAGTCTGGCTGGCAATGGTCTCAACGTCGGATGCCGATATCAGCTCCAGCTCATAAGCCGTACCTTCAAAGAGGATGCCGGGCACATCGTCCCCGTCTGCATTGGTCACCATTGTATATTGGTATTCAGGCAAATGCTCTTCCATCCAATATGCTTTCACGTGGCCAGATGCTTGTCCCTCTAAGCGCGCAGTTGCCTGCGGATGGTACTGGCTGGATGTGGCTCCCTTGTCATCTGCGGGCTCATCCACTGTTGCTGGTGCTGCTTTCGGCCGCGACTTCAACATGACCTCAGCTGTTTGGACCAGGATTGTTGCTCTGCTGGATGCAGCGGGCTCGCCGTCGCCGGCGGCCTTTGGAGGGTCATCTTTGGGAGGCTCAGCGAACGTGCCCGAAGGCATCGTCTTGATGTCGATGTAGTCCTCAGTGTCAGGTTGTTGAGCTTCGACGTCCTCCTTGGTGAATGACCTGCCCGTCGGCACAATGTGTCTTCGGGACTCTCCAAAAAGCAACTTGGTGATGTTTGCACATGTCTCCTGATAGGATCTTGGCAGCTCGTCCAGGACGGCGCTCATGTTCCTCCGCAAATCATCCCATGTCTCCTGGGCACACTCAGAAAGCTCCAAACCAATTTGGCCGACCCGCCATCCGGAATCAAGTGCGAAAAGGGTAGCTGTCCAATAGGCAGCAAGGCGCGTGCGATTTTCTTCAGAGTTGGCGAAATGCCACTGGTCTCTGAATTCCATTGCATCGGCGTACCCCTTTGCTTTTAGCCACGGATACCGCGGATTGGCACGCCCTTGCAGGCTGCTGGTTAGAGCTTTGAATCGGGGCTCCAAATGGTCGAAAAATTGATCGAAGATTGGATGAATGCCGTAATCTGCGCTCCAGGGCGCGGTCGTGAGACCGGCCGTCTGCAAGTCCAACTCCCGGGCCTTGTTGATGAACCATGTCAAGTGGCGCTCACAATCATCCAGGATCGTGGGCCAGTGCCCGTTGGGACCATCGTACGGCCAATTTGGATTTTGGGCAATTCCATCCTCTCCTACCAATTCATTTCCGAACCAGGACAAGTGCAGGTTGATGCGTGCATGAGGATAGCGCTCGCGGGCGTCCGCGGCCAATTCAATCCCACGCTTGACCAGCTTCTGCAAAGTTTTGCCCCAAAGCATCTCATGGATGAACTCAGTCACATACTTAGGTTTGCGCTGCCGGTAGTGCTCGGACAGGTCAAACTTCTTAAGTGTTTTCCTACGCCCTGTGATCAATGCACATGACGAGTCAGAGACTAAGATCCAGATTACATCATTGACGGGCATCTCTGGCAGCATGATCTTTTCAATGTGGGACTCCTTTGGCAAAAAGCAGAAACTAAGGTATTCTGCAAGCGGATCCTCTCGACCATAGAACCTCAGGGCCGAAGCCGGCGTCCATTCGGTCATCAATCCATCCACGAGGTCCTGAGCAGCCTGATTCTCACCTTCATTGCGCATGGCCAATGCATACAAAATGCGATTGTGAAGGAGCAACCATGCTTCTTTGTTAGCCTCACGTGTGGCTTCGAGCGCAGCCTCGCGGCTGGCCGGGTGTGCTGTGGCATATCGTGAGTCAGCCATTTTTGCAGGACAGGCACGAATGACAACGGGTGAAATCCTTTTGGATGTTTGGCCCACCACAGCTACCCGGAAACACTCATGGAGCATGTCAGTCAACTTGAAGGTATAGTTCTCAGCAAGTTTAAGAGCTTTGCCCCTACTTTGATCATGCTCATGTTTGCCATCACATTTGAATGAGTCTAACACGGTGAGTTCTTTAAAATTTCCTGCAATAGTCCAACTTTTCTTCATTGGTTGACCGTTGTTTCCAAGAACACCCAACATACAACCATCAAAGTGATGAGTAGTCATGGATCGTTCTTTGAGGAATCTTCTAACCATCGGCCATCTCCAATATTTGCAATTCTTGGACAGTTCAAATGCTATCAAGGTTCGTTCATCATAAACTTCATCCACAAGTTTGACAAAAGATTTGAACAACTTGGTAAACTGTTTTTGTTGCTCTTTGATTCTTTCTTGACCCTCAACAGTAAGGCCATTCACGTTCCCCCATGGGCTACCTCCTACACAAGGCAACGATGCATAGAGTATCAAAGTGCCGTCATTGAAATCATTTCTGAAATCTTGGACTTGGGAGGCTAGCCGTTGCCGACAGCTGTTAGTGGTACCATCTTCTTTTTCGGTAACCCTAATGCAGTGGCAATCTTCATTGGACTTTCTTGGGGTACTAAGCTTCGAATCATCAGAGCAGCAAAATTCGATCAACATTCTGGGCTTAAAAGACTTTTGGGAGCCCCCCTGATTCCCGGCAGCGGTTGCTAGTTTTGGCACCTTAGTGGAGTTCGGCGCCGCGGTGTGGCGGGCTGCTGCTTCTTCCACCTTTGTCGGGCCAATGCCAATGAGATGAATGGCATGCAACCAAAGGGCTGGTCGGGTAAAAGGTTTTGTAAGAATGTCTGCAACTTGGAAACTGGTTCCTACGTTGAGAAGATCGAACTGTTTACATTCAAATTGCTGTTTCAACCATTTGAAGTTGATGTTTTGTGTTTTGTTCATGTGTCTCATGGATGCTGATGAACCGGTGGACATGACTGTAATAGTCGCCTGGTTGTCCTCCATAAATTTGACTTGATAAAATTCAGGGAAACTGGCCTTGAGGGAGTTGATGTCCGCGACACTACAACCTGTATCGACGTTCCCATTACGGATTTCGTCAATTTCAGGGTCGATCCTAGTGAACACAACATCTTCTTGGGGCTTCGCGGCATCGCGAGCTGGTTTGCCCTGCAGCTTCTTGAAAAGGTTCAACTGCTCAAACAGGGCCAGCATTGGAATGCCCTCGGCTCTCATGCTGTGATTTGCGGCAACTACCTCAGCCTCAGTTGAAGATATGGCAACAACCGTTTGTTTCTTACTGAATGCATTTAAGGGGTAATACGTGTTGGGGCCTACAAGCACAATGGCACTGCCAGTGGTACTCTTGCTATCATGTTCGCCTGCATGATCTGCATCGGCAAAAAGCCAGAGTTGGCATTCATCAAAGGCATCCCCAATGAAACCCTCTAGGAAATGGTGCTTTGTACAATGAATGTATGACACCAATCTGTGCAAGGCAACATCGCATTCTATGGAACATTTTGTCACTCTAGATGCTAAGCTTTGTGTGGCACGCAACAAGTCGAACCTTGCCATTCTTGCGGCAAATAGTATCTTCATCAAGATCTTGCTGGCCACTGGCTGGAGTTTGCCAGGCTTTTCATCTTCACTGAGTGTGGGCCGTGCGATGCCAGCATCTGTAAATGGTGTTGGCACCTCTTTCAAGGACGATGGGCTGACTTTTGCAAGATTACAATAATTTTCTACACAGGACCCCAGGAAATCGCTCATGTCATACCTTACTAAGTTCACGGGCTTGGCCATGACGCCAGCTTTGTTCTTCACGGCGTGTTCAACCCCCCTGAACTTAGAGGCCTTGGCTTCCTTTTTCGCCTCACGTTTGTCGCGATGTGGTCCTGGTCTGGCTTTACTTGCCATTGCAAACTGCTTGAATTTGTCAGGTCCATCTTGTCCATAACAGAAAACTGTTTTTCCTGTCCAGAATTCATTTGTTTGATTGCTAGATGTTTTCCAATCATCTGTGTAAACATCATAGCCCCCCTGATTGTTCCCGTCGGTGATGCTAGGACAACTTTTCAGTGTTACCTTTTTGTCAAAGAAAGTTATGCGACTTGAATTTTGACAAGTTACATCTCCCCCCTCATCAACCGGCTGGTACAATCTTTTTCGGGGTTGAATGTGGTGTCTGATCCATGCCATGTTGGTTTCATCATGCTCCCACCAGTCTTGTGTTCTGTGTTGTGCGGCTGCTGACTTCTTGGCTTCAAAGGCGAATGCGAAAGGGTGTGCCTGCGAAGGCAACCGGATGTTGTGAAATTCACGGTGCATACAGCCAAAGTAGCGGTCATATGGCTCAGGATCACCAATGTTCACTGCAGCCTTGACGCTTGCCCATGCCTTTTCCAGATTGGCGGTGGGGCCAGCCATCTTGAAGTCATCTACATACACAACCAAAAGACAGTTGAGCTCTTGATGATGAAAAATTGAATGCCAAATGTCAGGTAAAATTTGCTTCCAACCCTGTTTCACCACACGGCTATTGAGATGATTTTCCCAAATACCCCCGCTATCAGGATGACCATAAAGGGCAAGTAACATAGGAACCATGGGTTGCCAGTACTTTTTCTCCCAATCTTTGGGCCATCTGTTGCGTGGAAGTGACAACCATGTTGGCACCCCTGTGAAGAGGGCTTGTATGTAGGCTTGGATTGCATCTGCCTGCTGTTTGGAGAACCCGGGCTGACTACCGAAAGCATCTAGCAGCTTTGCTGCTTCCATGGATGCTGGGGAAGAGCCTAACTCGTTGAAGAGTGCGTGATCGGAATTCTCGTCCCTGACATTGTTCCCTTGGAAAACCGTCCTACCCTTGAACTTCCGGCGAGGGTCTGACTCAGGCAATTCAGAACCCTTCTCATAGCAAGCCTCAAAGATTCGACCTAGGTGCACAGTTTGGCCATTGCGACGAGCCTCAGCTACTGAGTCGCGGCATTCACGAACACGCTTCTCATCCCAAACACCCTTATTACGGAGATTATCCCGCTCCTTATCAAGGGCGGCCTTGGCCTTGGGGTTGCTGGCAATCTCATCTTTTGATACAAGCCTAGCAACTGAAGCGAAAAGCTCGAGTGCGACCTTGAACTCAAGTTCCTTGATCTTCTCTCGGACGAGCTCTCTAATTCGAGGCCGGTGCTCAATTGTGGCAGGTGCGGCAACTTTTGGCATTGCTGGCACAGAATACTTTTGGGAATTGGCTGGAATGATTTCCCAAACATTGCCTACGAGCTTTGCAGTTGCAGGAGGGCATTGAGTTGCCTCAAGCCGGGCCGGTGAAGATTTCTTCTTTTTGCCCTTGCTGCCAGATGATGATGCTGGCTTTTCCTCCTGCTCCTTGGCTGCTTTCTTTGCTTCTTCCTCGATGATCAGCTTCCTATCTTGGGGTCCTAGCATCTTCCACAGTTCTGAGTCGATCCCCTCCGGACGCTTTGAACCTTTGTAGTTACGTACAATCCGGTGACCATCCCAATGATGTCCATCTGGAATAATTTCATCTTTGGGGGTCAATTTGAGATCTGGAAATACGGGCGCTTCGGGTGCATCAGGCTCGACATCGCTGTCGGCTGGTAGAGGCGTACCTGGCTCGTATTCATACTCATCTTGCGGTGGATGCAAACTGGACTCAAGAGGCACAGCTTTGGGTGTCTGCGGAATGACCTGGTCCTCGAGGCGATCGGCTTTGGGTGCTTTCGAGTCGATCAGAGCTTTCAAAGGAAAGATGAAACCCTCGGATGGCAATTCCAACCTCTTTGTTCTTTGGATTGTCAGTGCACCCCAGTTGACATGATAATCTGCGGCTTCCAACTTGGCAACTAAGTATTCACCCTTCCAATCATGACCTGGTTGGATGTAATACCCAAGGAAAATTCCTTCATTTGCTGTTGGGGAGAGCTTACCTGATGTGTTATCCAACCTCTTGGGGTTATTCCAGAACAACACTTTGGCACCAAATGGGATGTGCATTGCAGGGAACTCTTCACCAAACCTGAGTTGCCATGGGGAATCACTGCCGTCAAGCTGGGGGCTTGCATTGATCGCGGTCGCATGATGCTGCATGGCCAATGGCCACATCTTCAAAGGAAGTCCTGATTGCAACAAGTTGCTCCGGGCACCTTCCAACATCTGACGAACTTCGCGCTCAGCAAAGGACTTTGATGAATCTACGTATTCAATGGAAGTTTGGTGTCTGTAACCCAAATCCTTGATGGCCCTGATCAATTCTGGGGAATTGTCAGTGTACACAACTTGAACATCATCCTTTGATCCAATGAAGTGATTCAAACCATCAACACAGCTTTGTGAGTCCTTGGACTGGCTAGGGTAGACATACCGATATTGGGTGTGCAGATCTTTCAACACCAACGCAACTTGCTCTCCCCTGAAACCCTCTTCTACATTTTTCTTAATGATGACGTGATCCCCGATGATGTGGTCGCCAAACACTTCAGTTTCGATTCTCTTCTGACCACCCTTCTTTCGTGCCTGAGGTGCCATCATTCTTGCTCGTTGGCAGGTTCTGCAAAAGGGGTTCTTGGGGAAATGCGTGTACTGATGTTGGGTACTTGCAGCTTCAGCCAACAGATCCTCAGTCTTGCGGCTTCGGATGTCCTCCTGCTGAGCGTCATCCTCCACCAGCTCATCCAACTGCTCTTCATCTTGGGCTTCGTCCCGCTTGGCTTTTGAGCTCGACCGTGAGGTCGGCATTGCAAACAACTTTTTGAGGTGCTTATCCTTTTGAAATTGATCTTTGGGATAAACCTTGCAACTATCATCCAAGATTGGGACATGACCTTCGATCTTGAGCTGGACGACCTTGTCATCTGGACGGACTAGGATTGGGTTGCCATTGGCAGGCCATACGAAACTGTAACCCTGATCTACACATCTCGTTCCTACGGAGAGCACAGCTGGGGTATGATCAAGCACATACGGATGCACGGGATCTGGCAATGCGGACAACTTGACATCAGCAACTTCGTTTGCCTCAGTCGAACCGTTGGCTGTGACTAAGGAAATCGGATGCTCGGCTGCACGGCAGTTCTTGGCACTTACATCCCTCAGCATTCCTTTGGACACAAGATCGGATTCACTACCTGAGTCAACGAGCCAACTAACACCGGCCTTTGGCGCAGCTGTGGCAATTGACGGGAAACGACCAATGTCTCTAAGGGCTTTGGGACCGCTGATGAACCTGCACTCTTTGCATGTGATGTCACGTGTGTCCTCATCCCAACAACAAAACCCACAACTTGGTGCAACATCTGAATCATGAAGTTTCACAGTTTCTTGGAGCTGTCTTGCACGAACCTGAGCTTCATGCTGTTCAACCTTTGATGAAACTGGAACATCTTCAGCTGTCTTGTACACCTTAGTGAACTCTCTTGGACGGTGCTTGACTGGGACTTGACGACCAACTGCCTTCACCTCGATCACATGTGGGGCCTTTCGGAATCTAAGACGCTTCATGCTGACACTTGCCTCATCAGAGCACGAAGTTGCCTTCGGCTGTTTTCGGACGATGCATGCAAATTTCTGGATCAGACATGGAGCGGCTGTGGAATCCTTGCCCTTCTTCTTGGGAGCGGGTGAATTGGCCCTTTTGGTGTCTTTGGTGGCGGCAGCGGCTTTGTCATCATGTTTATAAAAACATTTGTCACCACGTCTGCACTTTCCCTGGGCATGATAGATGCATGGGGTTTTGGCCATCTCTTCTTTGGACATCTTCTTCCCCTTATCATCCTTATTGCCCCTTGATGGTGAACGTGTTTTGGTTCTTCTGGGTGATTGCGTTCGAGATTTATCATCTTTGACATGCTTGAATGGACACTTCTTTCCCTTATCACAGGTACCCTTTTGGAACTTATAGCAAATCTTGTCACCTTTGCCACCTCGTTCCTGCGATCTACCGCGACTTGGAGAGCCCTTTCGGCCGCCGCGACCATCGCCTTTGGCGGGTGCGGCCTTTGTGTCCTTAATCCCAGCCTTGTTCTTCTCCGCAATGCGGTTCCTGTTCTCCCTCAATCGTTCGCGATCGATCAAGTTCTTCATGGATTGGTGAAGAAAACTGTAAGACTTTTCATGGGATTTCTCATGAGCACGGTCAAACACCTCGATGTCATATTTCAGCAACTGACTTGGTCGGATCTGCCTCAACAAGATGTCCCTTAACACAGCATCATCAGGGGTGACAGCCATGCCAGCTAGGGTAGCATCCCATTTGTTGATGAATCTTCGGAGATCCTGGACAGTATCGCCTACTTTGACAACACCCAAAAGATCTTCTACTCTGTAAAGGCTACCTGCTTCTTCTGATGTCTTGAAGTAGTCCTCAAACATAAGCAGAACATATCTTCCCCTGACCTGGATGCCTTTTCGGGATTGCTGCTCCTTGAAATTCAAGATCCTAGTTGCGAGGTCCCCTCCGGCTGAGCGCGTGAGCGCTGCTGATAACTTTGTATCCAGCGTAAGGAACTTTCCAGGATCTTGGAGTTTCTTCTCCAACTGCTCTCTGGTGCACTCTTGATCGTACACCTCGTTGAGCCAGAGCCACGCCTCATCCGGGCGATCTGAACAGCTCTTCACTTCATCCCTGACATGATTCTTCCAAGTTCTATATGACTCCGGAGCGGGCATGTTGTTCAGCTTGATGAGTTCAGCCTCCTTAGTTTTTGGCTTATCCTTTTCTTCCCTTTGGGTTAAGGCTTTCACCAATTCAATAAGATCTGAGGGACCCATAACTTGCTGTTGCTTGGTTGCGCTCTTAGGAGATTCATTTGGGGGAGTTTTGATAGCTTCAGTGGGAGTGAAAAACCCTGACTGCGTTGGCAATTGGGGCTGGTCGTTGCCGACAGCCGGCTTTTGCTTGGGACTGCCACCTTTGAGCAGCTCATCCAACTTGGCCTTTGCTTCCTGCGCCAACACTGCAGGCGTCTTAAACTCAAGAATCGGCTCATCACTGCCTCTGGCAGCCTGTGCATCGGATGCTTTGGGAGTGGCAATATTGAAGTGGGGCACGCTAGTGGTAGCGGCCGGCTCGGCGTTCTGGACGGATGCTTTCGGAACGGAGGCATGCTGCGCTTTGGCAACATGCTTTAACTGCTCCTGAAGATCATCGATTTGGTCCTGAAGGCTAAGGTTCTGAGCCGCTGCCTCGTTGATCTTGTCGGCCATCTCCTTCTTGTAGTTCTCAAACTCAGTCCTCAAACTGATGAACCTGGCCTGATCAATTGCAGCCTGATCTTCATATTGCTTCTTTGTGGCAGCTATGGCATTCTTTGCATGTTCAACTGTCTGTGCATAGGAAGCTTCGAATTCACTAGTGATACGTTTTCTTTCCTCTGCAATTTTCTGATCATGCTTTGTGTTTGCCTCTGCCTTTACATCCTCTATTCTTTTGTCATGCGATGCCTGAGCCTGATTCAACCTGACCTCCATCTCGTCGCCTCGTTTCCTCTCCTCGTTGAGGGCACTAATGGCATTACCTTCAACCTCCTGCAGCCTTTGCTCATACTCCTGCTCCTGCATTACGAGTCTACTTGACCATTCGTTTCGAATTGAGTCAACTACTCCATGCATTATCTGAAGGTGCCTCTGTTCAGCTTCCCTCATGACTTGCAGGGTATTCCCACTAGTAATCTGGGACAGGTTGTTTTGTATGAAGGTAAAGTACGCAACAACGGGTTGGAACATTGTTTCGTCATCCATCGGCTCGGGGTTGCCCCCGGCCATATTAGGCACAGCGACAGCCGATGGACCTGACCCTGGAACGGCGAGAGGATGGTCAATTGGGGTCCCCATAGCAAAGTAGTGAGACTG
This sequence comes from Cladocopium goreaui, assembly GCA_947184155.2. Lineage (NCBI taxonomy): Eukaryota > Dinophyceae > Suessiales > Symbiodiniaceae > Cladocopium > Cladocopium goreaui. The sequence continues at coordinate 318,013 of CAMXCT020004223.1, read as the reverse complement.
CGGCTGATAACCTGTATTTTACCAGGTCAACCGACAATGGGGTAAAATGCACTACAAACCGCTAAGCTCTCAGCTCTTTTTGAACCAACGCTATCGGGTAGATCGATGATATATACAATACATGGTTTTACTGCAGGAGTTTTTACAGTATATATACTTATATATAACAATATAATATAATATAATATAATATAATAATATATTATATATATATACCATTATATTTATATACCCAGTAATTTCATGTGATTTCTGACATTATTTGGGGATGGGGATGTCTGGGCACGGCAAGGCGCCTTTTTTTCGGCGCTCGCTCAGGACACGTTTTTTCGCCTACCGCGCTTTGGGTGCCATTGCTCTGGCGCTGCCTGTGGCATCCCAAGACCAGGTTTCTGCGGGGTTTCACCAGGGCCATCCTTGATGAGACACAAAAGGGGCCGCCTGGAGGGGAAAATATCTGGTTTTCTAGAACTACCCGGCCTGGTAAACGTTTACATAACTATGGAAAGATCCACCATTTTCAATGGGAAAATCCACTATAAATGGTCATTTTCAATAGCTATGTTAAATTACCAGAGGGTATAGGGTCGGAGTACTGCAATATTTTCATTTCAATGTTGGATGGGGAATGATGATATCATGACAACATATGACAACATGATTTTCTCAAGGTTGATGTTCTTCCCAACCAGCTCATGGCCATGCCCTATGGCTTTGCGCCAGGTGGTGCAGGAACTCCTTAAGCCGTTGTCGGACAAGAAGGCACCAGACCGTGCACGCTTGGGTGCTCTGACCTGTTTGGCATTGCTGGCAGAGCAGCGAGAAGGCGCGGGAAACCGTGAAGTCGTCAAGGGAAGAGCTCAGTATTTGAAGTTCTGGGAAGCTGCAATTATCAGGACTTATTAACTAATTATTAACTCATTACCATCATTATCCTTCATTATCCTTCATTATCCTTCATTATCCTTCATTATCCTTCATGATCCATCATTGTCACTATGGAATATGCTTGAGTATCCATAGATATTCCCATAGATTCCCATAAGTTCCCTAATCGATTCCCTAATCGATTCGTTGAGATGCCTGGAGGTTCTCCCTGCAGCTGGGCTGGGGGCTTCGTTGACAAGGCTCCGGAAAATGTCATTTTTTTGGTGATTTCCTGTATATGATGTATATGCTCATGATAATGTCTTGTATAGTTTAGTATATTTTTATGTATATTTCACATGAAGTGTTCAATCTTTTGAGAGCCAATCCTGCCGAACGTTCAAGCATGTGGCCAGAATTCATGGGACGTAGAAAGACCAATTTGCACCAGTTGGCAGCACCAATGACGGATAACTAATAGTTGAATTTAGTTTATGCTTGCTAATGTCCAACCATCCTTAGGTCCTTGGGATGATGATCCCCAATGCCTTTCCTATCTTTCAATGGGTGGCTCACCACCGACGAAGCAGTAGCATGTGGTAGCATCCATGCCTTTCATGCAGGTGTTGCCCTTGTTGACGCTGGCAGCAACGAAGCCGGTGCAGAGGCTGCAGAGCTTGCTGGGCTTTGCAGTGTGTGGCTCCTTGTCAAAGGCAGACGGAGAAGCCTTGGGCGCCAAAATGAAGAAGGAACAGCTGACCTTGCTGAAGGACATCACCACTTCAAAACAGTCTCAACATGTCTCAACCAGAGATTGAGCAATATGGAAAGCAGCCAGCCCATTGAGGCCCCTGTTTGCTCCTAATTAATCCTAATTATATATGTCCTAAGTGCCCTATTGAGCATTTCATGTTCTTCAAAGACTTTCTGGTTGCTGTCCATGTTTCTTTGGGATGGTCTGCGCGTGTATGGGTCATCCCAGGTTGGTTTTAACAAATTTGCAGGAGAGCACGTCGTTTCTCAATGCAGTGCCGATCATCCAAAAAGCACCCCATGCCGAGCTTGCTGCACAGGTGCGATTGTTGATGGATGTTGATGGTTTTCCCAGGTGTCTTCAAGTGCTTGTTGCCGCCACCAGGAAATCTCGCCAAGCCTAAGCACACCGAATGTTCGAACTGATCACATGCTGAACTGAGGAGCCTTCCCAAACTAATACAATCTAATCTACTCTAATCTACCCCAATCTACTCGGCTCTACTCTACCCAAATCTATATAACCTAACTGGACCAAATCTAATCCACTCCACTATACTCTATTCTATCTACTTGGCTATCTATCTATTTGTCTGTCTGCCTACCTACCCATCTACCTCATATCTATTTATCTACCTGTCTACCTACCTGTCTACCTATCTACCTATCTACCTATCTACCTATCTACCTCTATATCTACCTATGTCCTATCCATCTATCTGTCTATTTGTCTATCTGTATGTCTGTCAAATCTCATCTCATCTCATCTATAGTATCTATCCGTATCCATAATGTGGATGTGTGTTTGTGCATGTTTCTGCACAGACGTTTGTGCCAGGCACAGTTCTGGCGCGCTGTTCTGGCAGGGCAAGTGCCAGGAAGTCCTTCTCTCCAGGAAGCGGGGCGGATGCAGTGGCTTTCCCTCCCACCGAGCCCGTCGGGCTCCAAGTTGCATCGGAAGTTGTGCCCATTAGAAATTCTCATATATATATATATTATATATATTAGTATATATATATATATATGTATATATATATTATATTATATTATATATCATATTATATGTAATATTATATGTAATATTATTTATATATGTGTATGTATATGTATGGACACACACAGACACACACACACATATATATATATATACATGTATACATATATATGTGTGTGTAGTAGTAGTCGTAGTCGTAGTCGTGGTCGTAGTCTTAATTGTAGTCGTAGTCATAGTAGTAGTCGTCGTCGTCGTCATAGTCGTAGTATAGGATGATCCCCGGCAATATGGGGATACAATAATATGATACAGTGGTGGTATAATAATGGGATAGAATCAACAATAATGCATATCAAGGTATATCTAATGATATCTAATGTATTTCAACATATTTCAGCTCTCTGAATTTCTGCACGGCAAGGTTTGTAGAGTGCATGCCGGTGGTCCGCAGCACCATCATCTTGTTGGCAAGTTTCTAGGCTGCAGGCGCTTATCTGAAGTCTTGTACCCCGCGTTTGAGTATTTTTGATACAGCTTGAGGTCTTCACACTTCTTCCCCAGAGCGATCTGTCGGAGAGAAGGCGAGATTCAAGCAGCCAAGCTTGCTTTCACTTTGGGGAGGTTTGAAAGAATTTATATGATTATAATATCATCATAATTGACTTCACAGTAATGCAAGTTTTACAAGTATTCAATCAGCTACATCCTGCTTTCGGGGAGACAAAGCCGAGGAGACAAAGCCGACCAAGTGCATGCGATTGACGGAGATCCTCAAAGATGCTAAGGCACTGGATGTGTTTGTCACTGGCTGACCTTTGGAGTGCGTTCAAGCGTGCAGCAAAATCCAATGTGTCCAGGAAGAAAATGCAAATACGTTGTTGCTCCTGCTCTCTCAGGCTGGCCTCGAAAATTGTGCATTGTGTTGTTTGAATCTTTTTGTCAAATTCCAAACTGTGCGTGGCCTCAAAGGCCCTGCTTGCGTGGCTTGCGGAGCAATCATCGCTGCCTCCACGTCAGCGGCAGGCCTGCAGGACTTCAGCTAACGTGGGGTTGAAAGGGGCTGGTGGGAAACCAAGACAGAATGGGAAAGAGAAAGCAAGCAACAATTCACCGTAAATCCAGCACAGCTACATTGTGCACTGACATGCAAGAGCCCAAACTAATTACCCTCTGGTAAACTAACATAGCTATGGAAAATCACCATTTTCAATGGGAAAATCCACTATTAATGGCCATTTTCAATAGCTACGTTAGTCATTACCAGAGGGTATGGGAGATCACATTTCGTGTTTTGGATGTGTGAGCCCAGCACCAACACGTTGGTGATTGCAGCCACATATGCAGCAGCTCCTGAAGGCGGAACACAGGAACCATCGGTGAGTTTGCTCCCATCCTCGGAAGAATTTCGCGTGATAAATGGAGAGAGAGAGAGAGTAGTAAAGCCAATATTACCAATATTACCATGTGATGACCATCCACGAATGGTATATAGGTTTATGTCATTGGGTTTACCACATTCAAAACCATCAGAAGAAATCAGAAGAAGTTCTTTGGAGCATGCAGGTGAGTGGTGCAGCTCTGCGTGAGACACTGGTAGAGCTTTGCAAAGCTGCAGCTGCAGTTCAAGGCTTGTTGATGCCAGAGGTGGTGTGCTTGCTCCTTGGCAGCCTTTTATCCGATTCATCATCCATATAAGGGTCGAGTCAAGCATTAGATTTGTGCTCAATCATCCCTGCAGGTGAATATTGGGCTAGATACCAGTAGAAGGTTCTGTGTCCTCTTAGGTGATTCTGGATGAGTTTGACTTGCAACGCCTCAGCAAGTCCATGATTTTGCCTTTCTCAATGTTCTAAGGCTGTCTTTGGCCGCCCACCACCCATTGCTGGCTTCTCGTCGTTGGCCAACAATGCGGCACTGGCGTTCGCTTCAGGACAAGCATTTGGGCCAATGCTTCGGCAAAGCGTCTCGCCCAGAACCGCACGGATCTTCTGCGATCTTCTGTGTCTCTATATGGAGGTGTCCTAAAATAGTGAATAGTGGTTCCCAGTCATCCGTATCTCGGTAGGATTGTCCATAAGCCATCCAGTTGGAGTAGCCCCATAGAAGTGATCCATGCACTTCAGGCAGGCCCAGGACTCTGGGCATCGCTTCGGCAACTGATCTTCGCTGGCAGAGCCTTTGGATTCGTTGGATGGAACTCCATAGTGGGGGTAGCCCAATAGCTGGATGGGTTATGGAAAATCCTATATATATTACCCTCTGGTAATGACTAACGAAGCTATTGAAAATGACCATTTATAGTGGATTTACCCATTAAAAATGGTGATTTTCTATAGCTACGTTAGTTTACCAGAGGGTATCTATTAAAACGGATGATGACTGGGGGTATCCCCATGACTTAGGAAACCACCAGATAGAGATCATAGGCGAGAGAGTCTAGCTGGAGGAAGGACTAATCGAAGGACATCAAAGTGAGCAAGTGCCTGCAAGAGGCGTGCCAGCTGCAAGGACATTGGAGAAATGAGGATCAAAGGCCCAAGGATATCAAAGATTCCGGATGTTTTTTCCAAACTTGTCACCATGTCAATGTTGAGTCCCTGTCCCCGTTCAAGGACAGCTTCCCGGCACTGATGGCAGCGGCTGTCGTCAAGCTGCCATCTCTGCAGCACAGGCGTTTGATGATTCCGAGTCTGCGGAGGAAGTGACGGGGTTGCTGCAGGAAACCTGGCCCTGGATGGCCTCTGAAATCATTCGGTACCCAGGCGGTTTTCCATGGAATGTACGGTCATTTATGTAGTTGACTTCTTTTGGGATTGCTGGTGCAAAGTATGAACAAGGTACTTGTATCCCCGTTGAGATGTACTTGTATATTGTCTACAATTGTACTTACTAATGCGAGAGGGATGGAAATACTCCAGTGCACTGAATTCACGATTCATAACCGTGCAAAGTAGAAGTTGTTTGGACATGGGCGATCTGAAAGTTGTGGCTGAGGATTGCTTGAACGTACTGCCTGCTGATCAGGCACGGGGTATGGCTGCTTCAATTAGCTTCAAGCTACACTTGCATTGATCCAGGTCGTCGCAGAAAAGGTCGAGGACGTCAAGGTGTTCTTCGCACCAGAAGGAGTGCTCTGGATCGAAGAGGGCGTCTATGTGGCAGAAGAACGCAACAACAAGAATGTTTCGAAGAACAAGTACCTGCAGGCCGCAGAGAAGTCATGGCGATATATCGCACATGATTGCACCATCCAATATCATGTTCGGCCTTTGTTATTGAGGACATGGATGATGAGGAACCCAGTGCAGCTCCGGCTTCGCGCATCAAGTTTGCGCCGTTGCCTCGTGACAAGGAGCCGGGATGTTCAGCTTTTATATGTTGTCAAGCATGGCAAGTGGCAAGTGTGTTTTGCGCCTTGCGTTTTTCCTGGTTCTTAGCCAGGAGAAGGAAAAGACAAAAGATAGCAAACCAAAGGCAGGAGTTCTTCGCTGTTTCGGCAGCAGGTCATCAAAGTTCATCAAAGTTCGCGAAGCGCAGTTCTCAGATGTTCTCAGGAAGTAAAGGACAAAGCAAAAGGCAAAGGTAAGGCTGCAGCAGGAGCTGAGAAGGGAGCTACTTGACATTGCCCAAATCATCAAGGAATGCAGATAAATTTGAGCATTCACACTTTGCAGCGTTGGTTCTTTCCACATCATGGTCACAGTCTCAAGATTTCTCGAGCAAGTTGCTGAGATTTGCATGATGTGTATTGATTTGTGGTTTGTGGCTCTGTGCTCCTGAAGGGAGACTCTTCTCGGATGTAAGGCTATGACCCAGAGTCAGATTGAAGAAGCCAAGATTCAGGAGCAGTCCGACACGCGGGCACGCATCCGATGCTTCTTAGCGGTTGGATTTAGCTGACTTTGCCATGATGCATCGCGTCCTCAAAGCCATTGTGGCAGGCTGCACTCCGAATAGGCAGTTGTTCCATGTGTAGTTCCCACAAGATGCCAAGATGTTACAACTGTCTGTGAATGTGATGTCTAGAATAAGGATTTATCGGATAAGTGATAAGTCATGAAAAGTCAAATGTGCAGAAAATGCATATCGAAATATATCGAGTTCGGCCTTGTTTTGGCATTGATTCACTTGTGAAGCACTTAGGTTATGTCGACGAAGCCAATTTTGCCATGGATGTGAACCTTGGAATATGAGGGACCACAGACAAGCCTTGGCCATCTTGGTGGGCTTGCTGTTTCAACGCCATAAAAGGTCTATGTCTATAGCTATGTCTATAGCTATACCTATATAATAAGACCCCTCCAAAAAAAAACATGGAAACGTTTAATTTATCGCTGTTTAAGCCAGGTATATGATCACCTAATGGCATTACCAAATCCAAACATCCGTTGCAAAGAAGCACTGCCAAGGATTGCTTCCTTGGCAAAGAATCAATGCAACAAAGAGGCTGGGTGCCGGGAGGCCACTGCCATCCACTGCCATCCACTGCCATCCACTGCCACAGCAACCTTCAAGGGCACCTCAAAGTGGCATGGTTTATCCATGCATCATCAATTTTCATCAATGTTTCATATGTTTTTCCATATTTTCCCTATTGAACTTGACATAACTTGATACATTTTGGAGGTATCCATCGGTATCCATCGGTATCCCGGCATTTTCAGACACGACCAACCTCCAGAGTTCAGGCTATCGATGAGGCCATGTGCGAGATGGTGCCATCTTTCCTGAAGCTACTGCAGTCACCTTTGACCGTGCTGTCTCTTGGCCAACTGGATCACCACGGCTGCTATTGCCTATGAAATCCCATTAGTGTTTTTGGATGTTTTTGGCGTTTTCCTGGAAATGTAGGCAGACAATCAAACATTAGTCACCAAGTCAGCCCAGAAAGATTCATGGGCACACCCACACCATACCCAAATGATCCAAAAATCACTGAGGAAGGCAAGGCAATGTCTTCGAAGCTTGGTTCAGCTGGTGGTACCGCCCACTGTGATGGATAGGCAGGTGTGGTGAATTGAATCCTGACCAGGACCAGAATACTGGCGCAGTCTAGTAAAGGGCTTTTCTTATCCAAGTGCAGAGTTGGCATATGTGCCATGGGTTGCTGTGGTCAAAACCTGGGTAGATTGCCATATTGGGGGATGGTCATCAATCCATCAATATGGATTTATGCAGTTATACACCAATAATAAGGATTCCTTTTATAGGATGGATGACCATAAACCAAATACAATCCATATGCAATCTTTTGACCATGGCACGTGTATTCCAGTGCAATTGCAGGCGCGATCTGCTGGCTGATGCTTTGATGATCATCGGCAAACGATGGCTGAATCGGAGCCCTGCTGCTGCTGGTACTCCTGGAGATGTACGGGTGTGCGAGGCCCGATGTGGGTCGTGACCTTGTCATGTTGTCATGGCGGTTGATGGCCTTCCGCCACCCCCTGGCAGGTGGTTCTCTCTGATATTGATGGGCACCAGCAACTTACTGGATCCACGTTGGCGCTGGTTGCGGAGCTCAGCAACTTGTGGAGGGGAACGTCAAAAAAGATCCAAAAAAGGAGAGCTAAATTCAGTTCTTCAGTACTCCAATTTTCAACAGTAAGAGGTTTTGAATTTCATTGGTGGTTACCTGGTTGGGCAGTTGTCTCAAGATCCACTTGCAAATTTCGGAGCTCGAGTCCTGCCATATTACACACGATGCGCTGAGCGCCCAAGACTGTAAGCACCACCCTGGGAAAGGTCACTCATCATATTTCATTCATATCTCATCATGACTCACTCATTGATTCTGCAGTTTTGCAGTATCTAGCTGTCATCTAATCCGAGCCAGGTCCTTCCCCTTATCATCCGGGCCCTCTTTGACAGTAGCTCGCAGTTGCAGGACCATTCCCCTATTGTCTTGGCCCGTGTTGCCATTCAGCCCTTTTATCATGTTTTGCATTTGCTTTGTTCTTGCAGACAGCTGTATGGGATGCAAATGTGAACAGATGTGAACAGGGTACCTTCGGCAGACTAGAAGCCTTCACTTGAAAGGACAAGAATACGAGTCAACTATACTTTGCATACAACTTGGGTGTGTAAATTGTTTGCAAGTCAGAGATGTTCATGGATGCATGGATGCATTTATGTTCCTGCAGGACCTTTGCACAAAGGCACTCCAACTCTTGGAAAAACAGCTATCACTGGGCATCAAGGCACGCTGTTGATCAAGCATTATCAAACTGTCTCTCCCCAATGGGTATCATTATGTATTCATTATGTTTATGTATGAGATTACTATTTTGTATTCATTTTGTACTATATGTATATATAGCTACGTATATGTATACATATCATGCATATGTGTATATATATATAATTATATAAATATTACAAGAGAGAGATACCGAGGTACCCGAGGAAACGGCCATGGAGATCTTCGATTCCTTGAGTATCGTTCTATTGGCCTTGCCGGGAATGGCCAACCAAGCCCAGGCGAGGTTCTGGCAACCGACATCTTTATGGCTGAGACAATCTGGTTCTCCAGAAAAAGTCCGAAAAATTTGGGTATCCCCCATTTTTGAACACTGTCAATGAAAAAAAAAGTTTTGGAGCAGCAATAAGCAGCGCGCAAGGCCGCAATGGTTGCTGCCAGCAAGAACATGATTTCTTCTACTGATCAGCTGGTTCGCTTGGCAGATTTGTGCCTTGGGTAATACGCTGTTTGTTCTTCTGGCTTTTCCAACGCGAGTTTGAAGCTGATGCCGACAATTATATACCATATTAAACTTGACTTTCAAACTTGCGAACGTGTGGGAAATGTCCCATCAAAATATGGCAAAACATAGCCCATACATAGCCCATAACCCATTTGGCTCCAAAATGGCAGCTTTTGCCTCAGGTTCTTTTCCAACGAAGATTTAATGCGAAGCTCAGTGATTTCCGCCCTAGCGGCGCTTCCGGAGAACATCAACTTGCAGGACGAAGCTACTGTCGTAGAGGGCAGTCTGAAGGATGCCTCAACATTGAACCCACCTGCTCTGCATGAAGGTATATCTATGTCTTGTATATTCTAGTATATCGCATTGTGTTATATAAATTTATAGTAATTATGTATATATAGCGTTATAATGTACATGTATATAGATGTATAGATGCATGTTATATCATTTTATATCACATTATTACATTGCATTACATTAAATCTGTGCCACATTATGTCACACACTATTTACATATGCACGCACACACACATATATATATATTATCATATATATATATATATATTATGTATATAATATGCGTGTGGTATATATTTATAATTATATATATACATATATATATACATATTAGATAGATAGATAGATAGATGGATATCTAGCACATAGTGAACTGTGCGCGCCGTCCCATACTTGTTTTGCCCGATCAATGCAAGAGAAGTTGCGTATTTTGCAGGTGCATTGCCTCCTGGCTCCTTGCGACGAATTGGTGCACAGAGTGTTGTTGATAGATCCAAGAGCCATCAGAGCAATCAGAACTAAGCCAGCCAGAATCCAAGATGGTTTTTAGTGTTGATTTCTTAATTTGCAATAAATGATGAAAAGAGATATTTAGAGGTGATTTTTAGACACGTCCAGATTCACATAACGGAGCCCCAGCCTCAACTGCAAAGATCAGCCAGTCATACCCAGTCCTTGCGCTGTCGGGTTCACGACTAGATATTTGTGTGAATATGTCTCTACTGCTCAGCGCAACGTCGCAATTAGGCACATATTTAATGACCATTAATGATCATTAATGACCATTAATGACCACTTTAACAGGTCAGATGCTTTTCACCTGCCCTTCACGTCACTTCACGTCGTACATTCCAAGGGAGTTGATATTTTGCCATGTCACTGCGGCGTGTTGCTGCCAAGTTTCGGCGGCTCAGCGATCAGCGATGAGTTTTTAGTGATTTGCTGGTGGCAGCGACATTTAGAACGGATCATTGATGTTTCTAGTATATATATATATATGTAGATGCATATTGATATTTAGATCTAGGATGATCTAGGTATGTTATATTTGTGTTTGTGTTTGTATCTCTCTCGGATATGTTTCATTGATATCTGTAGCGCGATTGTATGCTATTGCCATACCTAGAGGTGGCTCTGTGTGTACAATGTGCGGCTTGTGCTGGGACAAGGCTTTTGCCAATACACCGGCCACTGTCCACACAGGCGAAATTGGGTGGTGTTGCAATGATTTTTGCGCAAAGAGGGAAGAAGAATAGAAATATGTCTATTGTATATTATAAATGCGTGCATTTAGATAGATAACCTCTATGTCTATATATATATAACTTATATATATATAGAATATACCGTACATATCATGTACGAATATGGCAAAGGCAAAAAATGTACGAATATGCACGCATGAGATTTCATAAATGAATCAAATCTAGTTCAATGCTGGCGCAGGTGGCTACAACAAGCGCGGAGCAGCTCACATCTCCAAAAAGTCTCTCAGAGCTATCTGAACGTTCCTGGGCAAAAGGCGATGAATAGACATGGAAAGATTTGCCGCCATGCAATGGCATCCTTGAAGCATTCAAATGTTTAGGATTTACTTTGGGGATCAGCTGGAGAGGTCGTTGCTTTTGTGTACTATTCCAATCAGGGCTAAACTGGGCTACACGTGATTTCACCTCATCATTCTGCTGTTTGGCATTTGTCACGCTGTAGTAGGCATGCCATGGCGTGCCTCGTGGTTTGCCTCTGGTGAATGCTCACATTCCCAAGTTGGGGCTTCAACCAACAGGCTTTCCCCCAAATGGATGACAGAAATGGGATGAAATAGGCCTAAAGTGGCTTTTGGTCAACCCCCCATGGTTCAACCAACCCCCTAAAAAAAAGTGGCTTTTGGTCAACCCCCCATGGTTCAACCAACCCCCTAAAAAAAAGTGGCTTTTGGTCAACCCCCCATGGTTCAACCAACCCCCTAAAAAAAAGTGGCTTTTGGTCAACCCCCCATGGTTCAACCAACCCCCTTAAAAAAAGTGGCTTTTGGTCAACCCCCCATGGTTCAACCAACCCCCTAAAAAATAAGTGGCTTTTGGTCAACCCCCCATGGTTCAACCAACCCCCTAAAAAATAAGTGGCTTTTGGTCAATAAGCCATAACAAGCCAAAAACTACAAAACCGTTAGTAAACCCAAAAATCGGGGATTCACCGCTAGGTGCTGGCTTCGTTCCACGGCCGCCAGAGCCAGAGAAAGACCCAAAGCCAGGATTCCGAGGACGCGAAAAACCCTGCGGCACGGGGAAAAATGGATGTGACCAAGGAAAATGTAGAGGAAAGCCTCATATTTCATGGTAAAAACCATGGTAAAAACCATGATTTCTTGGAGATATGCCCTTAAACCAATCCAATGATAGCACTAACATGCACTAAGCATCACCAAGTGATAGCCATAAAGGGCCACTTCTTCAGTCAGTTTCCGATACCTTGATCATTTCCAACCCCCAAAAGAAAAGCGATTTTGGGCCATGGGTGCAATCCAAGCAATTAAGCAATAGCTTGCAACATGTATGCTTGGCACACCATGAAGTCACTCTAGGAATCTCTAGGATGTGACAGGCTGACGCAATTCTCAACCTGATATAACCTGATACTCGTGATGATGTTGTAATATAGAAATCTTCTGGTGGCATGGGTCATTCGGAAAATTCGGGCAAAGCTCCCTTCACCTCCCTTCACCTTATGTGGTTTGGATGGTCCCTGTCCCATTTGATTCAGAAAAGATAGGAACCGTGCTCCTGTTCCAGCGCCCCGGCTTCATGCCAGGCGGCAAGGCGCTGTTCATTTTTTTCCTGTGCAACGCCGTTCCGTTCTCTGCAATTATGTACTATCTCAGGCCATGATGGGTCATTGAGATGCTTAAAATGATATGCGTCGTTCGTTTTTTTCCCGATAATTAGTCAAAGAAATCATATAAGATATATGACATTTGTGTGCAACTCCAGTTGCAGACTCACTCGCTTCTCGCTTGCGACGCCTTTCTAAAATTCTTCAGTTTGTGTCACCTCTCTGCATCAGATGCATCAGATGCATCAGATGCATCAGGGAGCAGCGGGAGAAGCGCACAGAGATGGCCATGCTGATTTTGCCCAAGGCCCCTGAAGAAGTTGCTGCAGAAGTGCTGCGTGTTTCTCAGCGAACGGCTTCGTTAGTACCCCAATGACGACTGCCTGCCGTGAAAATAAACATCATCCATCAAGGACCGTAGGGTTTACCACCTTGCCAAGTTTCAACATCCGTATCGTGAGGGCCATGGGCATTTTTCTATATTTTTCCTAAACAAAAAAAGAGACAGGGAGGCACATCGTCACATCGACGTGCAGTTGCCATCAGTTGCCTACAGAGGCGACGAACACCAGACATGGAGCCTTGACAAAGCCTCTCAGGTTATTCGCACTGCTGCAGTGTGTTTCCTGCTCCAAGACTCTCAGGCTGAATTTTGCACTGGCCAGTTGCAATGCCAAGTCGTTGCAAATAGACGGCATGGAATTACATGAAATGATACGTGGCTTGAGGTCGCATTTTGCAACATTAATCCCCAAGTATTTCTCGGAAGAGGATGACACACCAAGAGTCACTGCATCCTTAGCGCAATGCTGCCTGATTTAGCACAAGAAGTAGTAGTCTGTTTGTGGAAGGCTTTCACATCCTTATCATCCTTTCAAGGTATGATTGAGAAAAAACAAGTATATTGAACTGTGAAACAGCTTAACAATGCTTAACATGAAAACATCATTTTGCACAGTGGCATGTTTGGCTAGAAAAAATGGTACTTCGAACCCGCCCATCATGGACCATCCAGGACACCCATCCTGGCCCATCCTCATCTCCTGGAGGCAGCAACTGGTGCGCTGCGCGTTGATCCTCATCCGCCAGAGGCAACAGCCTATGTGCCGCCCACGGGGCCGCTGCCAATCGTTCCACAGATGGAACGGAACTTCCTCACAGCTGGTGCCTCAGTTTGTTCCATTTAAATCATTTAAACATCCTGAAGCCTCAGGAGTCGCAGCTTTGGCATGTTTGGGTTAAAACATGTTCATACAAATTTCATACACTTTCATACGTTTTCCCGGTGCTTTGTCGCTGTGAGGATATGCTCGAGTCGCCAGCAGTGGTGGGACTGGGCTTCGTTCATTTTGCTTTGTCGCGGCAGTCTCAAGAGGCTCAAGCCATCATGGCGGGACGCAGGACCGATTCTGATTTGATGAATGTGGCATTTTGATGCAGTTTGTGGCACACTTTGGGAAAACAATGGAAAACATGATTTGCTGATATTTACATATAGTTACTGTATCAAACCACTTGCAATTGATCAGCACAGCAAGAAGAGTCACACATTTGAGAACACATTAAAGCGCAACTTGGCAACTTTACTCTGATCTCTGAATATCTCTGATGCCTCGCTGGCTCAAGCTACCCTCTCTATCCCTCTCTTTCTAACTGTTCAAAGTGCGCTTACATCAAACGTGATGAAGAACGTCATCATCCTGGCCTTTGCCGTTTTGTTTGCGGGGGTCCTGGCCGATCCAAAGGAGCCGGCATTGCAACAGGATGACGAATGTGCCAGTAGTGGCGAGGCTTGTGGCCTCAATGCCTTGCAGCTCCGAAGTGAGGACAGGGAGGAGCCTGACAGCAACTTCACCAACTTGGATCACATCGATCCTGACGATGAACAGCTGCTTTGTATATTAATTTGTCTTAATTCGTCTGCATTGTTTTCATGGATTGGTAGATCACTTCTTTTTTTCGGGGGCTGTTTGTGCGTTTGGTGGGTCCGACGGTCCAACCTACTTCATCCCATTTCAGGATTTGCTGCTGCGATAAATACTGAGGCTTGGTGCCCACTACGCAGATGGTTTCCTGGCAAATCTGTGCCATGGCACCAGCTACTGTGCTATTGCAGGCTACATGATTGTGGCTGGTCATGGCGATGCCAAGGGAATGGAGTCGATCCACAACAGCAGCTTGGAAAATTCCCAGAGTTCGATGATGTTCACCTAAAATCATGGTCATGTGACACCTGCATTGAGTTTGGGGATTTCGACGGCTTCCATGTTTGATTATTTTGATTAGTCCACCGGGTACCCCAAGGGGGACATGTGGATTCTCGTGGCTCATAGGCAACGTTGGCTACTATGACAGTATGTTGAGGGCTGCATACAACCGCTGCGCGAGTGGAAGCTGTGTGATCATTACGAATCCTGTGGGCCATCGTACCCAAAGCCGCTGGTCCAGAGTCATGGTCTTGATCTGAGTGGCAAGGGTCCTATGGTCCTCCATCATGTGGTGGTCAACCTTGGTAAGATACTTGCGATTACCTTAATCTTTTGCTATCCATGGTAAAATGATGTAAAATGTGCCAACGAGCTAAACATCGGATGTTTTTGGCAGGTATCTAAGATTCACCAGGGGTAAAGCCACGTCAACCCAATGCCACAAACCTCCAATTCTGATCAATTTTGGAAGGTTTACACCACCCATTTCGGATCTGCGTCCCAGGCCGATTTCATATCCACTACCGGCGCTACAACGGTGGCGGTGCTTCCCTGAAACACCGATTGGAGAAGCAAATTTGTGGAAGCCACGGTTGGCAAAATTTTGCGGAGTGTGGCACTGGCAAGGCTGGAGATAGATCTGCGTGGTTGGCATAGCTGAGATCTTGAGGTTCTTTTGTGCATTTTTGTGGAACCCATTGGAAATGCGAGACCTTTTCTTTGGCCCATACCTATGCCTGCCAAGACTTTTTTAAGTGCGCATTGATCATTGAAGTGTGCCATTTGCCCTTGAGGAATAGTCCAAACGCCAGATCTGCAGACAGCATGACGCAAAAATGACAGTGAGTCACTTGATTTGTTTGGGACGGTTACAAATGAGAAGCAGTAGGTCAGTAGGTTAGCTCTCAATGGAGTATAGGAACCAGTTAAATGAAGTGTGTCAACTCCGTTGTCAAGATTGGGAGGGAGTTATGATCACAATGCATGATAGGAATCCTCATTACCGAATCATGATTTTTGTATATGGCAGTGTGTCAAAACCTTGTACCCCTGGTGAACATCAAAATAGCTGGTAAATGGATGTTCATCCCACTAAAAATTGTATTAGTAGGTATTGATCCATACCCATATTTGTGTGGTGCCCGATGATTTTCATTGTGTCAGGCCAAGTACTTCGGAGGCTACCCCTCTGTGTTCCGAGAGGTCTTGGGTCAATACGGTGGTCATTTGGCCAACGTCGGTGTCACCGTTTGGCCGGGCGCCTGTGGACATGGCGTGATTGTGCCTTGGTTCAGATTGGCTATGAATGGGTAGATGGCTTTGTCCAAAAGTGGTGTACAATCCAAAATGTCAATGTTAATGCGGAAAAATCATGATTAACATGATGAACCACAGATAATCACAGGAAAATTTGGCCATTTAAGATTTGAAACCGGAAAATATGATGAAATTGTCATAGATTTTTGGCAATGGTGATTCACTATTGGATCTTGGGGGTATCTAATTTGGAGACCATCGTGCATGGCACAGGTGCTTGCAACAACACACTGCAGCATTGAGCACAGCATCAGTGCTCGCTAAGCGTTTCTTGACGGCATTGCTGGATTGGCTAGTGACTAGTGGGAATGAACTGACAATGAATAGGCTGACTCCAGCTGAAGATTTTGATTTTGAAAAGGTCATCGAGAAGGCTAGTTTCGGCAAGTTTCTTCAACTCAGTTGAAACCATGGCTACCATGAGCACCAAGAGCTCATAGTTTCAAAGGTGAAGTAATGGGTAAAGTTTGAGGGGATGGGATGTCATCAATTGCTGATGGGCGTCCTTGTGTGATCATCGATATCATCGCTTCACTTCATTCGCCTCTTAGGCGTGAGCCTTTTGAATGACTGCCAGAGCCGCCTGTGCACTCGCCTTTTGAGCTGTGAGATGACTATCAGACCGCCAAATCGTGCGGGGAGAAAAGACAGCAGCAACAGCCAGCCGCTGTTTCTGCTTTTGATATTATCCGACCAAGATTTCTGAAATCCCCTCCCATGTCTTTGTCTTTGTGTGCCGACGACTCGACTTCGACCGTGTCTGAATGAAAAGTTTGATATCTCAGTCCCTTCGCTACAGGAAAGCAGCCCTTCTCTACGTATCGCACACGCGGGCGGCCTATTGCACTATCACAGGGCAGTGTCGAGCTGAGCATGAAAGTGCTTCACCATGGTTGGCCAATGGGTATCTCAAATCAATTTATTCAGAAAACTTAGACTTAGACACATTGAAATAAACGTCATTCACAAAAGGAACATTGGTGCCAAATTGAGCACCACGCTTGCGCAGAATGTTCACAAGGCTGAGCATTCTGTCTGATCCTGATTGCAGGAGAAGAGCCTAGCCAGCAAGCAGCTGTTTGTACGATTTAGCTAATTCATTTCCAAGTGCATGCTTTTGGGAGCTCCTTCATGAGGAAATTCGGTCATGGCCCGCCTGAAACGTGTTCCTCCAGAATGTGTAGGTGTAAGCATTATAAAGGAATCGTACAGGCAATGGTAATCACGAAACCTGTGTGGAGGGCGAGACCAGTGTTCTCCTGAATGAGGGAAAATGTTGAAGTTAACCACCATCGCTTTTTCTGTTGCAAGTTGTTTGAGCTGCATCTTGTAGAGCAAACTTTGTTCGAAAACAACCCAAGGATATTGGAAGCCCTCTTGGTCTTGGTGCTTCTTGGCTCCTGCAGATCCTCAAGAAGAGGCTCGCATGGCATGCGCATGGCATGCGCACAACACGTCAGTATAACAGCGAGAAGCTGAGAGAACTGCCCCGAGGAGCCACGAGAGCAATGGCAAAGTGAAGATTACGTCCTTGTGCGCTTTGCCATTGACCAGGCCTTGGGAGCCATTTTTACGCTCTGTGTTTCTGTTCATAGGATATTGGCTCACATTTATATTATTACAGTATGCATTTATATGGCATTTATAACCGTTTATAATCATTTCTAATCATTTATATACTGTAGGATTTGGGATCTTCACATTTTCACATGGAACAGTTAGTCTACGGATGTCTACGGGAGGTTGTTGATGGCATGATGATGCATGATAATCATGATACGTATGAACCAATTGAACCAATTATGAATTATGTCCATTAGACACTCCAAGTTGGATCAGTTTGGCTGATGCAAGTGTGATGCGAAATCCAGGCATCTTTGCAATCCGTCGTGGACACGGCCTTGCGCTGGGACGCCCGACATGTCAAGCGCGTCCCGAGCAGTGAAGGAGCAAGATGGGAAGACGTTACTTGGCTGGTCTTCCCGCAATGCACGCAAACACAGCAATTTGATGTTGCTGCAAGTCACTAGCCAGGCAGCCAGCATTTTTCCATATTTTTCCATGACATTTTCCATATTTTTCCACCTGTGTTGGTAAGCGACCTTCAAAGAGAGCCAGCACTTGCTCCGCGGTTCGGCGCTTCGCTCATGCCATCTGAGGCCATGCAAGTCTGAAGTGTCGAGCAGAAGCGAAAATCTGCTGGCAGAGAGTGATGCTTTGTGTTGCAAATGGGCTATGAGAATCCCATAGAAAGCCCATAGAAATCCCACAGAAATCCCATAGAACCCCATAGAATCGCATAGAAATCTCATAGAAATCCCATAGAAATCCCATAGAAATCCCATAGACATCCCATAGAATCGCATAGAAATCGCATAGGATCGCATAGAAATCCCATAGAAACCCCATAGAAATCCCATAGAAAGCCAATAGAACCCCCACAGAAACCCCATAGAAATCCCATAGAAAGCCAATAGAAATCCCACAGAAATCCCATAGAAACCCCATAGAAATCCCATAGAAAGCCAATAGAAATCCCACAGAAATCCCATAGAAATCCCATAGAAATCCTTTAGAATTCCCATAGAAATCCCATAGAAATCCCATAGGATCCCATAGAAATCCCACAGAAATCCCATAGAAATCCTTTAGAATTCCCATAGAAATCCCATAGAAATCCCATAGGATCCCATAGAAATCCCATGGAAATCCCATAGAAATCCCATAGAAATCCCATAGGATCGCATAGAAATCCCATAGAATCCCATAGAACCCCATAGAATCCCATAGAAGTCCCATAGAACTCCCATAGAATCCCATAGAAATCCCATAGGATCGCATAGAAATCCGATAGAAATCCCATAGAAATCCCATAGAATCCCATAGAATCCCATAGAATCGCATAGAAATCCTATAGAATCCATAGAATCGCATAGAATTCCCATAGAATCCCCAATATATTGGGTAGACATGGGCCATGGGTAGAATACAGAATACCCCCAAAAAGAATCATCAACTGGGGTTTTGAACAGTGCTCAAATGTTTGCGTGGCATGCCATGGCATGCCATAGCATGCCATGGCATACCATGTTGAAGAATGTCATAACGAGCCCCGTCCGAACCCGAAGTCGAACCTCCCCGACCCCCCCCTCAAAAAAAAAAGGTTTGCTGGGATGATGCACCGGGCTTTGTACAGACATTGCTCGGAACGACCACCGAACCCGAAGCCGAACCCGAAGTCGAACTTCCCCAACCCCCCATCGACAAAAAAACGGTCTGCTGCGATGATGCACCGGCCTTTGTCCGAAAATTGCTCGCAATGCCCAGCGAACCCGAAGCCGAACCCGAAGTCGAACCTCCCCAACCCCCCCTCGACAAAAAAAACAGTTTGATGGGATGATGCACCAGGATTTGTGCAGATATTGCTCGCAATGACCACCGAACCCGAAGCAGAACCCGAAGTCGAACCTCCCCCACCCCCCCTCGAAAAAAAAACGGTTTGCTGGGTTTTGCACGGAAATTGTTCGCAATGCCTAACGAACCCGAAGCCGAACCCGAAGTCGAACCTCCCCAACCCCCACCCTCCACAAAAAAACCCGCTTGATAAGATGATGCACGAGGCTTTATGCAGGAATTCCTTGCAATGCCTACCGACCCCGCAGCCGAATCCGAAGTCGAACCTCCCCGGCCCCTTCCTCCACCTAACAAAAAATGATGGGATGATGCAGGATCGAGGCTTTGTGCAGACCCCCGATATCCCCAGTCCGGCTATGACAACGCCACAAAGGTGGATGATATGGCCAACCGACGATGCCCCTGATGACTGTTGTCATAGCTTTTTCCCCTTGGACTGGCCCATAGAAGACCAAACCCCTCTGGCAACTTGGCCTGTGGTTTCGGACGGTCATGGTGCGCCAATGTGAGACGGTGTCGGATACACCCCTTGCGGCGGCAATGCTGGGCCGCTGTTCCACTGCTCTCTGGCCATGCGTGCACAAAACTATTGCAATTAACTGACCTGTCAAGACCCCTGCTGTGACAACGCCACACCTCCTATATCCCCAGTCCGTGCTGTGACAACGCCACAAAGGTGGATGATAAGGCCCACCCACGATGCCCCTGATGACTGTTGTCATAGCTTTTTCCCCTTGGACTGGCCCATAGAAGACCAACCCCCTCTGGCAACCTGGCGCTGCTGGCATGTGGCTTCGGGCGGTCATGGTGCGCCATTAATGTGAGACGGTGTCGGATACACCCCTCGCAGCGGCAATCCTGGGCCATCGTTCCACTGCTCTCTGGCCATGTGTGCGCCAAAATTGTTGCCATTAACTGACCTGTCATTGCTACCTGCTTTGCTTCCGTGCCGTGACAACGCCACACAGGTGGATGATAAGGCCCACCCACGATGCCCCTGATGACTGTTGTCATAGCTTTTTCCCCTTGGACTGGCCCATAGAAGACCAACCCCCTCTGGCAACCTGGCGCTGCTGGCATGTGGCTTCGGGCGGTCATGGTGCGCCATTAATGTGAGACGGTGTCGGATACACCCCTCGCAGCGGCAATCCTGGGCCATCGTTCCACTGCTCTCTGGCCATGCGTGCACAAAACTACTGCATGCAATTAACTGACCTGTCATTACTGCCTTCTTTGCTTCCGTGCTGTGACAACGCCACAATGGTGGATGCTAAGGCCCACCTACTATATCCCCAGTATATGTAGGGCGCCCCTCTATCAGACTTTGCCTGCTTTGCGTCCGTGCTATGACAACGCCACAAAGGTGGATGATAAGGCCCACCTACAATATCCCTCATCAATATCCTGATATTCATATAAGCCTCTGTTGAATATAGCTGCGGCCTTCTCTTTCACGAAGCGACAAACACCCGACCTGCCGCAACTGCCTGCTTTGCTCCTGCTCATGAGAAGACCCGCGCGAACAAGAACGAACATTGCAGAGGTGCACGCTAGGGCATCTCCGGCGAACATACAGGAACAGGAGGCGAAGGAGGAGGAGGAGCAGTAGAGGGCGGCTAAAAAAGCGGCGCCCTGCCCCCGCAAAGCTTTCCATTGCAGCGACAACAGCAGCATCAACGCAACAACCAGAAAACAGGAAGAAGAAGACGAAAAAGAAGCAGAAGAAGACGACGAAGAAGAACAAGAAGACAAAGACGTCACCAGCGAACAGACATGAGGAGGAGGAGGACGAGGAGGAGGGGAAGGAGGAGGAGGAGGAGGAGAGGGGCGGCTAAAAAAGCTAAGGCCCATCCACGATGCCCCTGATGACTGCTGTCATAGCTTTTTCCCCTTGGACTGGCCCATAGAAGACCAACCCGCAACCTGGCCCTGCTGGCATGTGGTTTCGGGCGGTCCTGGTGCGCCAATGTGAGACGGTGTCGGATACACCCCTTGCGGCGGCAATGCTGGGCCGCTGTTCCACTGCTCTCTGGCCATGCGTGCACAAAACTACTGCAATCAACTGACCTGTCATTACTGCCTGCTTTGCTTCCGTGCTGTGACACAACGCCACAATGGTGGATGCTAAGGCCCACCTACTATATCCCCAGTATATGTAGGGCGCCCCTCCATCAGACTTTGCCTGCTTTGCGTCCGTGCTATGACAACGCCACAAAGGTGGATGATAAGGCCCACCTACAATATCCCTCATCAATATCCTAATATTCATATCATATAATCCTCTGTTGAATATAGCTGCGACCTTCTCTTTCACAAAGCGACAAGCACCCGACCTGCCGCAACTGCCTGCTTTGCTCCTGCTCATGAGAAGACCCGCGCGAAGAAGAACGAACATAACCAGAAAACAGGAAGAAGAAGACGAAAAAGAAGCAGAAGAAGACGACGAAGAAGAACAAGAAGACAAAGACGTCACCAGCGAACAGACACGAGGAGGAGGAGGACGAGGAGGAGGGGAAGGAGGAGGAGGAGGAGAGGGGCGGCTAAAAAAGCTAAGGCCCATCCACGATGCCCCTGATGACTGTTGTCATAGCTTTTTCCCCTTGGACTGGCCCATAGAAGACCAACCCGCAACCTGGCCCTGCTGGCATGTGGTTTCGGGCGGTCCTGGTGCGCCAATGTGAGACGGTGTCGGATACACCCCTTGCGGCGGCAATGCTGGGCCGCTGTTCCACTGCTCTCTGGCCATGCGTGCACAAAACTACTGCAATCAACTGACCTGTCATTACTGCCTGCTTTGCTTCCGTGCTGTGACACAACGCCACAATGGTGGATGCTAAGGCCCACCTACTATATCCCCAGTATATGTAGGGCGCCCCTCCATCAGACTTTGCCTGCTTTGCGTCCGTGCTATGACAACGCCACAAAGGTGGATGATAAGGCCCACCTACAATATCCCTCATCAATATCCTAATATTCATATCATATAATCCTCTGTTGAATATAGCTGCGACCTTCTCTTTCACAAAGCGACAAGCACCCGACCTGCCGCAACTGCCTGCTTTGCTCCTGCTCATGAGAAGACCCGCGCGAAGAAGAACGAACATAACCAGAAAACAGGAAGAAGAAGACGAAAAAGAAGCAGAAGAAGACGACGAAGAAGAACAAGAAGACAAAGACGTCACCAGCGAACAGACATGAGGAGGAGGAGGACGAGGAGGAGGGGAAGGAGGAGGAGGAGGAGAGGGGCGGCTAAAAAAGCGGGTGGGGGGCGCGGGGGGAGGGCGCAGCGCCCCCCCGCAAGCGTTCCATTGCAGCAACGACAGCCAACACAACAACAAAAACAAGCCGGAAGAAAAAACGGAAAAACATGAAAACGACGAAGAATAGGACGAAGAAGGAGAAGAATAAAACGACGTCACTATAGTGAGCATACCTGCCATGACCTGCCACAACTGCCTGCTTTGCTTCCGTGCTGTGACAACGCCACAATGGTGGATGCTAAGGCCCACCTACTATATCCCCAGTATATGTAGGGCGCCCCTCTATCAGACTTTGCCTGCTTTGCTTCCGTGCTGTGACAACGCCACCAAACCCCTTCGCCACCTGAAGTCGAACCAATACACAGGGAAATCAAAGATGAGACTCTCATAGGGTAACTGCAAAGCACTTGTGCAAGAGCCATGTCTGCGTATTTATGGATCCAGGTCTCTTTTCTTACAATATTCCATTTTTGTAGATCCTCTACACAACTCTTGTGCAAGATCCATGTCTCGGATCCTCTACAAGATCCATTTCTCAGGAACCTACAGGATCCATGCCGAAGCCGAAGTCGAAGTCGATCGTTCCGCACCCCCTCTCCAATGTCACTCCCGAAGCCGAACCCGAACCCGAACCCGAACCATAACGAGCCCCGTCCGAACCCGAAGTCGAACTTCCCCGACCCCCCCCTCAAAAAAAAAAGGTTTGCTGGGATGATGCACCGGGCTTTGTACAGACATTGCTCGGAACGACCACCGAACCCGAAGTCGAACTTCCCCAACCCCCCATCGACAAAAAAACGGTCTGCTGCGATGATGCACCGGCCTTTGTCCGAAAATTGCTCGCAATGCCCAGCGAACCCGAAGCCGAACCCGAAGTCGAACCTCCCCAACCCCCCCTCGACAAAAAAAACAGTTTGATGGGATGATGCACCAGGATTTGTGATACACCCCTTGCGGCGGCAATGCTGGGCCGCTGTTCCACCGCTCTCTGGCCATGCGTGCACAAAACTATTGCAATTAACTGACCTGTCAAGACCCCTGCTGTGACAACGCCACACCTCCTATATCCCCAGTCCGTGCTGTGACAACGCCACAAAGGTGGATGATAAGGCCCACCCACGATGCCCCTGATGACTGTTGTCATAGCTTTTTCCCCTTGGACTGGCCCATAGAAGACCAACCCCCCTCTGGCAACCTGGCGCTGCTGGCATGTGGCTTCGGGCGGTCATGGTGCGCCAATGTGAGACGGTGTCGGATACACCCCTCGCAGCGGCAATCCTGGGCCACTGTTCCACTGCTCTCTCGCCATGTGTGCGCCAAAATTGTTGCCATTAACTGACCTGTCATTGCTACCTGCTTTGCTTCCGTGCCGTGACAACGCCACACAGGTGGATGATAAGGCCCACCCACGATGCCCCTGATGACTGTTGTCATAGCTTTTTCCCCTTGGACTGGCCCATAGAAGACCAACCCCCTCTGGCAACCTGGCGCTGCTGGCATGTGGCTTCGGGCGGTCATGGTGCGCCATTAATGTGAGACGGTGTCGGATACACCCCTCGCAGCGGCAATCCTGGGCCATCGTTCCACTGCTCTCTGGCCATGCGTGCACAAAACTACTGCAATCAACTGACCTGTCATTACTGCCTTCTTTGCTTCCGTGCTGTGACAACGCCACAATGGTGGATGCTAAGGCCCACCTACTATATCCCCAGTATATGTAGGGCGCCCCTCTATCAGACTTTGCCTGCTTTGCGTCCGTGCTATGACAACGCCACAAAGGTGAATGATAAGGCCCACCTACAATATCCCTCATCAATATCCTGATATTCATATAAGCCTCTGTTGAATATAGCTGCGGCCTTCTCTTTCACGAAGCGACAAACACCCGACCTGCCGCAACTGCCTGCTTTGCTCCTGCTCATGAGAAGACCCGCGCGAACAAGAACGAACATTGCAGAGGTGCACGCTAGGGCATCTCCGGCGAACATACAGGAACAGGAGGCGAAGGAGGAGGAGGAGGAGCAGTAGAGGGCGGCTAAAAAAGCGGCGCCCTGCCCCCGCAAAGCTTTCCATTGCAGCGACAACAGCAGCATCAACGCAACAACCAGAAAACAGGAAGAAGAAGACGAAAAAGAAGCAGAAGAAGACGACGAAGAAGAACAAGAAGACAAAGACGTCACCAGCGAACAGACATGAGGAGGAGGAGGACGAGGAGGAGGGGAAGGAGGAGGAGGAGGAGAGGGGCGGCTAAAAAAGCTAAGGCCCATCCACGATGCCCCTGATGACTGTTGTCATAGCTTTTTCCCCTTGGACTGGCCCATAGAAGACCAACCCGCAACCTGGCCCTGCTGGCATGTGGTTTCGGGCGGTCCTGGTGCGCCAATGTGAGACGGTGTCGGATACACCCCTTGCGGCGGCAATGCTGGGCCGCTGTTCCACTGCTCTCTGGCCATGCGTGCACAAAACTACTGCAATCAACTGACCTGTCATTACTGCCTGCTTTGCTTCCGTGCTGTGACAACGCCACAATGGTGGATGCTAAGGCCCACCTACTATATCCCCAGTATATGTAGGGCGCCCCTCTATCAGACTTTGCCTGCTTTGCTTCCGTGCTGTGACAACGCCACCAAACCCCTTCGCCACCCGAAGTCGAACCAATACACAGGGAAATCAAAGATGAGACTCTCATAGGGTAACTGCAAAGCACTTGTGCAAGAGCCATGTCTGCGTATTTATGGATCCAGGTCTCTTTTCTTACAATATTCCATTTTTTGTAGATCCTCTACACAACTCTTGTGCAAGATCCATGTCTCGGATCCTCTACAAGATCCATTTCTCAGGAACCTACAGGATCCATGCCGAAGCCGAAGTCGAAGTCGATCGTTCCGCACCCCCTCTCCAATGTCACTCCCGAAGCCGAACCCGAACCCGAAGTCGAAGTCGAACCAGTTAGGCAACGGGCGGGGTACTTACTGAAGAATGTAGTATCATCGGGATATACACATTTTACTTGATCAAGTGCTGGGCTGCAAGTATTCTTGGTGCAGGAGGGTGCCGTTGATGCCGACGCAGCTCGAGCGGTCTTGAGGCTAGGGGCATTGGATGCCTCAGCAGAGCCTTGACATAGGAAGCACAGTGAAATCGGGGTGGCGACCTCGCCAAATAGGGGGGGTGGAAGACTAGTTTCCAACCTAAAAATGGTTGCTGTTAGTTGGGATGGCAACTACCATAAAATCCCATTCTTTCATGATGATTAAATCAGCACTTTGGCTGGTTGAACTCCCCATTCATCCCCCTTTTTGGTAAGTTAAACCATGTTAAACCCTATCAATATTAGCAATAACTGTCAGACATCAACCTGATTCGAATTACTGTAGATTAATAATGATTATTCCATGTTTATGTTCCCATTCTGGTTATATCTCTTAATTCTGGTTATATCTCCTAATTATTCCTAATCAAAATAGAATAGTTCCATATAGTTCCCCCATCCTTTCCATATTTTCCATGGTCCCAGGAAGTGGCCAAGAAGGCCATTGAGGACTTGGAGCTCGATGTGGATGAGGTGCTCCTCATGGAGCTCATCGACTATGCTTCGAAGCGCGGCACCGTCCCTGCCGTGCAGGACTTGGTCGCCAAGGCCCTTGCCGAGGCCGGAGGGACCGGAGGGATGGGGGAATTCCACCCCAGGACTTCATGTATCAATATGTTCTGTGTAGTTTACAAGGTGTATATCCCTATGGATTTACATGTATTTTTTTGGATACATAATATAATATATATAATAATATAATATTATATATTAAGGGCTGCCGCCCCTGCCGCCGACCCCGGAACAAGCAACCGAGGTTGGCTGATCTTTTGGGCGTGTCCCACCATTTCGAATGGGCCATATTTCGTCTTTCAAACAACCTCACCTGCTTACTTAGTGTCATTTCTTATTTAGAAAACTGCCGCCCAAAACAGCCGTTGCTGCTGCTGCTGCTGCTAACAGAAGAGTAGCAAGAGCACCTCCCGGCACCAAAACAGCAAGGCACGGAAGGACGAACAGGCCACAGAATCGCACCGAAAAAGTGCCTAACGTCCCTTCTGAATTCCTAGAAAAAATGTCTTTTTCCCAAAATTTTCCGCTTTTTCAATCTTCCATCAGCTCACCTGCTGCTGCTGCTGCTGCTGTTGCTGCTGTTAACAGAAGAGTAGCAAGAGCACCTCCCGGCACCAAAACAGCAAGGCACGGAAGGACGAACAGGCCACAGAATCGCACCGAAAAACTGCCTAACGTCCCTTCTGAATTCCTAGAAAAAATGTCTTTTTCCCAACCTTTTCCGCTTTTTCAATCTCCCATCAGCTTACCTGCTGCTGCTGCTGCTGCTGCTGCTGGTGCTGCTGCTAACAGAAGAGTAGCAAGAGCACCTCCCGGCACCAAAACAGCAAGGCACGGAAGGACGAACAGGACCTAGAATCCACCGAAAAACTTTTTCCCAACCTTTTCGGCTTTTTCAATTTCCGCTTTTTCAATCTTCCATCAGCTCACCTGCTGCTGCTGCTGCTGCTAACAGAAGAGTAGCAAGAGCACCTCCCGGCACCAAAACAGGAAGGCACGGAAGGACGAACAGGCCACAGAATCGCACCGAAAAAGTACCTAACCTCTCTTCTGAATTCCTAGAAAAAAAATCTTTTTCCCAACCTTTTCCGCTTTTTCAATCCCATCAGCCCACCTGCTGCTGCTGCTGCTGCTGCTGCTAACAGAAGAGTAGCAAGAGCACCTCCCAGAACCAAAACAGCAAGGCACGGAAGACAAACAGGCCTTAGAATCGCACCGAAAAACTGCCTAACGTCCCTTCTGAATTTCTAGAAAAAATGTCTTTTTCCCAACCTTTTCCGCTTTTGAAATTTCCGCTTTTTCAATCTTCCATCAGCTCACCTGCTGCTGCTGGCTGCTTTTGCTGCTGCTGCTGCTGCTAGCAAGAGCACCTCCCGGCACCAAAACAGCAAGGCACGGAAGGACAAACAGGCCATAGAATCGCTCCGAAAAATTGCTTAACGTCCCGTCTGAATTCCTAGAAAATATGTCTTTTTCCCAACTTTTTCCGCTCTTTCAATCTTCCATCAGCCCACCTGCTGCTGCTCCTGCTGCTGCTGCTGCTGCTCGTAACAGAAGAGTAGCAAGAGCACCTCCCGGCACCAAAACAGCAAGGCACGGAAGGACGAACAGGCCACAGAATCGCACCGAAAAAGTGCCTAACGTCCCTTCTGAATTCCTAGAGAAAATGTCTTTTTCCCAACCTTTTCCACTTTTTCAAACTCCCATCAGCTCACCTGCTGCTGCTGCTGCTAACAGAAGAGTAGCAAGAGCACCTCCCGGCACCAAAACTGCAAGGCACGGAAGGACGAACAGGCCCTAGAATCGCACCGAAAAACTGCCTAACGTCCCTTCTGAATTCCTAGAGAAAAAATGTCTTTTTCCCAACCTTTTCCGTTTTTTCAATCTCCCATCAGCTCACCTGCTGCTGCTGCTGCTGCTGCTGTTAACAGAAGAGTAGCAAGAGCACCTCCCGGCACCAAAACAGCAAGGCACGGAAGGACAAACAGGCCCCAGAATCGCACCGAAAAACTGCCTAACATCCCTTCTGAATTTCTAGAAAAAATGTTTTTTTCCCAACCTTTTCCGCTTTTTCAATCTCCCATCAGCTGCAGCTGCTGCTGCTGCTGCTGCTGCTGTTGCTGCTGTTAACAGAAGAGTAGCAAGAGCACCTCCCGGCACCAAAACAGCAAGGCACGGAAGGACGAACAGGCTACAGAATCGCACCGAAAAAGTGCCTAACGTCCCTTCTGAATTCCTAGAGAAAATGTCTTTTTCCCAACCTTTTCCGCTTTTTCAATCTTCCATCAGCTCACCTGCTGCTGCTGTTGCTGCTGTTAACAGAAGAGTAGCAAGAGCACCTCCCGGCACCAAAACAGCAAGGCACGGAAGGACGAACAGGCCACAGAATCGCACCGAAAAAGTGCCTAACATCCCTTCTGAATTCCTAGAAAAAATGTCTTTTTCCCAACCTTTTCCGCTTTTTCAATCTCCCATCAGCTCACCTGCTGCTGCTGCTGCTGCTGCTGCTGCTGCTAACAGAAGAGTAGCAAGAGCACCTCCCGGCACCAAAACAGCAAGGCACGGAAGGACGAACATGCCACAGAATCGCACCGAAAAAGTGCCTAACGTCCCTTCTGAATTCCTAGAAAAAATGTCTTTTTCTTAACCTTTTCCGCTTTTTCAATCTCCCATCAGCTCACCTGCTGCTGCTGCTGCTGTTGCTGCTGTTAACAGAAGAGTTGCAAGAGCACCTCCCGGCACCAAAACAGCAAGGCACGAAGGAAGAGCACCTCCCGGCACCAAAACAGCAAGGCACGGAAGGACAAACAGGCCCCAGAATCGCACCGAAAAACTGCCTAACATCCCTTCTGAATTTCTAGAAAAAATGTTTTTTCCCAACCTTTTCCACTTTTTCAATCTCCCATCAGCTGCTGCTGCTGCTGTTGCTGCTGTTAACAGAAGAGTAGCAAGAGCACCTCCCGGCACCAAAACTGCAAGGCACGGAAGGACGAACAGGCCCTAGAATCGCACCGAAAAACTGCCTAACGTCCCTTCTGAATTCCTAGAAAAAATGTCTTTTTCCAACCTTTTCCGCTTTTTCAATCTCCCATCAGCTCAGCTCACCTGCTGCTGCTGCTGCTGCTAACAGAAGAGTAGCAAGAGCACCTCCCGGCACCAAAACAGCAAGGCACGGAAGGACGAACAGGCCACAGAATCGCACCGAAAAAGTACCTAACCTCTCTTCTGATTTCCGAGAAAAAAAATCTTTTTCCCAACCTTTTCCGCTTTTTCAATCCCATCAGCCCACCTGCTGCTGCTCCTGCTGCTGCTGCTGCTGCTAACAGAAGAGTAGCAAGAGCACCTCCCGGAACCAAAACAGCAAGGCACGGAAAGACAAACAGGCCTTAGAATCGCACCGAAAAACTGCCTAACGTCCCTTCTGAATTTCTAGACAAAATGTCTTTTTCCCAACCTTTTCCGCTTTTTCAATCTCCCATCAGCTGCTGCTGCTGCTGTTGCTGCTGTTAACAGAAGAGTAGCAAGAGCACCTCCCGGCACCAAAACAGCAAGGCACGGAAGGACGAACAGGCCACAGAATCGCACCGAAAAACTGCCTAACGTCGCTTCTGAATTCCTAGAAAAAATGTCTTTTTCCCAACCTTTTCCACTTTTTCAATCTCCCATCAGCTCACCTGCTGCTGCTGCTGTTGCTGCTGCTAACAGAAGAGTAGCAAGAGCACCTCCCGGCACCAAAACAGCAAGGCACGGAAGGACGAACAAGCCACAGAATCGCACCGAAAAAGTGCCTAACGTCCCTTCTGAAATCCTAGAACTGCTGCTGCTGCTAACAGAAGAGTAGCAAGAGCACCTCCCGGCACCAAAACAGCAAGGCACGGAAGGACGAACAGGCCCTAGAATCGCACCGAAAAACTGCCTAACGTCCCTTCTGAATTCTTAGAAAAAATGTTGCAGAACAGAAGAGTAGCAAGAGCACCTCCCGGCACCAAAACAGCAAGGCACGGAAGGACGAACAGGCCCTAGAATCGCACCGAAAAACTGCCTAACGTCCCTTCTGAATTCCTAGAAAAAATGTTTTTTTCCCAACCTTTTCCACTTTTTCAATCTCCCATCAGCTCACCTGCTGCTGCTGCTGCTGCTGCTGCTGTTAACAGAAGAGTAGCAAGAGCACCTCCCGGCACCAAAACAGCAAGGCACGGAAGGACGAACAGGCCCTAGAATCGCACCGAAAAAGTGCCTAACGTCCCTTCTGAATTCCTAGAAAAAATGTCTTTTTCCCAACCTTTTCCGCTTTTTCAATCTCCCATCAGCTCACCTGCTGCTGCTGCTGCTGTTGCTGCTGCTAACAGAAGAGTAGCAAGAGCACCTCCCGGAACCAAAACAGCAAGGCACGGAAGGACGAACAGGCCCTAGAATCGCACCGAAAAACTGCCTAACGTCTCTTCTGAATTCCTAGAAAAAATGTCTTTTTCCCAACCTTTTCCGCTTTTTCAATTTCCCATCAGCTCACCTGCTGCTGCTGCTGCTGCTGTTGCTGCTGCTAACAGAGTAGTAGTAGTAGTAGTAGCTGGCGGTGGCAAACTCTTGTCTTATTCCCTGGCGCGCTCCCCCTTGCGTCAGCCGGGGTCGGCGGATATATATACATACATTTGTATATGCACAGATTATAGTTGTTTGCGCCGATTTTTTGAAAGAGTAGCCAATTTTCGTCGCTGGAGGTGCTCACCGAACTGGATGATCCCAAGAATACGGACACGGCGCTGGAGCTCTTAACTCAACTCTTCAGGGAGGAAGCAGCTTCCAGGTACCTCCTCAGCTATTGGATCATCTTCGATCTTATTTTGGCTTCTAAAAATGGGGATGTTGAATGGGTATTGAACAGGTCTTGAATGGGTATTGAATAGGTATTGAATAGGTCTTGAATGGGTATTGAACAGGCCTTGAATGGGTATTGAATAGGTATTGAATAGGTCTTGAATGGGTATTGAACGGGTCTTGAATGGGTATTGAATAGGTATTGAATAGGTCTTGAATGGGTATTGAATAGGTATTGAATAGGTCTTGAATGGGTATTGAACGAGTCTTGAATGGGTATTGAATAGGTATTGAATAGGTCTTGAATGGGTATTGAACAGGCCTTGAATGGGTATTGAATAGGTATTGAATAGGTCTTGAATGGGTATTGAACGGGTCTTGAATGGGTATTGAATAGGTATTGAATAGGTCTTGAATGGGTATTGAACAGGCCTTGAATGGGTATTGAATAGGTATTGAATAGGTCTTGAATGGGTATTGAACGGGTCTTGAATGGGTATTGAATAGGTATTGAATAGGTCTTGAATGGGTATTGAATAGGTATATATATATTTAATATTGAATGGCATTGTGTGTGATTTGCTGACATTATATGACATTATATGCTTATCTAATATCTTATTGTGGCTGTAGAATCGTGGCTTCATCTCCCAGGATCACCGTGGCGCGGTGCCTGGAGAGGATCTATGCAACCAATCTCTACGGAGAAGAGCAGGCGCCGAGGGCTGTGTCTGGAAATGGGGTATAGCCATGGCAGCCATGGGCCCATGGTATACCCCAAAAACATCAACGGCTACTGACTTATGTAATGACTTGGAAATTTGAATGAGGAGATTGGCTCGCAGTCTTTGGCTGAACTGAGAGGGCGAGAGAGAGAGAGAGAGAGAAAAAAAAAGACTTAATTAATGTTGGCAGGCTGCCAGGTTTTTTTGTCACAAAGAAGAACCTGCAGTACCTTCGTCGTTTTTTTTTATCAGAAACAATACAAACTCCGTAGGTTGGGTCCAGCACGCTGCCGTGAGGTCTCTGTGGCCTTCCGCTTTTTGCTTCGTCAAGGTTTAAGCCTCACCAATGGCAACACCCCTGAGGCGCCGAAGCGGATGAAGTCGATGGATACAAAAGGCAAGAAATAGGACGGCATGTGCATGTGTAGAGAGAGAAAGAAAGATAGTATATATAGATAGAGATATACATATATATATATTAAAAATATATAGTTATATAGTTATATATATGTTATAGATGTGTGGATAGATAGATAGATAGATAGATAGATAGATAATTGATATATATATATATAGATATCAATTCATTTGATTGTTCCCACAAGTCCCTTTCTGTATTTGAAAGCGAGAACTATGACAAATGAGCTGGATTCAAGACGCCTCAAGGTGAAGGGTGGCTAGAACAGGTTAGGTTTAAGTTTTAGGTTAAAGTTTTGAAACCCCACGTTCAGTTCAAGGTGTAACAGCTTCCCAAAATTTCAATCGAAGAGTCGAAGAGCAGAACAGAATCCGGGGAAATAAGCGGCAATGATTTTCCACTGGGGCCAAAGACACTGAAAGAGGCCAGCGAATTGCGGGACGTGCTATTGGCGGCAGGCTGGACCATGTGAAACATGACCCATGAATGCCACGTTCGGATTCTGCACAGATTCCACGGCGATAGCCATCGATGAAGGTATCAGCTTGATCGAGCAACATGGGGAAGAGCATGCAGAAGGACTCATCGGCATCGTGGAGGCTTTCGAGGACAGTGCTGCTGGCACTGCTGGAGGCAGGGAGTGATGGGATCCTGGTGAGAACGGCATCAAGTGATTGTCGAGGCTCATGGGTCCATAATGTCCATAATGTCCATAGTTTATTTTAATTTATGCATGTGTATACCGTTCTGGAGTTCTTGACTGCTTGGCCTTCGAGTAGTCAGCCCAGTTCAACTGGTAGGAACAGCTAAAGACATCAGATGGCCGACACGAGACATGCCATGTCACTTGCCAGGTGAATCTGCTCACCTTGGCATTGCCGTTTTCCTGGGGGCTTTGTCCAAGCACTTGGGTGCAGATCATGTCAAGGTGTGGCTGACACCAAGGGGGGAAGTTACAATTCTTGCAGCAATTGGTCAGCTAGGGCAAAACTTGCAACAGCTGAACCAATTCGTCCAAAAGAAA
Source organism: Cladocopium goreaui (assembly GCA_947184155.2). Classification (NCBI taxonomy): domain Eukaryota; class Dinophyceae; order Suessiales; family Symbiodiniaceae; genus Cladocopium; species Cladocopium goreaui. The sequence goes on along the minus strand of CAMXCT020004223.1, from coordinate 284,779 downwards.
AGAGACAAGCTCAATGCTGCCCGTGATGTTCCAGAAGAGGACATGCCTGTATAACATTGTATAACCCCAACATGCAAATAAACTATAGGCACACTTGAGTGTCCCACCTCTGAAACTGACTCAAACATGCCACTCATTGAAGTCACTGCTGGGCGCCAGGTTCCAGAAATTCTCCCTAGGCTGTTGCAGAGGCTCTTGGACAGCACGTCCACCAGATCCGTTCAGAACGCCATTGTGAAGGCGTGTCGGCCGACTGCAGTGTGTGAATTCCGACTGTTGATATGTTGGATTGCATCCAGCGGATGGCACCACCGATGGCCATTTCCTGGGCTCAGGGACGGCCAAGTCTTCCTGCGTCACTGAAATTATGACCAGATTCGATTCTGTGGAGGGGCATTTGTGTTCGGATTTGGCCATTTGTTCTCTAGGTGATGCCACCATTGATGAAGCAGAACAAGGACTGGCCAGACCCAGCAGCTAAGCAGCTAACGGGTTAGGAATTGGAAAAAATTGGAAGAAAATGCAGTGCCAGGAGAAGGCAGCAGAGACCTTGGACGAACTTCTGGAAACCGCCTTGGCGCCCAAGACCGATGCGGTGAAGCGACGTGGAGCTGCCATGGGCGTCGGTGCCACCGTCAAAGGCCCGGCGGGTGCCTTGCCACCCCGTCCTTGCCGTAGCGGTCAGCTCAAGTCATGTTGTGCACCTTGCTGCAGGCATTGGCATCCAAGCAGTCAGGCAACACAACATCCTGAAAACCATTGAAGCTGCTGCAGAGGACACAGATCATCCATTTGCATCAAAACATATCAAGATAGTTCAAGATACATCAAAAGGCATAAGAGATCAGAAGAGCATGTTTTACAGAGAAAAAACCCAAAAAAACAAAACAGAACTTGATGTATCTTCAAAACTTCCAAACATTTTAAATTTTATGATATGTTAATATTAATATGTTATAATATATCTCTCTCTCTCTTGTGTGTTGATCATTCTTTCATCCCTGAGGACAAAAAGAGCGCAGCTATCCGTGAGGGAGCGCTGCTTTGCCTGGAAGGGCTGACCATCAACCTAGGCCGCGCCACGATGACTCATGATGTTTTATGATGTTTTAATTATTCTAATGTCTTTTCTATGGGGAGGAACAGTCCATGGAATTCCATCATATTCCATCTCATTCCATCCAATCAGGATTTAATGGTTTGGACTGTTTTGGACATGTTTACCCTCCATCGACTGGAACTTGACTAAACAGGCCGGCTGTTCGAGCCATATGTGGTGTCTTCATTACCGCTCTTGCTTCAGGTGCGAAAAAGGACTGACTAGTAGCACACAGATTTTACCAAGCAACATGATGGCAACATGAGTCAAAACCCAACACATTGACGCCTGATTTTCACAGCACTCATGTAGCGATGACTGAAATTGGATTTGAAGCCAGATGCACATGATTAGTTTTTCTTTTCATTCCTGGCAACGCATTGATTTGGACGAAAACAGGCTTGTTTTTCACCACCTTTTTCGTAGATGCTTCTGGTTTCCACATGTTTCCACCCCCATCAGTCCTTCGGATTCCTTCGGATTCCTTCGGCCAGGCCTTCTCGGATTCTCAACAAACGGTGCGCAATGCATCACAGGTTGCAGCTGGCGCCATGATGTCACAGCTGAGCGGACCAGGAGTGAAGCAGGTGCGACAAGTGCGACAACTGCACATCGATAAGGATCTCCTGACGATGTTCGTAAAGCAATACGAAAAAAAACATAGCTGGATGGTTTATACAACCCATTTATATCCATTTATATCCATTTATGGTAAATTTGGAGATGGTTCACTATTGATTTGCTAACAGCTACCACAGAATTTCGAAGCACAGCACTGAATTCGCTTCACTGAATTTCAGGTGTTGACTCCGCTGCTGGCTGGCATCCAGGACAAACAGTGACATGACGCGCAAAGAAGTTTGTTGAAACAACACATGCACAGATATACTGTAAATTACTATAACATATAATAACATATATATATACATATATATATATGCATATGAAAATGATGAGCGTGGTGCTGCACCTCAACAATCCTCAACAATCCTAAACATTATTCATCATAACTGCGCAGCTGGATAGCTGGATCCACTGAGGTGGCGGACAAAGCTGGGCAGTATTGAGCTGTTGGCATCGATGACGAGCTGTTTGGAGAAGCAGCTGGCAGCATGTTTGCCACAGGCAGCTGGATTCGTGTTAACGGATGTACGTTGACATACGGTGAGGAACCTACGGTGAGGAAGAGTTCAATGGCTGTGTCTGCTAATTGATAGATATATATATATATTAATTAATTAATTAATTAATTAATATATAATTGCCCTAATGGCCACTTGAAAGTTGTGGAACATGATTTACAGGATAAAGCGATTTTTACCATGAGAGACACCGGCTGCCCTGGGCAGGTGGTGCCTGCTTTGTGCACCGTGATTAATGACCAGCATGCGAAGGCGAGGCTTACGAACGGCACGATTCGTTTCTCCAAAGATGATATGGCATGATATGGCATGATATGGCATGATATGGCATGATATGGCAAAGGGATATCTATCTATCTATCTATCTATCTATCTATCTATCTATCTATCTATATATATATATTTATATCTATATATATATGTGTGTGTGTATATGTATATATGTATATGTATATAGTTGATCCTTTGCCCTCGCACTTCATGTCAATTTTTTAATATTCATCAGGAAGTTTGGAGCTTAGGTGAAGGAAGCAGCCAGAGAAGCTATTAACAAGGTCGGAAGCATCATCAGCAGCAGCTTGATGGCAGTTATTCCGATTTGCCACAGAGAGGTGAGAGACTTCGGATGAGAATTCGGATGTTGTTCAAACAACATGCACCAAGATGCATTGTATTGGAAATGTGCACATGCTGTGGGTTTAATATGTGTTCAATGTGAAGCAGTTACAGTACTGCATCGACTGCGGATTACCCCATGATACATTGATCTTCATTCAACCGAGAGGCGTCACGGACTTCCATCTGCAAGATATGAATTGAGTCGTATTGAGTCCATGTTTCATTAAAAAAATCATCCCCCGGGCCTAATATTAAACACCTTTGATAAGATCTTCACCGAGGCCCTGAGATCAAAGCCATTGCACCACAGTTGATCAGTGCGATGACGGACGGCGCACAGTCACCGGACGGATTTTCTCATTGGTTGAGTTGGTTGATCCATGTTGATCCACTATTTAAGGGAATCTACAGGTACAACGGTGTGTTGTATGGCTGTATGGCCCCCCTTGAGCAAATCCAAGAGAAGGGTTGAGACGAAGAAGCAGTTCAGCAGAGATTGGAAGAATGTCTTGGAGCATTGTGATATATTGTGATGCAATCCATGCGGGGGTGACACATTGACACAGCCGAGGAAAGCCAGTCTTGCCTACCTGTGATGTCAAGCCAAGATAAACCAAGTGAAACCTCAGGTTCGAACACATCACGCGAGATGTCCTCGACAAGCTCTTGGCAACATCCTTCGTGCATCACATCGATGCCCCATCCCTCTCTCTGGTTTCCGGGCAGCTCAGTGCATCCTGTGGGGATAGCATGGGATAGCTGTCAATCTGTCACGATCTGTCACGATCTGTCGTGGCTCAGGTTTGCCCATTGATCCACCGGGCAATGAAAGAACGATCTGCAGATATGAAGCGAAAGGGTGCGCAAATTGTGGGTGCCATGGTTCTCCTTATCAAGGACTTGTAATTCCAGACGCGAGTGACATTGTTGGTTCCGTTAGTTGGTTGTTCATGACTTATCAAGTCTTATCGTTTGAATTTCTTGAGAATGAGCATTCCTGATCTCAATGACGTCCTAAGCTGCTGTTGTAAGCCATCGTTTTCCCATCGTTTTCACATCGTTTTCCACTGCTTTTTTGGCACTGCAGGATGCCAAGGACATCCAGCCGTACCTTGATCTTTTGATTCCGCAGCTCAAGGTGACCCTAGTGGATCCCATCCCCGATGTGTGACTCGGCATGACTCGGCATGACTCGGCAGCGTGGGGTGATGTTTCCCGAGGGGTCCCAAGGGGGTCCCGATGTTTCTGGTGTTTTTTGTTGGGAGAAAAAACATCGGAGCATAAGGCGGGCAACTTCTGCAAAAGCCTTCGGCACCTTGGCCAATGCTCTTCCAGAAGACATGCTGGGTGACTTGGCAACATCCAGATCATCCAGCACCGTTTTAAGCGTGTTGAAGCCCTGTTGAAGCCCCAAGACTTGAAACTTGACCACGCTTCCAGGCGATGTTCTCCCGTGGCTCTTCGAGATGTTGCGCTCTTCAGGATCTGCAGTCGAGCGCAGTGGTGCGGCACATGGACTTTCCGAGGTTCTGATGGCGAAAGGTGCAGATCGCATCGAGATGCTGTTGCCAGATATCCTCACCAATGCTGGCAATCAGGACCTGAAAGTGTTCAAGTGCTACTCTTGGAATGTTGTTCCATGGCGGATTGGTATTAATTTGCTATAATTTGCTATTTCTCTCCATATGTGCACATGTATCTAGAATTATCTAGGATTATCTAGGCAACTCTAGATATAAGATGATATAAGTATATAAGAGCATAATTAATAGAGTCATAGATCATATAAGCATAAAAATATAATAAAATATATAAAAGTATATATATATAAGTCATATACAGGTCTCACAGTGTGGATCGGACTTCTGCCAATTTGCGCTGGATGCGGGTTCTGATGTCCTCAGTCTACGAAGGAAGCGGACCCCGAAGCTAGAGAAGGCTACATGGGTCTCTTTTGCTACCTGCCTGTTGCCATGGGCTCCACCTTTGAGCAGCTTGGCATAGCATGATATGATGTAATAGTACCCACAGACGCCGTGTGTTGCCCAGACATTAGCATTAAGAATGTCCTGCTGTCGAATATATGATAGGAGAGATATGGAGAGATTGCAGAAAATACTTCGTATACGCAGTGTTTTCCAGTTTAGGATTCAAAGTTTTCAGAGCCTAGGTTTTAGGGTTTTAGGCTTTGGGATTTTAGGGTTTGGGGTTTTAGGGTTTAGGATGGTTTAGGGTTTTAGAGTTTAGGGTTCGTCGTCTGGGAAATCTCAAAACACTGGCCCTGCGCAGGTGTTTGAGCATGTTGAAGGATAATGTTTAAACATGTTCGCCCCAACCCGGACGTTGCTCCACACTTACAATCGTCATGATCATCATGATCACCATCATCATGATCATCATCATCATCATCATCACCATCAACTCATCACATCATGATCATCATCACATTAAAATTCCCCCCCTGTACAATATGTTGACTGGGGTAATAACATCAACTTTATCTTCATGAGGGGTCAAAATTCGCCACCCCCTCTGAACAATATGTTGATTGGGGTAATAACATCAACTATATCTCCATGAGGGATCAAAATTCGCCACCTCCTCTGAACAATATGTTGATTGGGGTAATAACATCAACTATATCTCCATGAGGGATCAAAATTTGGCACCTCCTATGAACAATGTTGGTTGGCGTAATAACATCAACTTTATCTTCAAGAGGGATCAAAATTCACCGCCCCCTATCAACAATATGTTGATTGGGGCAACAACATCAACTTTATATCTTCATAGCCACCTGAAGGCAGACGCGGCGCAGCGTCAGGGTTGCAGCGAACATGTTTAAACGCCATTTGAACCTTCCGGGCAACACACAGCGCCTGGCCAATAGTATGCTATGTGATGTGTTATGCATTCTTATGTAATGTCATGTATGATAGTGGGTGGGGGCGCACGTAGGTATTATCATAAAATATACGTATATAATTATACATACATATATATATATTTATTTATTTATTTATTTATACTTGTTAATTATCAGTATATTATATATGTATATGTATATAGAAATAGATCTGCGTGTGTGTGTGTGTGCGCGTGTGCCGTTGGACGTGTAATTTCACAGAATGACATAGGCACAGAAAAGATGCGTTGCAGACCTCCACAGTGCGTCTGCATAGCTTGCTTTCAGGCCATACATTGAAGAAGTGCTCATTATGCTGCTGAAGGGTATGTCTGACGATGTCTCCTCCTGCCGTGACACCGCATTCAAGGCACCATTTGAAATCGATCTGATTGTGGATCTGGAAAGATCTATATAATGCTAACGAGAACGAGAACACGCTACTTATTTGGTGTCCACACGCAGGGCCTCACATGTGGCTTCCCTCATTCACTTGGTTGCCAGGCTGCCCAGACAATCACGAAGCACTTTGGATCATCTCACACGGCACTCTTGCTTCCACCATTGGAGGAGGCTCCAGCACCAATGAAACAATAGGAAACATATCCAACAGCTTGTGGCTCATTGCAGTTTTTTGTAGATCCTGTCTCGGGCTCTGATGATACTGTATTACATTGTATTACATTACAATATTAGTAATTACATTTGATGGCTTCAATAATTATAGTAAAATATATAGCTCCCATATATATATAGAGTTTCATTGGTTGCTCTAGAGTCATAGATAGTCATAGATAGTCATAGATAGTCATAGATAGTCATAGTAAACCTTTCAGCTTCTTCCATCAAGATGCCTTGGACCCCAGGGGGTCTTCGATGTGGACTGGCGCATTCGACATGGTGCAGTGCAACTCATGGGTCAGCTGCCAGGTCCTCAGTGGCAGCTGCTAGATATGCTTAGATTAGATGTGGAAAATTTACAGGAAACCCCCATATTTCATGTGAAAATCCATGGTTTCCTGTAGATGTTCCCCTAAACCAATCCGTTGACTCCAGTAAACTAACAGTTTGCTATGGAAAATGTGGGTTTTATAGTTGATTTACCATTAATAATATGTAAAATATGCATGAATAATAGATGATTCATGATGTAAAATATAGATGGAACCTCTAGTAAACTAACTTTTTTCTGAGTAAATCAACTATAAGTCACCCATGTTCCATAGCTATGTTAGTCTATCAGAGGCTAAAATATAGATGAATAATGATGAATATAGTTTATGCATTTGTGTTAACATGATATTGTATTACTGAAAATAGATATGCATGTGTACATGTGTACAATTGTGTACATAAATATCATAAATGATTTCTCTTTGGCGTTGCATGGCGTTGCTTTCGTGATCTTTCGTGAGGATCCAACAGATCCTGCGCGCTCACCGCATTCCAACCAACAGTGCGGAGCTGATGCAAGTCGAAGCTCTGCCCCGCGAGTGGCGGTGCCACATGCTGGCATCGCTGTACATCGTTCGAAGTGATGAGACCCTCAGCAGGGTCAACCCGTGACGGATTTCGACCTTTGAATAGTTGATGAAATGTGTGCACCTGGTCACCTGGTTACAGATAACCCTCGAAAATTGCTGAGGAATCATAAAAAACAGTGAGAGAGAATTGTTCTATTCCATCGTGTTGTTGGGATTCTTCACGTTCTATGACATACACTCCATCTTTATCGCCTTGAGGAACAGCGTCGTGAAACAAGCGTGTGGCCAAGTGTGGAAAGCGGTTGTGCAGAACACGCCTCGAACTCTCAGAGAGTTGCTGCCCACACTGATGACACGCTTGATCGCCCCCCAGCAGCAGGTTTGTTGCCACATCTCCAGGTACTTGAAATCTCGGACCATGACCAGCATGACCAGTAAACAAATTGGGCACCATGGGATTCAACTGATTCAACCGAAAAAAGGCTCGTTGTAGCACCGAGGCAAATTTGGCTTCAACGAATCGGGAGAAGCAACGGGTCGCAGCGCGCTGTGTGGGCGACCTTGTGGGCAAACTAGGTGGCCAGCTGTGGCTGTGGGCATGGGCTGATATGGGCTGACATTGTCTGATTTGCGGGGTTCTTCAGCCGGGGGATCCCCAAAACCATGGGCTTCAATACTAAGATGGTCTAGTTTTGGATGATTTGGGGTTTCTCCTTTCACATAGGAAACCTCTATTTGGATCTGTTTAATCTGTTTAATCTGTTTGGCAAATAAGTGGTATGCCTTTCCATCTGTGCAAAAATAGCGACAGCTGCCGGATGCCAGGGGAACGGGTGATGCCGGAACTGATGCCGATCTTCATGGACACGCTGTCCGAAGGCCTGAGCCTTTAAAACCAAACCGAAGGCCATGGTTTGTTGAATAAAGAATCATCAATCCCCTGATTATAGCAAACAATGGGAAGAATATTGAAAGATATGTGCATATAATAAAATATAATAAATATATATATATATATAATTATCTTTATACAATTATATGCACACATACTATGGCATAAGGACGGTTTCACGAATCATGGCTCCCACTTCGACTCGGTGTAAGGCGATGCACATGTCCGAGAAGGTGTTTGCATTGGCTTAGCGGAGCTCATCAATGCGACCACCAAGGCCAAGCAGAAGGTCATTCAAGGTTTAGTTTTACTACAGTTACTACAATTCTATAGATGATGCTGTGGTATTATAATGTATCATATACGATTATAAAATATGGGAAATATGGTTAAAGAGTTGCAACGAAATATGGCTCTCCGATGTTAGTCTACAGCAACCCTTAGAAAGATGGAAAAAAAAGGCGAAAGAATGAGAAATTCTACCAGAGTATGCTACAGTGTCTTTTTGGGCTGCTTTCTAATGTTGCCACAGGACTTAATATCATAAAAATCCTCATATTCATCATAATAAGTTCCCGTGATATCATATATATATATATATATCCTCACGTTCAGAATTATATCATTCTAGTTCCTTCAGAATCTTCAGATAATAGTTATGAATATCTTAAGTAACCTATATCTATACTATAGTAACCTATTCATTAAATGGCACTATAATATATATATATATAGGTTACTTGGGTGACTTTTTTCCTCTTCCACTGCCAGGACCTGCTGGCAGCCTACTTGGATCAGTTGATTCCAGCGATCCAACAGGCGATCATCGATGATGACGAGTCGGTGAGGAATCAAGCGAGCACAGCTGCTTGGCCGCGTCGAAAAAAACACAAAAAAGGACGCGAAACTGTGAATGGTCAAAGATCTTTTCGATATCTATACCTATATGATATGTATATTTATATGTATACACATGTGTGTGTGTGTTTGCACAACTAGACATGTCAAAGTTTGGCCCAGGTAGTTGCACTGCTTCACAATGCAGTGGGGCCACGGGCGACCAAAGACATCGTGGAATGGTTGCTGGGAGAGCTGGCGGAGGAGGAGGAGGCCCGGCCTGGGATTATGGGATGAATGACCTTCGAAGATCTTCGAAGTGTGTTGGAGTTTAAAAAAATGTTCAACCCTCCAAAATTGGAGCAGAAAATTGCACTAGATGAATCCTACATTAATCATCATTAAACATCATGAAACATCATTAAACCGTCCCTGTCATACCAAAGCACCAGATCGGTCAAAACAAATCCAGGAAGGTGAGCTTTACCTGCAGGGCTTGGAACAGCTCATGAAGAAGCAGCCAGGCCTGGGCAACGTTGTATGAAGATGCAGATCTATTTGGTTTTTGTAGTTTAGTCATACTGTTTCATCATGCTGAAATTTGTTGATATATGCCTATATATATATGTATATATATATATGTGTGTGTGTGTGTGTCTAATGCCATCACACATTTGGGTTCAACATGGTTCAACCATCGTGAAATGGGGATAGAAATACCTCAAAAATGAAACGATCTATGACCAAATCAGGGATTTTTGGGCCGAAATTGATAGTAGAGGGATGAGATTAATATACATGAATCATGAATCGTTCGAGATCGTTTTCTTGGCACTTAGTGCACATCCCAACGTGTCAAGATTGGAAGAGATACTGCATCCATATAATCCATATAGCTATAGATCACATATGCCTATGCCTGGCCTATGCCTGGCCTATGCCTGTTTTGCCACGTGCTACGCTAAACTCTCTCGTGTCCAATTCCCTTTGCAGGCGCCGTGCTGCCAACGGTTCTGGGCGAGCTTGCTTCGCCTTCGAAGACAGACTACACCATGTTGCAGGTGCGCGATGGGCCGTCGGCATCACAAGCATTCACAAGCACTAGTGTTGCAGGTGGCTGAGTGATCTCTGGGGGGGCCATGAGATCCCATTGTTATCAATGTACAGTATATGTATATGATATATATATATATATGATATGTGTACATCCATCCATACAGTGCGCGCCTCATTTGATGTCGGCACTGAGGTGCAAGGATTAGCTTCACTGGCTGTGGTGCCCGATAAGCATGCAGTCCATCGTCGCCTGGCAGCAACGCTCAATACCCCATGCTGGGTTTTAGTGGATGCATCAATTATTCAGGTTGGATCAGGTGCATTTGTCTGAAAATCTGGCATATATCATGTGTATATATATACATATACTTTATCATATATCATCATATATCCAAACGGCCATTTTAGTGGGGAAAAGGATGATAGACCATCAAGGGTCAAACTCTGTGGTTCCCACTTTTGCCTGGATGGGTTTGAATCCAAAGGCCACTTGGGAGATGTGTTGCCTGTCATCATGAAGGTTGCAAGTGGCGCGGATGATCCTTACCGGCAAGTGATGTGCATTTTCCGTGGTTGGCATGCCAGCTTCAAGATTGGTTTGTGAGCATGTGAGCATTCAAAGTTAACTGTTTGATTTTACACCTTCCTCATCGTACGGCTGGCGTTTCCGCAGTCTGTGCATTTCCTTTTTGGAAATGAATCACGGAGAGATAGCTGGAATTCTAGGTCTTGCCAAGAATCGTGGGGTGTAACATGGTGTAACAAGCATTCTGGCCTATGCTATGGCTGAATGACTGAAAGCACTTGTTATTTTCTTAGCCATCGCCCAACTAAGACAACGCCTGAAATGCGAGAAATCGCTGTTGAGTCTGCGGCCCGTGTGGTGGATGCAGTTGAGCAGAACGGTTTGGTGATGCTACTCAATGAACTTGTCGGACCGATGCAGGACTCATGGTGATAGCAGGGGGTACAATTTTTGATGGTAATTTGTGTTGATTAACTGATGATTTATGTTTATATATATATATACTTTATTTTATTTTATCACTACAGTATTTTGGGAAGCAACCTCCCAATTAAGAGTCGGAATTTACTAATCCGGGGTTGGCTTTAGTGATAGGACATAAACGCACTGGCCACCTTGAAGTTCCTTCGAGATTGTGACAGAGGTGTTTCATGCATATGGACTTACGATTTGTATCATTGTGTTATAACGTGTTACATATATATATATACACATATGTATGTATGTATGTATGTATGTATGTATGTATGTATGTATGTATATATATATATATATCCACGTGCTTGTAGAATTATATATATGGGCATTATCAGATCATCTATGTGTGTTTTTGTGGGGCCCGCATTCCAACATAGGTTGAGACAGTTTGGGGCCGAAGTTCTGACAGTTGTCCCCAGGACTCAGAAAGTGCAATGAGACGAGTTGTAGCTGCACAGCTCTTCAAGCACTTTTTCGAAAACACCAGCAACTTGGATCACTCGGATGCTGTGGTATTGCACTGGTTTGATGTGGACAGATCTGATCCCAAAAAGGAGCAATACAGGGCCTGGTGGAGACATAGATAGACGTGCGTTGTGAACGGATGCTATCGCTGCATATCGCTGCCGTGAGGCTTAGACGTGGTCCCCGCTCTGCCGTTGGCCTTGCCGGCGCTTCTACCTTCAGCTCTTGCAGATGAGGATGATGAGGCTTTGGCAGCTGCCATGGGAGCACTGAATGCCATCGTGAAGAAATGCATCTTGGTGAGGATTACCCTTTTTTTAAGGGAAATCATTGAAGTCATCTATAGATGAACTATGTAGAATAGCTATGTAAAATTACCAAAGGGTATCACGGGAGACTGGATATGACTCGATGTTGAGCAACACCATCTCAAAGTCGACCTCAAATTACAACAGATCATCCATTATGCCCAAGCCATCCAAAGCCTGTAATAGAAGAAGTCAGGACAAGGCAGTCATGGTTTACGAATCATAGTTTACGAGTCATGGTTTACCAAAGCAGAAGTCAACCAGGACAAGGCGTTCTCCAAAGCACAATGTCACGTTAGAACTGTCCAGAAGGAATTGTCAAATGTTGATCCAAGGCAAAAAAGAGGAGCTTCCTCCGTACCTGAACGAGGTGCGTGGTGCAGTGTTGAAGCTCATCACAGATCAGCAGACTAAGAAAGTGGATCCAGAAATCTACCTTCCAGGACTGGGATTGAGGGATGTTGAGGTCCTGTTGAGGTCCTGTTGTGCGCTGGTTCCAAGGGTTTTTCCCACGTCTTGGATGGAGGACTTTGCAATCACAAAGGCCTGGAGCCTTTGTATCCCATCTACCAGCATGCCTTGGTCAATGGCAATCCCGAAGCGCGCGAGGTTGCCGCAAAAGGCGCGGAGAAGACATGCTTGGGATTTGGGAGTCCTCCCAATTCTTTCAAGTATAGTAATGGGTTGGGATATGTTGGGATGTTTTGGAGAAGTTTGGAGGCCGGCCGAACTCAACACAGACTGGTCGGCCGGCCGGGTAAGAAATAGCAGGACGAGTTCCCCGCGCAGTCAGAAGTTTGGGGGATGCTCTTGGTGTTCCCCCCCTCTTGCAACAAATAGGGGTATAATATATAGATATATATATATATTGTGATACAAGTCTTGGAAGCGGATGAAGCGGTGCGTCAGGTCTTGGTGAGCTGGTGGATCACACCACAGAGAAGGCATTGGCTCCTTACGCAGTAAAAATCACAGGCAGAACGGGTGGTGGCAAGGTTAGCAGATGTTGGCAGCTACCAGTGGTGAACGGGTGATGTTTCAATTGGGTGATGGGTCAAAACCCATTATCACCATTTATTACCGTACTTTTTTGGGACCAACCATCCATTAACCAGCTACGACTCAGGGTACCCCACCAGGGTTTTGACCCAAAACCATGTGTGAAACTTCCGCGAAACACAGAGGCCGTGGAGGCCATGGATGCCATGGCCATCCGCCCATCGAGGTCCGTTGATCCGCATTGTCGGCGACAAGTTCCCAGGAAGCGTGAAGAAGGCAATCGTCGAAGCTCTTCGCTCACTGCTGGTGCGTGGAGGCGGCTGGAATTCTGGATCCCATGGGATCCCATGGGTTTCGATCAGGTGTCAAGCCTCAAAAGGAATAGTCCTGACATGCCCCATGTCTTGACATTGCTATATTTTTACTACATAGGTAGAAAAGATGAGATGGGGTGGGATAGGATGAGGCAGACAGACAGAGACAGGTAGATACCTAGATTGACTCTGTCATGGTTTGTTGGGACTAATCCTTTCCCTGTGAAATTAAATATATTTAAATATCCATAAATATCCATAAATATCCTCCTTTTGGGTACCTGATTGGGTGTGTTTGATAAGTATATTGGCTATATACATATACATATATATATACACATATATATATATATAGTCCCCTTACAATGCTTAAACCGTGTTAAACTCCAAAGTCTCATGGTTGTCTTATGGTTAAACCATGTCAATCACCATGTCAATCCCCAATTTCAGGATGGGATTCTTATGGAATACCATGGCTCTCTAAATGGTGCTTGGGTATGACCAACCAACTGAGGTGACACTCTCAGACCTTTCCTGCCACAGCTCCAGACAACGTATGTGAAGTGCTTATCGGATCCTCCCAACTCGCAGGACATGTCCCAAAAAAACGACCTGGATGAGTGTTGCAGATGAAAACTGAATAAACTGTTGCGATAAATTCATCGAATTTTTACTGGGAGGACAAAACCGAAAACACACTGTTTTTCTGTTTTTGAAAAATGATTTTGGACTGGTGTTCAAAGCATAGCAACCGTTCAAACTGAAAACAAACTTCATAGTTTAACGTGAGCACGAAACTCATTGATACTGTGCCTTCCATGATCTTCCTTGGTTGTATGCGGTTTGAACTTAGGCGTCACCGTGGTGCTGTAATTTGTCCTCTTCTCCTATCCTACTCGCTTCCCCATGGCTGGTGATTTGGCCAACTTTGATATTAAAAGCAATATTCTCTATCCAACATGGCTAGGATTTTCCCATGATTTTCCCATGATTTTCCCATCTAGTCATGGTCATTTAACGGGGATATTCCAGCGGTTGAACAGCACCAGGAGGTCCGCGAGAAGGCGGCCGAATCGCTGGGGATGTTGGTCCGGAGGGCGCCACGCACGGAGCCCTTGATCAACGAGTCGCTGAGCACCAAAAATCTGGGAATCTGGGCCCCAAAATGGGCCCCAAAATCGGTGATTTTAGAGGGAAAATGAATGAAATTGAGCATGAACATGATAAACCATGGGATTTTGGGGTGATATTATGTTATATATATATATGATATTATATGATGTTATATTGCCATTCTGACACACACCTAGGTCATTTCACAAGTCGTTGGCACAGGGCAAGCTGCTGCACAGCTTTCGATTGAATGGATCTGGAATGTGCGTCATCAAGTGTGCAGGCTAGTACTGATAGTACTTGCTGACATAGGTTGTTAGTTCAAGATTCTCCAAGAACTATGTCCGAGATTTGGTTTCAGGGAAAATTGGCAGGAAACCCCTATAGTTGATGAGGAAACTATATGAAACTATGGTTTCTGGACTTGTAATTTTCCCCTTGGATCAACGTGTTCTTGGCGATCCAAGGCTTTGCACAGGCGTCGCAAACCAGACAGACCCTGCGGCCCGACTTGCCATGGGTCATGCACTGGGAGAGGCAGGGCCCGGAGCTGCAAGGACTCCGGAGCTTGAAGTGTACTGTGAGCCGAGCGTGCGCTGCGATCCAGTTTAAAGGGAACCCCAAGATGACCAACACGTCTAACGACATCTAACGACATCTAAATGACTAATGTGGCCAAAGTCTGTCCATGTCTATCCTACAAGGTTAGAACGTGGAAGAATTGATGAGACCCACTGCAGAAAAGTTGCACAGAGTGATACTTGAGACTCTGAAAAGACGCTCCTGCAGGTTCTTTTGAACCTGCCACAAGCCACCAGCGAAGCCGCACAGGCTGGGAGCCACGGGTAAAAGAGAAAACAGAGACACAAGTCCATGTATACTCCATGTTCTGGTTGAAAAATGAACAATTACAGCCGCCAAATGGCCATTCAATGGGGAGAATATGAAGATACGCCAAATGGAACCCCAAATCTGGTTCCTCTCTGTTTCGGTCAAGGCGAAGATCCTCACCGCCCTCACCAGCCACAGCTTCGAAATTGATGAGCCAAGGGAATGTGAGGCTAAGAATTGGGGTGATGTGGGTGGATCAGCAGTTTTCAGTAGATGGACTTGCCATGGACCAATGGATGACTGTGCAGGTCATCGGCTGGGCGTTCGGCATGTTGCTACGCCGGCACCTTCCCACAGAGAAGGCCGTTGAGGTCTTTGGCCAGGAGGCCGATTGCCTATGTTGAAGTGTCAAGTGTCCAGTGTATCCCGATATTGTTCAATCGGAATCAATGGCTTCCCTATTGATTTATGATGACGATGACGATGATGAGGATGATGATGATGATGATGATGATATGTACATATATTGATGATTTTGATGGTCTGCCAAACACCCCTTTCCAATATCATTACATCCATTATGTGCCTATGATATCTCCCACCGAATTCACCATTTCCGTCCTTGGACAGGTCAAGCCCCTCCTCTCGGGAGCCAAGCGCACCATAGGAGCTTTCGCATTGGCAGGCAGATTGTGGAACTCAGTGGGTTGCCCGTCTTGTAAATAATAAATGGGAATGATACTGGAAGAAAATCTAAGTTTCCTGGGAAAAAATCTAGGACCCTGGAAGAAAAAAAAACTAAAATTACTGCAAAAATATTCCTTTGGTTCCCCTGGTCCTCTGGTCCTGGTCCCTGGGTGCCTGGGTCCTCTTGATCCCCTGGTCCTTTACCCTCCTCATCCTTTGATCTCCGGAACTAACCCTATAGAAGCCGGAAAGCGACCTTGAATAGGCCACAAACCAACCCTCAATAAAACCTAAACCAGCCGTCCTACATAAACATCCCGCCGGGTCGGGAATGGAACGTGTAGGCGTTAGCAATTCACGTCTCGGCACTTATGACCAACACTGGGATTTACCAGTGATTTTGTCTCTGGCCATGATGAAAAATGTCTAATTCTGGTTGCGTTTTCTTTTTTTTTGCGTGTTTTACCTCAGCGGCAAGCAAATTTTGTCAAAATGCCGTTACCTCCACGGATGCATCTCTGGGAGCCGATGTGTCTATTTCCACAGCGGCGTGCGTTTTTTACTCGCTGACTTGTCTTGCCTACAACTTGGCCACTTGAGTGCCACACAGTTGAAACAAGTTATCATGCTCAGCATGTGTGAATCTCCATTGCCAACTGCGGATACGCAAAGGTATTTGTTTTGACTGAGAGCTGAGGGACTTTGGAATATAAGTTTTCATTTGCGTCCAGCAGCTGTCAATGGTGCCTGTGTGAACACTCAAGGCTCTGTTTCGAAATCTTTCTGTGCGTTGGAATTCCCCAGCACTATGGTTTACAAAGAAATGTTTCGCACGGCACTCATGAAGTGCAAGTGAAGATCATATAGCGTAGCATGAAGTGCAAGTGAAGATCATGTAGCGTAGCATGAAGTGCAAGTGAAGATCATATAGCGTAGCATGAAGTGCGAGTGAACATCACGTAGCGTAGCATGAAGTGCAAGTGAAGATCATATAGCGTAGCATGAAGTGCAAGTGAAAATCGTAGCATGAAGTGCAAGTGAAGATCATATAGCGTAGCATGAAGGGCAAGTGAAGATCACGTAGCGTAGCATGAAGCGCAAGTGAAGATCATATAGCGTAGCATGAAGTGCAAGTGAAGATCATGTAGCGTAGCATGAAGTGCAAGTGAAGATCATATAGCGTAGCATGAAGTGCAAGTGAAGATCACGTAGCGTAGCATGAAGTGCAAGTGAAGATCATATAGCGTAGCATGAAGTGCAAGTGAAGATCATGTAGCGTAGCATGAAGCGCAAGTGAAGATCATATAGCGTAGCATGAAGTGCAAGTGAAGATCATGTAGCGTAGCATGAAGTGCAAGTGAAGATCATGTAGCGTAGCATGAAGTGCAAGTGAAGATCTTGTAACGTAGCCATAGACACGGTTGCTATTAACCCCACCCCACCCCACTTCAACTTCCTGAAATGAGCACGACTACACGTAGGGTTTTTGACCCGGTGGCATAAACATCCCTAAAACAAGCTGAAAGAATCACCAGGAAAAAAAAGACACCCAAACAACTCCAACTAAGCCCTAGGATGACAGCTAAAAACTTGAACCAAAACTAAATAAACCTTGAAGCACAATCAAACAAGCACCAAACCAACCATAAATCGGCACTATATAACGCAAACGTAAACATAAAGAAACACCAAAACAACCACAAACAAACCCAAATTAAATCTTAAATAATGCAATCCAAATAGTTAAACCATCAGCAAGGCCTAAATAAACCATAAAATAAGCCCTAAACCAGCACCAAATAAACCCATGCACTACATAACAAAACCCGAATTAGGCTCAAAAAGCTACCCCTAAACAAAGGCTAAACCAACATTCAATAGAGCCTATAACAACCCGAAAGAAACACCAAACCAGCACTCAAATCACACTACAACAACTTTATGTGTTTTTGTCTCGCTTGGAGGCACTTCAACCAGAATTCCCGGTTTCTTCCACCACTGGGGCGTTGGATTTGGGTTCTGCATGCTGTGATGCAGCAACTTTGAATCGACACCAAACAAACACCACCAAGCCAACCCAATTCAACACTTATAATTACAACACAAGCCGAAGTAAACCTCAAAAGAAAACCTAAAGCAACCAAATCTAAACTGTAAAACAATTTAGAAAAACACACGCCCAAACTAACCGTACAGAAACGCGTAGTACGGATGCTGAGCTGTTGGCTCCAAGATGCTGCGAGCACTTTGCAGACAAGGGATTCAAGGCCAAAGTGTTTTACAGCAAATGCCATACAAATTGAATGCAAATTGCATCCTTAGGTTCCAAAACCCTGCAAACATTGTACAAATATGAGATTTCAACTGCAAATAAAGCTCAAAGATTCAAGGCCAAAACGCTTTCAATCCCATGCAACTTGCATGTTTAAGTTCCCAAACCCTGCAAATATTGTACAAATAAGATGTTTCAGCTGCAAAAAATGTGTACGGATTCTGAAGTTTTTTTCTTCAAATTAGTTGTTTTTTTCCATTGTGGAGAGTAGGGGTGAATCTTAATTTGTTTTTCCAGTAGTCAAAAGTGTTTCCCAGTGTCTACCCTAATAAATGGGCATAAATGATCATAAATGGATATAAATGCGCAATATGTACTGTTTGGGTCCTGGTGCTACTTGTGTGTTCCAGTCGTTGGCGAGTTGACACGTCTAGGGATGTCACTTCATCATGACAGCCAGCCGCAACAGGCATTTGTTGGTGCCAGAAGCCTTTCCTGGAGCAGCCCGCGGCAGAGGAACTGTTGGATCTCGCAGAGACTTGGTCTTGGATTTGGTCAAAATCCATTCTTCATGTGGGGTTCATTCCTCAGTCCGATTCCTGATGGCAGCTCTATTTGTGAGGTCGAAAGCAGCACAAATCCCATGCAAACTGAAGCCAGGTAAAGAGAGGGAGAGAAGATGAGACTGTGCTGGTCGTTCGTTCTGTAACTTGCGCTAGGTTTTGCGTGACATGTTATTTTGCACGGAAAAAAGTGCAACCATTGTGTACCGAATTGTGTCGTGAAGTCAAAGAAAGATCGGACCAACAAGCAAGGATAAAGCTGCAGTTAGCCTCCTGCCACAGTTGCTGAAGGACAGTCAGACTGAGGCGCACTGTTTTCAGGGGTTGCTGATAAGTCCTTTGAGTATGTTTGAGCTCTGCAAGTGAATTTTTGCTCCACCACTCGAAGGTGCAAAATGCAGGGCTGGCCCTGGCAGCCAGTCTGGCAAAGCTCTATGCGAAGCTTCTTGGTCAAGCAGTTGCTGATCTTTTTCCTCTGCGAAAACGAAGAACAGAAAGTCGAAAACATATGGAAAAGCATGGAACAACAGCCATTAATGATGGTTAATGATGGTTAATGATGGTGCAAGGAAAATCCACCTTTAAAAACGCTACTGCAATGTCCAAGGACCTCGCGATCTTGGGAGCCACTCGATGCTGTAGCAGAGAAAATCGCTGCACTCGTGGGACCAGGCCACCCCTTTCCCGCTTCGATCAGTTCATTTATGGTTTTTTTTATGGTTCATTGGCAAAGCAAGTGGTATAATTACGTTGTAAACCTGAGAACAGAGATGGGTATGGGTCAATACCTATAGATATTAATTTTTAGGGGGATGAACATCCATTTACCAGCTATTTTGATGTGAACAGAAGGGGTACAAGGGTTTTGACCCATCCCCAGATGACTTTTCATTGGAGTTTCTTGATGTGTTTTTGTGTTTCTGGAGCACACTTCGGTCCTCACCAGGCGATGCCGCTGTACAAAGTCGCAGCGCATCCTTGGCAGCACGGCATTTCTTGGGTGCCTACTCCACACAGGAGGCGCGCGATTTCTTCATTTGATGGTTGCTGAAGACCTCAAGGTCTGTCAGAGTCTATCACCAATAAATGGCACCCGAAGAAAGTGATTCGCTTTGTCCATTAAACAGATCGGATTTCAGCTGGGGAGAGCCTTTATCAAAAGCCAAGCTGTATTTGGGAGGAAGGAACACACGTTTGCATATATGGTGCGGCTTCTGCAATCATTCGAATCTGATGCCAGGGAAAATGTAGACACATGACTCATTTTCAAGGGACCAGGAATTGGGAACGTGGACCTGTTGCATTGGGTTGTCCTTCGCCCTATGCCTGGGGCATTACTGGTCTGCAACATACATTGGGCATGTCCGAACTAAGCTTCAACGCCTAGGCTGATCATCAGCTGATCCCCTTGATTTCTTTTCCTCCTGGTCCAGATTCAATTTTTGGTCATCACAAGTCGTAGAACGAAGATCCAACTGCACAAGTAAAACTCAAGGATGTATATATTACATGTGTATACATACATACATACATACATACATACATACATACATACATACATACATACATACATACATACATACATACATACATACATACATACATACATACATACATACATACATACATACATACATATAGTACCTGCAGATGACATGGGAGTTGTCGAACATACCCAAAAAACGATAACTCCCATGTCATCTGTAAAGTGAAAAAAGCAGAACAATGCATAAGTCCCATGTCATCTGTAAAGTGCCTCGCAAAAAAAATCACATGACACGGGACCTCTGCAATTGTTTGGGTTCTAAAAGATGCAAAACGTGTCATGTCAACTAAACTGACACACTGTACATTTCACATCCCACACAAAGATAGTATATGAGTGTATGACTACCTGCTAGCAGTTTGAATAATCCAACATTATACGTCAGCTGTTAGAATATTCCAAAGTCACATGAATCCATTCACTTCGTTCTATTTAGCAACTATCTAGCAGCTATTCAGAAGCTACTTGGCAATTCTTTAGCATTTATTCAGCAGCTATTTACCAACTATTTTGAAGCTATTTAGAAGCCATTTGTCAATTATTCAGCAACTATTTAGTTATTTTGCACCTATTTAGTACTTATTCAGCAACTATTTAGAAACCATTTAGAAGCTATTTAGCAACTATTTAGCTGCTATTTAGCAGCTATTTAGCAACTATGTAGCAACTATTGAGCAGCTATTTAGCAACTATTTAGCTGCTATGTAGCAGCTATTTAGCAACTATTTAGCAACTATTGAGCAGCTATTTAGAAGCTTTGAAACTATTTAGCGGTTATTTAGCAGTTTTTTTAGCTATTTAGCAGCTATTTCAGCAACTATTTGGCGGCTACTAAAGCTATTTAGCAGCTATTTAATACAGGTAACTATTTAGCAACTATTTGGCAGACATTTAGCGTGTATTCAGCAACTATTTAGCAGCTACCTAGCACGTATTTAGCAGATCCCTGTGATCATTTTCTCTACAAAATAGTGCGGCAAATAAGGAGGTGCAAACACCTCTCGAGCCAGTGCAGGGCCACCAGTTCAAACTTTGTCTACAAAATACAGGATTGAGCGTCGTCAAATGTATATTATATATATATATATATGTATATAATGCTATACATGTCATGTGCTTTACATGCATGAAAATTGAATACGATTTTATTGATACCAAGATTGAACAACATTGAACCTTAGATAACTCACATTTCGTATATAGAGTTGCATGACCTACCTGTGCATACACAGGGCACACCAAGCCTTTGAAAAATATCTAACTATTATTGAACACATATGCACAATTTTAAGATTTCAAAAAATTACACAATAAGTTTTTTCTCATTTACCCACCATAAAACGTGACATTTCTCATTTTCTCGTTGTGTCCCTCCCGTTATAGGCTTCCCCGTTGACCCTGTGTGTTACCCCCGTTGCGCCAAAGTTTTATGTGTGGCTTACCTCCGTTGCCGGGTCGAAGTCCTCGAGCCGGGCTCTTGGAAGTCCCATGTCATGTGGTAAATTCGTCTCCCTTGAATGTCCCATCTCCTGCGGTTAAATTCCTCTTCCTGTCTCCCTGCCTGCCAGTTCCCACGATGCCCAACCTCCCGCGGTAAATTCCTCTTCCCGTCTCCAGTTCCGGCCTTGGAAGTCCCATGTCATGTGGTAAATTCCTCTTCCCGTCTCCCTACCTGCCAGTTCCGGCCTTGGAAGTCCCATGTCATGTGGTAAATTCGTCTCCCTTGAATGTCCCATCTCCTGCGGTTAAATTCCTCTTCCTGTCTCCCTGCCTGCCAGTTCCCACGATGCCCAACCTCCCGCGGTAAATTCCTCTTCCCGTCTCCCTACCTGCCAGTTCCCACGATGCCCAACCTCCCGCGGTAAATTCCTCTTCCCGTCTCCCTACCTGCCAGTTCCGGTCTTGGAAGTCCCATGTCATGTGGTAAATTCGTCTCCCTTGAATGTCCCATCTCCTGCGGTTAAATTCCTCTTCCCATCTCCCTACCTGCCAGTTCCCACGATGCCCAACCTCCCGCGGTAAATTCCTCTTCCCGTCTCCCTACCTGCCAGTTCCGGCCGGTAAATTCCTCTTCCCGTCTCCCTACCTGCCAGTTCCGGCCTTGGAAGTCCCATGTCATGTGGTAAATTCGTCTCCCTTGGATCTCCCATCTCCTGCGGTAAATTCCTCTTCCCGTCTCCCTGCCTGCCAGTTCCCACCTTAGGTGTCCCATCTCCTGTGGTAAAATTCCTCTTCCCGTCTTCCTGCCTGCCAGTTCCCACCTGCTGTGGTAAATTCCTCTTCTCATCTCCCTACCTGCCACTTCCCACCTTGGATGCCCCACCTCCCGCGGTAAATCCTCTTCCCGTCTCCCTACCTGCCAGTTCCGGTCTTGGAAGTCCCATGTCATGTGGTAAATTCGTCTCCCTTGGATGTCCCATCTAATTCCTCTTCCCATCTCCCTATCTGCCAGTTCCCATCTTGGATGTCCCATCTGCTGTGGTAAATTCCTCTTCCCATCTCCCTACCTGGCAGTTCCGGCCTTGGATGTCCCATCTCCTGCGGTAAATTCCTCTTCCCATCTCCCTACCTGCCAGTTCCCACCTTAGATGTCCCATCTCCTGTGGTCGAATTCCTGTTCCCATCTCCCTACTTGGCAGTTCCCACCTCCTGTGGTACATGTTTCCTCCCTACCTGCCAGATCCGGCCTTGGAAGTCCCATTACGGCCTTGGAAGTCCCATTACGGCCTTGGAAGTCCCATGTCATGTGGTAAATTCCTCTTCGCATCTCCCTACCTGCCAGCTCCCACCTTGGATGTCCCATCTCCTGCGGTAAATTCCTCTTCCCGTCTCCCTATTTGCCAGTTCCCACCTTGGATGTCCCATCTCCTGTTGTTCCCTACCTGCCAGTTCCGCCTGCCAGTTCCCATCTTGGATCTGCCTGTGCTGGGGCTGACTTTCTGTTTGAAATTGTGTGTCACAGATGTTCAGACAGAAAAAATATGGCCAACGTTAGATGGCCCGCCTCCACAGCTAGCAACGTTGATGCTTCAGCCAGTAGCACTGCCCTCTCTTTGGCCCTCTCTTTGGCCCTCTCTTTGACTGGCTCTTTGACTGGCTCTTTGACTGGCTCTTTGACTGGCTCTTTGACTGGCTCTTGGACTTGCTCTTGGACTTGCTCTTGGACTTGCATTTGGACTTGCTCTTGGACTTGCTCTTGGACTTGCTCTTTGGCTGGCTCCGCATCTTTCTGAGGTTGGACCTAAGATCTGTCTGATCTGGACTCGCTAGGAGGTTTTTTTTCAGCAATGCGTTGCAACGCGGCATCGACTCGTTGATTTGGGCTACTTACGGCTACTCCCATGTACTTTCATGTGAAATCTGAAAGCATCTGAAAGCCAAGCAGCTGTGTCATCGCCTTGGCAGCTTTGGTTGTCTCCACCCTCTGTCCATTTGGCATCTTCTAGGCCTTCTAGGCCTTCCTCGCATTTACCTTCTTCGCCTTCATTTGGTGCACGCTTTCGCTTCCGACCTTTTCGTTTGGCTTTGACATCTGCTCTCGCTTTGACCTCTCCGACGCAAGGGTCCAATCCAAATGGTCCAGGGTGTGCTTCTGCCTCGGCACGTCCCACCTCCTCACCTTAGATGTCCCATCTCCTGTGGTAAAATTCCTCTTCCCATCTCCCTACCTGCCAGTTCCCACCTTGGATGTCCCATCTCCCGCGGTGTAAAGTCCCATGTCATGTGTAAATTGGCTCACTTATTCTCATGTCATCTGTCAAAAAAATGGAAAAATGCCTGCCCGTTAGGTCGGCGCATAACTCCCATGTCATGTGTAAAATAAAAACCCATAGCAAAATCGATACATAAATCCCATGTCATGTGCCAAAAAACATTGGCTAAATCGGCCGCAAAGTCCCGTGTCATCTGCGCCTAGTATACATACATACATACATACATACATACATACATACATACATACATACATACATACATACATACATACATACAATATATATATATATAATTTTAATTAATTATATATATATATAACATTACCTAAACATATATGTATATATAACGGACTATATTTATATATACATATGGAAGTTATATATATATATATACGTGTATGGTCAGCGGCTTGGCGCGGCAGCTTTGAGCGGCACAGGCCAAGAGCGGTATCGCGAAGGTGGCAGCTGCAGTGGCACAGCGTGGCTCCAAATGGGAGGAGTTCCAGTGGCTTCACACCCAGAATTCCATCAGAATTGGCTCAAGGGAGAATCTTCAGGAAATCCCAACTGTCTCATTCTAAATCTGTGATATGGAATGGGTGATGCCGTGATACCCATGGTTTCCTAATGTTTCCTATTTGGGAGCCGTCCGTAAAAGCAGGTCACAAATTTATGAATTGATGCGTTTACTTTGCTTTGCGCGATTGCTAAAACCTGCATCGCGATAGGCTGAGCGATTGGTTGGCGATTGGTTATACGGCTACCACCCTATTACTACTACTACTACTACTACTATTACTACTACTACTATTACTACTACTACTACTACTACTACTACTTTCGAGACCAGAACCATGCCAATAATTGACATGGCCGCGCGGAATCCGCGCGCGCGGAATCCGCGCAGATGTTTTCAGGTCAGAAGGACATTCAAGCTAGCTCCAATTGAAAACAGGTCGGAAACAGGTCAGAAACACCAAAAAGGCAGCACTTGCCTAGCATCCCATCCATCCATCCATCCATCCATCCATCCATCCATCCATCCACCTCAGCTCTTATCATTGCTACTTCTACTATTACTATTACTACTATTACTACTATTACTACTTCTACTCCTCCTCCTACTACTACTACTACTAGTAGCACTAGTACTAGTATTTGGGGCACTAGTAATGATATTACTTTGACGATCACTAAAATTGTTCCTAGTTTGACTGCCCGTGCTGATTTTTTTGAAGTTGAAGAAGACTCCGGGAAAGGTCAGAAACAGGTCAGAAACACCAAAAAGGCAACACTTGCCTAGCATCCATCCATCCATCCATCCATCCACCTCAGCTCTTATCATTGCTACTTCTACTATTACTATTACTACTATTGCTACTATTACTACTATTACTACTATTACTACTATTACTACTATTACTACTATTACTACTACTACTACTACTACTCGTACTACTTTTACTACTAGTACTGCTAGTACTACTACTACTACTACTACGACGACTAGTACTACTAGTACTACTAGTACTGCTAGTACTACTACTACTACTACGACGACTAGTACTACTAGTACTACTAGTACTACTAGTACTACTAGTACTACTAGTACTACTGCTGCTGGTACTACTGTGAGTTTTCCGGACCGTTTCCGGACCGCGCAAGCTTATTTTGCTCCCAAATTTGAAATCGAATGCGTTCACGCATGGATCCTCATTATATAATACATAACTTATATTTTATGTATATGATCTGATCAACGAAGAACAAACCCTTCCGCGATTGCTCACTGTGGTACCGCGGTTGCTACGCGATTGGCTGAGCGATTGAGGGCTGTCCGGGAAAAGGTATTTTGGACAACCCCCATTTGTAGATTTTCCCTTCAACCACTCCATTGATCCATGCGCCAAAGAAGGACCCTGAAGATTGCGAGCGCGCCCTTGCGGCAGCGCTGCCAGCCAAGAATCGTGATGAGGAGACACCATTCCAAGGGGTGCCGATCTTTAGACGAACCGTACCAGAGGGTCAATGGACCATCATGGACCATTAGACTTCGAAAAAAGGGGCAAAGCCAAGCTGGAGACTTGTGTCTTTTAAGCAACCACACCATTTAACCATACGGAACATACGAGAACAGCATGTGACATATATTTATGCTCCGCCATTGTCTGAGTCGAGTCATGGTCAATATCGACGCAACGCAGCAACGCACCGCCGTATGCAATTCCAGGAGGGAGTCAAGACCTGCATTGAAAAGCTGATGGGCCTCGTAGATGGGAAGGCGAAATGGTGTTCGAAATTTTCAGATTGTTCATGATTGTTCACAGTGCGCTGGTGTGGCTTGGCCGTCAACTATATAACTATGTAGTTTGGATATGTTTGGATAGTTTGGCTTGTTTCTATTGGTGTGAACTCGCAACAGCATCAACATGTCTCAAGCCTTCCCGCTCCATGGAGGCAGCGCAGGCATTGAAAGACTTTGGCCTGAAGAGAATTCGACCCTCGGCTGATTGGTGGGAAAAAAACGTGTCCACAACACTCCCCCGATCTCCCCCGCCTGGCTTCAAGTCATGATATTGAATGATATATATATAGATAGATAGATATTATATATGAATGCATATAAAGACACGACCCATACATGGCCCTATTGCATGCAATGCTCACCAAAGTATTTCCTCCAAGCACCAGCAGCAGTAGGGTTACATCGGTTGCATGACTTGGCAGAGCTGTTCCAGTGCTCTGGTCACACGGAAGCTGTTGGAGTCCTTGAAGCCAGGCCATTTGTCCTTCTACACGGGTTGCCCGGATGACTTCCCATGGGATCTATGAGCCAAGTGTGAAAGATCAAGAAAAAAAAGGCTGGCCAATGCTGGTTCTTCCTGCATCTTCCTGCCTATTTCCAGCAAAACCGCATCATGAATCATCATCTAATGATCCCTTGACCCTAATACAGTATTAAACGGCCCCTTAGAAAGACTGGTTTTGTGTTTATTGGCCCAGTATGAGGGGATTCAATGTTAGGGATGTTAGGGGGTTGGGGATAGAAGGATAGCGAGATGAAAAGGTAAGTTTCCACAAACATCAGATGGAGCCAGAGCAGACCCTTCCTGCGCGTTTCGTGCAGGCCTTTGATTTGGCCCCGTTGCTTCTTGGTGGTCCCATGTGCAGAGAAAGCTGGTACATGTGTACAGTCCTCCTTGTAAGTTGGCGGTAATTGCTTACGGACAGGGAGGTCGAGCAATACGGGATCTTTTGGAAATTACAGGTTGCCAGTTGAAATAAGACACTCATCATGTTTTCTATGATTTTGTGTTCGTTCAGTTAGTCAATATCATGTGTTTGTCATTTGTCATCATTTAATTCATGTTCTTTCCTGATTCAACAATAAAGATTCCGCATTTCTGACCTCCAGAAGGTAGATTCGAAACACGAGCGACCAGCTCCTAGTGACTTAGTGAAGACATGCGAAGACCGCGAAAGAGATCAACCGTGGTCAACAAAAAGCAACAGCACTGGCTTGTGCAGACGTCTTATCGCACAGGATTGCTTGAGCCCTTCCGAATCTAGAATTTGTGTGCAGCCGTGGGAGGCTGCACGCTTCTTGTCGGCAGTCGTCGACTGTGTGGTGGTACATGCTTGCACTGGACTTCAGGAGCAACGTTACTGGAGTCGCATCAGACTGTGTACTCAACATTACTCAACCTTTATTTCTTTGCCAAAAGATGTTTCCGATTCAGCTTCCCATGGTTTTTTCATGGTTTTTCTTTCCAATCCCTTTCCAGGACTTCCCGCGTTGGGCAGTGGCCAAAGCCTCAGGGTTTGAGAGACAAAGGGAGGACCCGGAGACCTGGAGGGTTGCTGATGGTTGCAGTTGAGGATAAAACCACGTCCCTACCTGGCGAGCCTGGCACGCAGAAAACCGTTTCAGAAAACCCCGAGGAAACCAGACAGACCTCGGACCGAGACCAGAAAACCGACCAGTTGGGTGAATGATGTGGCACTGGACGGCCATGGTTTTCATATGTGTTCATGTGTTCTTATGATGTGTTCGTATGTTTTTATATGTCTTTGGTAGTTAGTCATCAGGATCATCAGCTCCTTATGCGAAACAGTCCAAGACATCATGTGTCGGATGTGAGGCATGGGCTGCTGGGCTATATGGACAGGAATGAGACGAAAGACATCAGATGGGCCTTTGACTACTGGCACTGCTCTGAGAGGTGAGTTGAACAGTATGATATGGATAGCACACAGCTGTCGGCAAAGGCAAAGGCCTTAGTTTAATCTAGTGCGTTTGTGTGATGTGAATATATGTGAATAGTGTTGAAAAGTCCATGTTGGACATAGTTGGACATGGTTGCGCATGTACAAGGAGTGCAGGCAGGTGACCAGGCAGCTGGTAGTGTCAGAGAGTCATCTCCCTCCACGGCTCACGGCGGTTCCACGAGGCAGTCACGTGGTAAGGAGTTGTTCAAGGAGTTCGCCTCCCTTTACTACGGTGGGCTCCTGGAAGAACGGAGGATGTAAATCTCAGTGGGAATATTGTGGAATCTTGTGACAAGTGGACAGATTATGACATTGTTGTGTCATGATGTGTCATGTGATGAACTCAGAGCATCTCGGAGCTATGTTTTGATCGGGTGAGTCGATCAGACGCCATGCTCAGGTTATTTGCTGGCAATCATTGCCGACCAATTGAAGGCATTACGCGACAGCGCCCCTTCTGCATATGAGTCTGTCTGATAATGTCTGATAATATGGTACAGACATGTACATACCCCAAAGCCCCAAAGCACCATTTTCATCCATTTTCTTGATTTGAAATCCCTTTTCGGGCATGCCCCATTTTCAGACATATGTGGAGACCCCATTTTGGGAGGACCTCGACAGCAATCGCGAGTCTGTTTCAGGGCCTGGGCTCAAGCAAAAAGATCTTAGAGGCGAACCAGATCTGTTTCAAGTGAATCCTCGAATTTCTTCACCTGTTGGTGTTTGAGAATCGGCTACCCCAAATTTGATGATTATTTTATAGTAGAATAGAATCCTAATTTCTGGGGTTGCCCCCCATTTTCAACCACACCCATATCAGCAACCTAAGCAGCACAGTTTTTATCCTCCGGAGACATGCTCTTTGCCCCTTGCCATGGCGGACGCGAAGTTGCCAGCAGATTTACGTCACCTCACAGATCCTCATCACCCATCGATGGCCAACTGAAGCGTCGCGGTAGTGCGAGGGACATGCGGAGCTCATGGTACCCGATCAGGTTCATTTGATCAATTCGCATTGGTACCCTGGTGCCAACCATGGGTACCCAATCTCAACAAGCGATGGCCGTGAGACCATGGCAAGACGTGAGGCGCATGGTGAAAATGAAGGGAGTCAGCTGAATTTGCTTAAAGCTGCCCTGATGTCAATTTTTTGTCTGGCTTCTAGAGCTTTGCGGCAAGATCATGGGCCAAGGTGTGCAAAAACCGTTTAGACCAAGTTAGGCTCCAACATTTGAAAAAAGTGTGGCGAGAGGCGGGTGCCTTCAAGCCAGGTTCGCCCAGGCTGCCTGGACCCTCAGAAATCTCGCCTTGGTTTGCTTTGCGATATGTCATGGTCATGTCGGGAAAGCCAATGCCGTAAACCCCATTGGGATCTATTGGGGATAGTTTAATATAGTTTATAGATGTTTATAGCAGCCATAAAAATGGTGATGTTGGGGATGGTTGTTCCATGTCGTTCCATGTTCCCTTCATTTCCACGTGGCTTTTCCGACTTCAGCATTTCAGAAGATCTGGGCCCAGGACTATTACGGTGGTGAGCGACACGAACCTTGTGCCGTTGCTGGCGATGTATGGCTTGAAGCGTGCCTCTTCCAGGTGCCCCCACGACACACAAATAATTGGAAAATATAGCTCAAGATATGTCAGATATGTGTGTATGTTCAGCTCATGGACGCCAAAATTAAACATTTGGAAATAGTGCAATTGCGAATGTGTTGGAAGTATTCTTGTTTCCCCATGCCTCTTTCCGTTCGTGCCAGTCAACGATAGGGAGAGGTCAGGCCATGTCTTAAGGAAGAATAGTAAAGCATTGTTCTTTCACAATTTCAGATTCAGATGAGTTCAGGCTGTTCAGATGCTGAAATATCATGAAATATCCAGGAGACCGCCTTACTTGTCGGCATTGATCCATGAGTTGCCGCTTGGATTGAGTAACGAGGCGTCCAAGAGCTCCCTGTGTGGCTGTTCATCACCATATAGTGTGTCTATTGGGGATCTAAGGTATCAACACCGGAACGGCTCAATGTTCGTGCGCGTTTGGGAACCTAGCGAAGCCGGGTCAGGGACATGTCACGGCATGATCTTCAAAGCTGGGAGGCTCAGGTGTTCGACTCACAGTGCCCGCCCAGGTTCTTTACAATGGCCGTGTGCAGAAAGTTGGCGACTTATCCGTTCTTGTGTGTGCAATGGCTTACACACAATACATCACAATATTGTGTTTCGCTTCCAGGTTTGTCATGGCCGCTTTCCACTGTGCCCATTGCAGGAGCTGCTTGGCCCGACTTTTCTGTTTTACAGCATTTGCAAACACACAATATCACACAATGATGTTCCAAGGCAAAATAGTTAAATGTGATGGTTGTCCAACTTCATTTATCTTCATGTGTCAGAAACTCTTACTGCACTGCTGGTAATTTCTTGATATTTCTTGTATCCCTGTAGCTGCAGAATCTCGCGGCCGAGGTGGGATGCCTTGGTGGAGAGTTTTACCCCATCCAACGAGCCAGAGAACCTAGCGGGATATCTTGGGATCCATCGGAGTGTCTTGTGGTATATTGTGTGCCACCTCCGATATCCATGGACCATCCGTTGAACTAGGTAAGTTGTTTTTAAAGCACACAAATGTCCTGGAATGTCCTGGACAGAAAGTCTCCTATGCGGAAAGTATGATTGATATCTCTGGGAGGGAGTTCGGTAGTAAGTTGTGACACCTGCTTGGGATTAGAATCTGAATTGCTTTCAGGTTTTCTCCTTGACTTTTTTTTCTGCATGGTTCTGTTGGAGAAGAAGACGCAGTGGCTTCCATGCAATCTTAGGTTCTTAAACGTAAACCATTTACTCCAGTTCACTCCGAAGGTTTATGTTCACATGGGCCATGGACATGAAATTATCGCTTTGGCTGCGCAACCTGCTGAACCAAAACATGCAAAGTGCGTAAACGCGGATAAAAGAAAAAAACGGGATGCCAGGAACCATTCACCAATGCAACAAGAGGTCCTGAAATGAAATCTCCAACTAATTCTGTGGATTTGTCTTCACAAGGGCCATACATATGAACTTAGACCCGCCATTCCGGCAAAATCCTCTGAACAAAAATGAAGAAACCAATTTGAATTATTACTCCGAAACGGTTGAGTTTTACACAAGGTTCTGAAATGATTTCTCCCAACTCATTCTGTGGATTTGTCTTCATAAGGGCCATAGATATGAACTTAGACCCGGAAAGGGTTGAATTTTACACAAGGTTCTGAAATGATATCTCCCATCTCGTTCTGTGGTTTTGTCTTCACAAGGGCCATAGATATGAACTTAGACCCGCCATTCCTGCAAAATCCTCTGAACAAAAATGAAGAAGACAATTTAATTTAGTATTCGGAAACGGTTGAGTTTTACACAAGGTTCTGAAATGATATCTCCCAACTCATTCTGTGGTTTTATCTTCACAAGGGCCATAGATATGAACTTAGACCCCCCAATCCTGCAAAATCCCTGAACCAAAATGAAAAAAACAATTTGATTTATCAACCGAAAGGTGTTGGGTGCCAGAAAGTTCTTTTTAAAGCATATTGAAATTTATTTAAAACTATATGAAATATTGCCGAAAATTGGATTACGACGCTTTCCCCTGATAATTACATCAGAACCTGAAGTACTAATCAAAAAATCAAATGATCGCCAGGGACGCAAATAATAAACAGTCCACATCCAATCAGTTTTTAGATGTTTTTAGTATTAGGATGAACCTCTCAAATGGGATCTTGATCCGTAAAATTGTTTTCCAAAGGCGATCAGTTAAAGATCAAACTGACCAACCTGAAATGTCCCGAAAATGGCCATCTGGATCTATTTTTATTACTCGGGGGGTTTAGAAATAGGAAAAGGGGGGTTAGCATGGGAGCAAAGAAAACAGGCGAACAATTGAGCCTGTGAGATGTGGGTTTTGCTTGGATGCAGTTTTTGATGTGTTTTTTTGACAACAGAAAGGCTCCAAAATGAAGGGGTTCTAGGATCATAAGCTTGATTTCCGAAGATTTGATTCCAGAACCCTCCCAAAAGAAGCTGCCAAAGGTCAAAAATAGCATTTCGTTGATCCCCAGACGCCCCCTGGGAAAATCATTTCAGACACCTTTTTGGTGGTCTAAAATCTTCCTCAAGGGTCCGTGCTCGTACTTGAGGGTATGATATTGCATGATATTGCTGATATTTACTCAGACAGATGATAGCACAGTGTGGGGCAGTACCATGTGGCCAGAGTCCTTTGGCTGGTCGCTTTAAAGCAGCCAGCTTCCAGGATGCCCACTGCTGGGTTCGGTTTGCAGGTGTCATTTCACTTCCCCACAAGTTTGCCTAGGTCCTGCCCTGTGCTTTACGAAGCCTACGACTTCAGGCTACCAAGGCCGGAGTAATGTGTCAGATTGCCATCGCCGCTTCGGCAACTTGACAGGTTTTTCAACATAAAGCATACGCGTTTCAAAAGGTTTGATGATGTGGATTTATCATCGGTAACGACATTTAAATATGTGGAGGGCGGGCCAGACCGCGAGGCCCCGGAGGTAGTATGAAATACCAGTTCGTATATGTAATTAAATGTAGTTACTGTATGTTTAAATGAATTGGATTCCGTATGTTTAAATGGCCAGGCAGGCCAAGGAAAACCTTCCCGGAGGTAGTCTAAAATGCCTGTTCGTATATTTAAAAGCCCGTAATGTAGTTACCGTAGTGTATCATGGTTTATCCGAAGATAGGGTACCCAAAATATCCCAAAATGCAGTGGTTTATCATCATGTCCCCAAGCAACTACCCTACTGATCCCTGCTGTAGTTTCAGATCCATGTTGGATCTGAATGTCTCAACGTACAACTGTGGCCGTGGCAACACAGTCGTGAAGCTTGTTTTAGGAACCATTTGGCACCTGATCGACCTTGGCAACCACCAATGACACCGGAGGGGGCACTCAGTTTACTTTGGGATGCACAGAGTGACTGCTTGCTTTGCTTGATTTTAGGCCTGGAGCAAGAACATCCTTAGCACTGCCTTTGCAGGGACCTAAGAAAGTGAGTAGCATCGGGGATGCTGAAGGTTTTGTTCCATGGGTGCATTTTCCGGTATAACATAGCTATAGAAACCACGCCTTTAGCTCTGCTGAACTCATTGAGAAGGCGAGGGGGAGAGAGAGAGAGAGAGTGAAGAAACCAAGGCCCATTTATTTCGATGTCCACGGCAAGCAGATAGGTTAATTGTCCAGTATTTGCGTAGCCCATATCTTCACGCAATTCCAAGGTGCTTCCAGCTTCCCTGGGCACACTTTGCTGCTTTTGCTTAGGCTGGTCCTGTAGGACCCCTAGAGCTCTGGGGGAAGAGGGTTGGTGCCTTTGGTTGCAACCCGCTGTGGTGGAAAAGCCGAGGCTGCCGAAGAAGACGGCTCTGGCATAGCGGCTCGAGGTTTGCGGAAGACCTGTCGGCTCAGCTGTGCCCAGAAGGATGCATAGATAGTCACAGCGTTATCGGAGAGGACGACCATAAATTTGCACATGAAAAACAAACATGCAAAAAAATGATCTCATATGATATATAGTGTTCTCTCCATGCGCAGAGTACGTTACATAGTACATAGAATATCATAGAATCACAGAGATATACATAGTACATAGAACATAGATATACATATATAGTACCTATCACATAGATATACCTTTACATAGTACAGAGTGCAGAGTACATAGCACATACAAATGTAAAGATAGATGCATATGTCAATGTATGTGTGTGGTCACGCGCGCGTGTGTATGTGTGTGCGCGCGCACCGATTTGTATACATGCCAGGTCCTTCGATGATGAGGCTGGGAACGAGGGCGACCGAAGTTTGCACTGTCACGAGTCGTAGCATAAATCGATATACTGTAAATCGTTCTACCTGTCCTTCGATCCATCCATATCTCCATCTACAGCTCTGGCTCTATCTCCATCTCTAATCATCTAGATGTCTATGTGTTTATGCAGCGGCTGGTTTTCCATTTGTTATTCTCCCAGTTGGGGCTATCCACCCTTCCATCCATCAATGTCGATGTCCATTTGCATCCATCTCCTAGCTGCCTCCATAAAAATCCATCTCTGCATTTGGCCTTCCATCCTTTGTCCGTTTGTGTGTGCGCGGGCTTGCGGCCAAACCGACTGACAATCGCAGGAGGGCTTCCGAGAAGCTTTGATGACATGAACGCGAGCGCCAAAAGATGCAGCCATTCTTTCCAGTTATTACTGACAGGATCGGATCAGGTGCACATTTTGAAGGGAGCCCATTTGCAACCACATAGGCCATAGGTGGCAAGATACTGTTCCACGGACGTGATTCCCACAGATAGAAAACTGTTTAGGAAGGCTGGTTTTGAAACCACCGTTCTGTAAAGTGTATTTGTCTATGTATATCTATATATATGTATATATATATATATAGATGAGTTTCTTTCTCTTGCTGCCTTTTCTTGGAACTTGCTTGGCATTACCAGCTTTGGGCTCAGCCTCCGACTCCTGAAGGGATGGGAGGCAAAGGAAAGGGCAAAAAAGGAGGAGGCCTCTTGGCTTGCAGATTATTTCAATGGGCAACTGGGTTTAATTCATGGTACCCTGTCCCGCGGCTGCTTCTTGAGCATTTCAGTTGGGTCAGTCCGGACGTCAGGTGGAGATGGGATAGGACAACCACTGCCCCCATGGATGAAGAAAGGGGGCAAGAAAGGCCTGGCAGGGGGGGGTCAAAGATGGCTAGGAACACAAACGTAGATGGAGGTTTTAAAGTGGTGAGGCTGTGAGGTGTCCATTGCCATGTTTGATTGCTGGAACTTAGTGACAAGAGTAATGATGTCCTTTTGTTCGTGCCTTCTTTCCCAGCTGATGCAGATTGCTGGCAGGTGGAGGGAAAGGTGGTGGTGGCAAAGGAGGTGGTGGTGGTGGTGGCGGCATGGGGATGGGCATGGGAATGCCCGGCATGGGGATGGGGATGGGAATGCCCGGCATGGGGATGGGAATGCCCGGCATGGGTATGGGCATGGGCATGCCTGGAGGCATGTCTGCAAGAAGCTGCTGTGTGCGGTGAAAGTGTCATGCGGACATGAACCTGTTCAGTAAATTTGACCTGTTGCCTATCCTAATGAATCTGAATGAAACGGTTGCTGCGGAGTCCAATGCTCTTTTTGGATCTTATGATGTCCTGAGGAATGTCGCCCTTTGGAATGCAGCAACTGGCTGCAATGGCACAGGGTGTGACAATAAGTTTCGCTTGTTGCCTTGAAGTCCTCAAGATTTGTTTTTTTTACTGGAAGGGTGTGCCCCCCCCAGTGCCATGTTTGAAAAATGTTGTAAAATAACTAACAACTATCAGATTAAATGAGAAATATGTGATGATAAACCACACACCTGTGATGGCTTCGGTTTGCCCATGCCTCCAAGGATGCCGTTCAATATGCAGATGCCGTATATGGGCGGCTTGGCTCAGATCATAAGTGATGGAAATCGCACGGAAAAGGCCGCATTTGGATGACACAAGGATTGTATGACTGTAATATACTGTAATGATTGTAATGGTGGGGAAGACACCAAAAAAAAATAGACATGGTTAAAAAACACTTTCCCATACTTGGAAGGCGATGGAGAGAGAGACTTTCCGGCCAGAAGGGTGGTATGGTATACGCCGGTTTCACCCATTTGGAAAGGCCTATGGCCAGTGGTTTTGGATCTTGAAGGGCAGCTTTTATTCAATTGGCAACGATTGGCTGAGGAGGGATGCC
Source organism: Cladocopium goreaui (assembly GCA_947184155.2). Classification (NCBI taxonomy): domain Eukaryota; class Dinophyceae; order Suessiales; family Symbiodiniaceae; genus Cladocopium; species Cladocopium goreaui. The sequence continues at coordinate 248,882 of CAMXCT020004223.1, read as the reverse complement.
GGGATCAATGCCAATGATGAACAACATGGGCATGATGAATCCCATGGGGCAGATGAATCCCATGGGGCAGATGGGGCAGTTCGGGCAGATGCCGGGTATGCCCAACATGCCACAGGCTGCGTCGATCAAACCAGGTCAGTGCTGTTCATTTTGAACGTCAACCCGGTATCAGCAAGCTCCAGTTTACCACAAGTACCCACCCACACGCCCCGACTGTAAATGGTACCCCCCAGAAGTTAGCAAACAAACTTAAAGAAATTAAGACTATTGGCTCCCCCAATATCACGTGACTTAATGATGAAGCTGTGTGTTCCTCAAATTTTGATGAAGATGCGACCACCGCAGCGTCAGGGTATGCCTGGCATGCCCGGCATGCCCGGCGGCACGCCTATGGGGCCTATGGGCGGCAACCAAGGGATGCCTCAGCCACTTTGCTCAGATCATTGTACGAGGAATGTGAGTGAGGACATATTATGATTGTGATTACACACACATATACGTATATATAATATCAAATATATATATGTACAGAGCTATTATATATATAATATACATGTGTGTAATTGCATATATATATATATCTGTGTGTGTGTGTTTGTGTGTGTGATGTGTAAATTATATGTCATTTATTTAGCTATTTGTGCGTGAGTATGGATGTACATGTAGCTTCACCAACTCATCATCTCTTGATGCTACCAAGGTTTGGCGCTGGAGATGCTACTCCTACTGGTGCGCAGCGGATGCTCGGGTGCATAGGGAAATGCGTTGTTGTTCCTTTGCATGGATAGCATGAGTGTGTGCTCAAAGGTGTTTTACGTGTTGGGATATAGATATCCAATATTTAGATAGGAATGGATAGGATATGTTTCTTTAGCTGCACTTGTTTGATGTTTGCTTTTCACCTCGGAGGATAATCACCCGTGGTCCAAGCAAAGATCCTACGTCTATGGCTTCGTCAGAAGCTGGGCAGGACCTTTTGCAATCACCTGGTGCCAGCCCAGTTTCCTGGCTTCTCAAGTCCTAAACTTTAATGAAATGCAGATGAACCCCCTTCAGATTGCAAAAAGTTTCTGTTTTGCCAAGTTCCTAGGGAATGTTGCGTCGGGTTTGAAATATCCAGCCATTCACTTCAGCCCAGTATTTGCCATCAGCTGAGGCACACCTAGCGCAGTTGATGTCAAAGGAGAGTGGTCTTGGGCTCGGCGTGAGCCCAATAAAGGAGCCAAAACATCGCAAGACATGGCAAGACTATTTGATGTCAACTCATTAGTACACTTTTCTCAATCTAAACCTTGGCAAGGAGAACAAAGAGCTTCCACCACTGCCACCTCCTTTGGCCGATGGAACGCGGCAGGTGCTGGTGACCATTCCGAGGCTCGGCAGGATGCATGGGAGATGAGAGTCGGGAGTTGCGTGTGTTGCTTGAGGAAAAAATGCATATTGAATATATTTGAATATTGCATAGCGCGGCAGTATAACTGACCCAGAAGTCGGTGTTTCTCCAGCAAATGGACAGAAGCCGAACATGCAGTGGGGAACATGTTGGAATCATTTTGGGGCGGTCAACTTAGAGGCAATGGACAACTTGAAATCTCCTTAAATGAGTCGAGTCCTGTTGCCTTCTGCCCACGTACATTTTCCAGCAGGCCACTGACAGCATCATCGGAAGGGTTTGATGATGATGATTCTGTCATGCCCTCAGTTTCAGCCGCAAAAATTGATGGCCAGACTAGGCATGAGCAGAGAAAAACCGGGGAATTGCCTTGCGAACCCAGAAGCTATAAACCCGCAACTACGGGGGGAACCAATTTTAATAGTCATTTATCACTGCGTTGGGGCCCATAGTCAAGGTTTATTCGTCCGAGGTTGACTAGGCAGAACGTCTTCTGCCTAGGTGAAGATTCCAGAGTTTGGAGTTACTATCGACCTGCCAAATTGGTACAAAGAGGCGCTTTGCTGGGCGCCAACCATTTGAAATACCACAGCTATAGAAAAAAAACAATCGCTAGATAATCCAATGATATGACCGAATCTGACCCATGAAAATGACCAATTACTATGGATTAGTTATCATATATTATCATGTTACATATTATATATATTTATATATAATCATATATATATAAGTTATATAACTCGGTGTGTATCACAAACTTACTAAAGCTGGTGGAACCACCATGGCTTCCACGAGTTTTGTGCCGCGCGCCAGGCGCAAGAAGAGTTATCAAAGCCAGGACCTGCCTGGCCTCCACAGGTGGCTTCAACTTCTTGCGGCATAGAACATGTAACGAAGGATATACATAGATTCTATAGATATATCATGATATCTATATACAGAGAGAGAGAGAGAACTGTATATATAAAATATATATATATGATATGTGTATATATATATATAATCAATTATAATCATGTATATGATGTGTGCTCATATATGCGTATATTTTTGCAGATATGCCATGTATGCGATGTGCCTGATTGTTATGTCAGTTGTTCGATGTCTTGTGGTGCCTGAGAGGCTGTTATTGACACGAGCGATGTGGTGGATATAGAGGGCGGGCAGCGTGGCAGCGATTGGTCCCCAACAACTAACCCTTGGAAAATTTGGAAATCAAACATGGCAATAGACGCTTCCTCATTTGTAGCTGATTTCCCTTTTCCCCTATGTGTATATATAGATATATAGTTGATATAAACAGTGTGTGTGGACCTATTTTTTAAGGATGTTCAATTGCCATGTGTGACTACCAGATGGTATTTCCCGTACCTATCTCCGGCATCCGAAGGCCAAGAAGAGCCGCAGATGTGATCTGAGTTTGAAAATATAGTAATACAACATCTTGAAACTAATGTAAGAGACAATATGACGATATGTGCATGATTTTATTTTTAGGTACCTGCTACGTAAAACTATTGAAAACTGAAAAATGGAAAAGATCAAGTCTCAGCACGCTGCCCCGCTTCATTTTAATGAGCTCAATGCTTCCAACAGTCTCCCCTTTTGACCTTTACTATAGCCAGTCAAGGCCAAGTTCCTCGTTTCTTGGACGTCGGGCTAGCAAAGCCAGCGCAGAAACCAAGACCAGCATAGCCATTTGGCCAGATGATATTGGGACGGTGTGTAGCCGAGGTATGCATGTATATACCTATCTTATGGGCTTGTGATGTCTCCAGCCTTCTTCTGGGTGGAGATGTTTTAATCCCCGTGAAAAGATAAGTACTGTATGTTGTGAATTGTTATGATGGAATGGGTAATGAGTTGAAAATAATTGAAACAATGAGAACAAATCGTATCAAATGATGAGGGATGTGTACTTGACCCATTCATAGTTGACAACGTTGCCTGCCTTGCTGGCTGTTGATTTCAGCTCGCATTTTGTTGACTTAGGAAGTGGAGGTCGAAGACTCTGGTGGAAAACTGCAGGCCATTTCACTCAGAGTGAGCAGTCAGACGACCTGTACTACCATATTTCTATATACTGGGATGAACATCCAAACATCCCACTTTTGGTGTTCATCATGCTATGATTGGACAATATTGGATATGACTTGACCCGGCATATCGGATATGACTGGAAATAAACTTCTCCCGTCGCAGCCGGGGAAGACAGGCGGCTATGCTGGCTCGACGTCGAGCGATGGCAGAAGGTGGTATAGAGGAAGAAAAGGAAGAAAAGGCCATGGAATGCACTGGTTTGGACATCAACAGGACACGAAGATACGACGAGAAGAAGCCGAGTGTTAGGTCATGTTAGCTCGGTTGTGCGTATCCACGTGGGACATGGAATGACATGGAATGACATGGATACATAGTGCTGCTGCACATTGACAAGAGTGAGTCAGCTGGAGTGAGACTGTGCCAGCAGGTCTCCATCTTCAAACGATCCAAGCCTTCAGCTGAGAATGGCTGAGGAAGTTGGAATGCTTTGGCATGAAATGAATGTCTTTTCCACCATTTGATGGTGCGCTGAATACAGTAGCCGTGAATCAGCATTCTCCACCATTCGTTAAACCGTGCACATTTAAAATTGAACAAACCCGCCGGCAGGGAGCACTCCCAAGCATCCGGAACCATGTTTCTGCTGGTTGATCCTGTGTCTCAGGTTCTTTCCATACATTGTTGCGATACTATTCACACACTATGTCTACAAGCAACCTGACGGCATGCTTTGGCAGTTTGCACATCTCTTGGAGCGTTGGTGCTATCCACTATTGGATCTATTGGTGTTCTGCCAAGGAGTGGATTGAAGACCATTAGAGAGTGGGCCAGCAAAATGCAAACGCACTTTGAGGCCAACCTGGGCATTTTCATGCATTTTCACTGTCTTACTGGTGCAGCTGCATTCAGCGTTACAAGATTGCTTCTTAGGCACCCCGCTTTGAAGCACAAATTAAAAAAGTCGGGGAAAATCCTGAGGACACGTGCCAGATGCAGATGCGAGCCTCAGCTTAGTCTCAATTATATTGGGAGGGCCACTGTTGGAGGCTTGCATGGCCTGACGCCTCAGGAAACTGTATCTCCTGGCTTTCACGGGCTCTCCGCACGTTTGCGCGCACTCTGACCATGGACAGCCACGCAGGCTGCGGGGAGGAGCTTGGTTTTGGCAGATACTGCTTTCAAGCGCCGCATAGTGTAGACTTAGCATTTATGAGCGCTTCAGGCTTGGACTTGGCACCCGCACGAGCAGGGAATTTCAAATTCTTCGAAGTAGGTGGGTGGCCACAGCGGTGTCATTGCAAGAGGAGTGGATTAGGCTCAGAAGTCCGGGATCACTGAACACTTGCGTGGTTTGTGCAAAACCCCCGACAAGGGTTGACTTGCCAGCTTGAAAGTAGAGAGATATGGCAGAAATATAAACACACATAGTGCCCCGCGTCAAATTTCCACAGCTTTATATTTATCATCGTGTCCCTCCTTAATAGATATCAAAACAGATTCAAATACCCTCTGGTGAACTAACATAGCTATGGAAAATCACCATTTTTAATGGGTAAATCCACTATAAATTGTCATTTTCAATAGCTATGTTAAATTACCAGAGGGTACATTGATTATGTGACTTTTCTTTTGGGATCTCTATAATGATCAATTTCACGAGAGCCAAGGCTCGGACCTCACTGCTCGACAGCGTGGCATCCTGAGATGCCATGGTTCACCATCCCCAAAAATTAGTAAAAATGACAAGTATTTTCTACGCATACCTCTTGTCTAGATGATTTATAAATACAATATAATATTCATATATATATTATACACGTCTATAAATATATATATATATACACATTGGACATGCCTTTATTTATTGATTTATGACATATAGCCCCCCCAAAATACTTGGTTGCTGGGATATTTCTTCTGCTTAGCCGACCCTTAGACCTGAGGTCTCGCCATCCGGGCCTACGTATTGTTTGATATTCTTCTCACCGGCATTGAAGTACCGCCTCAGCCGTTCCCTGCTGGTCGCAAGAATTAGGTCATTTTGTGTGTCGAAGTTGGGCCGGGAAGTGTTGGAATATGTTGGAATATGTTAGAATTGAATGGAAAAAAACAAAGAAAATCACTGATTGGATTGGATTTGATGTGTTTTTTTATGTTTTTTTTAAATCGTCCAGGGAAGCCCCGGCAGATGACTTGGACCATTTGGACCCCGACTTGGTTCAACTCCCTGAGGCTTACCCGGTTTCTGAGCCGTCTTGCTCAGCCAGAGGGGATCATGCTTTACGTTCCTTGCATCAAATTGGGGCAAAGAGGCGTTCATAAAGGCACTTGAGAGATCTTGAGAGTGGAGATCATTTCTTGTCATAATAAGTGCGCACCTTGATGCACCTTGACTCATTCCGTGCTTTGGCCCAGTGGCACCAGGTGCCGAAGACATATTTTACAGACTCCGAACGGGCCGAGCTTCAATACGACACCAGGCGCGGCAGCGACAGCCTCTTGGAGTTTGTGATAGTTTGTGATTCTTTCCGAGCAAGTTGGAGTTGAAAGGTCGAAAGGGCTTGCCCTATGCAAAAGTGTAGGGAAGTTCTTGAATGCAGTTTGATGCACCGTTGATTCTGGTTCTGCATAGGGGCGGCATTTATTCTCAACCTCAGTCGAGACAGCATCAGCAGCTGGTGGCTGGTTTTCTCATTCCGAGATGCTTGGCAGAGTAACCCTTTTCAATCCTTTTCAAATAATCAATACATTAATATATATATTAAATCGATATATTTATATTATCTATATACAAGAACTATAGAACTATACAGACATACACATAAAATGCAATGTGATTATGTGCAAAGAATGGGAGGCAACTCTCACAGAGCACCACAAGCAGAGCAAAATGTTCTCTTGTCATTATGTGGAAGACCATGACAAGTAAGACCAGGCAAACCGTAGTTTTGTCCACTAGCATTTGGTTCTAAAATTATTATACTATGTTACTATGTGTACCCCCGAAAAATGGCAATCACTTCCTGCGAAGATGATAAAACATGATAAGACCATATAGTATTTTGAGGGTCAACATGGGCCCATTTAAAAATTTACCTACCCTCTGGTAATTTAACATAGCTATTGAAAATGACCATTTATAGTGGATTTTCCCATTGAAAATGATGGTTTTCCATAGCTATGTTAGTTTACCAGAGGGTAATCCATTTTCAGACAAACCCATTGTGTTTCATTGCCGAGGAGCACTGCTTGGCGGCCTCTTTGCCAGCTGGGTTCGCACGCTCGAAAGCGACGCCAGCGTGGGTGCCGAACGGGGCAAAAGGCGACCGCCAGAGGTTTCTTCAGTCACGGGTCGTCACGGGGGATCCCCAAGTCACCTAAGTCACCATGGGTTTCAGATGGTTTCAGTCGAAAATGGTTGAATTCTGGATGATTTGATGACATGTTGAATCATTGAATCATATTGAATCCAAAGTTTGTTTTCTAGTCTCCGACTGGCAGTTTTTCATACCGTTCCTGAGAATCTGTTGTTCCCATTGAAGATGCAAAATCCTGAGTGGTACTGCAATTGACGGCCTGAGCTGTCTGGCATCCGTGCATCCCGCCGCAGAAATCTCCAGACACTGGGTGCCCTGATACACCTCGGCTGCCAGAAGAAGTACGAGTCATGTTTGCAACGAGCTGTGTGAAATCCGGGGTGTTGCTCCAAGCTAATTGGGATGGGGGTCGTGTTCGGATGTGTTTGGATGTGTTCGGATGTGTTCGGTCGTGTTTCTCGCCAACCGTTTGTACGTTGTGTGACTTTTGCCCTTGACATGTTTTTGATTGGCAATAACATATCATAAATTGCACCCCAAAAAAATACTTAAACTGCCCATGAATATCCATTAATCATAGTAATTACATGTAATTACATGTAATTGCCATAATGATATATAATTAATAGAATGTATAATGGCAATTATACAATGGTATTACATGTAATTGCCATTATAATGGTATATATGATATTGCCTTTTGTAGTATATGATATATAGTATATTGCCATATAGTTGTCATAATGGTATATATTATATTGCTAGTATATTAATGGTATATACCATTATAAACTATATATAATGGCATATATGATGGCAATATAATATACTAGCAATCATATATGGTATATTATACTATATTAATGGTATATTATATTAATGGTAGTGATATATAATGGCAATTAATGGCACCCCCATTAAAAACCTGCCGCTGGGCGTCTCAGGAGCTGATCTCCAGCGTTCATGACATCCCTGGCCTGTCCAGTGCCACCAGCGATCGCCTCACCCAGTATGCCTGGCTTGTTTCGGCGCTAAACGTGCGAAGGTTTCGTCAGTTTCGTCCAAAAAGCATGGCTAAAAGTTTGAAGATACCTCTAAAATCCATGAAAATCCGCTGCTGAATGATCATTTGTATTCATTTGTCCTATGAAAATCTTACTTTTGGATACTTTTGGCATCAAACGTGGTATCACATCCTAGCCACAGCTGTATTTTCTGGATATTTGTTGTTTGTTGCTGTAACACATGGCAACGCATTGCAACATTGGGGTTGGATTGAAGCCTGTTGACCTATCTTGGTTTTACTGGCTGTCAGATTGAGACACAGAAACCTGTGAACGAAAGCAGCCTTGTTTGCCACCAAACGGCTACAATCCGCATCACTAAGAGCAAAGTGCAAGACTGGGCATCAAGGAGGAATCTAAAAAGTAAGGCAAGCAGATGCAAGCATCTTGAAACTCAAGGCTTCGTGAGCACCCATATCCAATATATCCAATATATGTTATCCAGTCAAGACAGTAGCAGCGGCAGGTTTGGTCTGGACAAGAGGCTGGTCTTTGAGGTTAGCGTTGCTTGTCTATATTAATCATAGGTAACCAGGGTGCTCCCCTCCGGTTTTTTCAAACATGGCAATGGGAAACCCCTTAAATGATCTGAAAAATGGGTGCATGGGAAATTCCATGGAAATGACCATTGTAAATGGTGGATGTTCCGTTGCCATGTTTGATTCCAGCTGGGAAACCGAGGAGTTGATTGAGAAGCTGGTGGTGTTCTTTACTCAGCCTGATGTTTCTTGGTTCGCAACCGGGAAGAATTGGATCTTGAAGCCGATCTTGTGCATTCTCTTGCTAGCTTGGCTGAATTGGATGAAATTGATTTAAATTCTCTGAGTTTCGGAAGTTCCACAGTACAAAGCCAGACCTCGTCTACCTGACTGCCCCCACCAGCTTGACTTTCTGCTGAAACATTCTGCTCCTGAGGCGCAAGTTTCCATGGTTGAACGGGTGGAATCCAATCCGTTTGTTGCTGGCAATATCACCGTGGCCCCTCGTGATCGGCAGGGTGAAGGCAAGGCGGAAGTGCAAGAAATGCATGAAAATGTTGGATGAGTATATAATAATATAATCATCATAGATCATGAAAAACAGTTTTCACTAGTAATGCTTACTGCAGAAATGTGAATTATAGATAGATGGGCTGCTCATGGTTGAGCCTGGAGGTGCTGAGCCAGCCGTCACGACAGACGATACTCCGACTTTGGCGCCCAGCACCAAGCCAGGACCTTGATAATCCCACTGGTTTGGGCTTTCATTTGGTTATCCATGGTTCTCCCATCCAGTGTAGTTCATCATCATGTTCCCATCTATTCCCTATCAAAGATGACATGAAAGCTTAATCATCATAATCCAGTGGCTTTAAGTCCAGGGTTTTGGCATGTTTTGGCCAGGCAGTTCTAGGTGTCGGATGTTTCTTGTTCAGATTCCACGGGTTCCAACTGAAAGTTTCAGCTTTCGGGTTGCGCATGGTATTCCAAGTGCAGATCGTCCACGGTCCTGTGATGTGCCGTTGGATTTTATTGCCCGTTCAAACACATATAATTACCCCCTGGTTATTTAACAGCCATGGGAAATCACCATTTTAATAGGTAAACCATCTATAAATGGACCATTTTCCATGGCTATGTTAAATAACCAGAGGGTATATATAACTATATATATATATAAAAATGGTGACAGTGGTTTGGCCGAGGCGGAAAACGATTGCCTGCAACTCAGAACATGTCATCAGCTGATGGATCCAAGTGGGCCCCAGCATTTGTGCCAAGAGGAACTGAGGAACCGTTGCACTTTTGGGCAAGCTGAATGGTGCCTCATGGCTGCCATGCCCGCAGGTCGACCGGATCCGCGAAATGACTCCAGCGTTCTCTGGCGAAGCGTCTAGTACGCAGCGCGGGGGACGCTTCAGGAGCGGATTCAGGGGATGTGTACGGCGTAGTACGACGTATTCCATGGCATGGGACAGGATTTTCGTTGAGCCTGAGCAGTAGATGGAAAGGTGGCACATAGTGTTATTAGTATTGAAGACTTGCGTTTCTGCCAAATCTTTTGCTGCGCATGAGCAGGCAGTCCGTGGTGGCTGGTCGCTCAAGGATGGCACATCAAGTCCCCAGACCGCAAACAAAGAGTTCTTCCTAGAACAGGTTGTAAATATGCCAGATTACCGTGCTGTATATAAAGGGAAGCAACCTCAAAGACTTGTGACAAAGTGAGTTGTGTTGTCTAGTTCTTTGTTTCAACATCCATTCATGCCTCAACAATTGGACACAGACTAGTCGAAGTTGTGTCACAACTCAGGAAGCCAGGCAGAAAGAGGCGGACGAGAAAGAAACTTTCCGGCCATCATTTCCCACAACGTTTTTCCAAGTTGCCCGCTTTGAAATGCAACGAAGACTCTCCAGCAACGACAGATCGTGTGGGATCTAAGGACGATGAGGAGCCTGATTGAGTCGTTTGATTTAGTTGGGTCGCAGCGAGGCGGCCCAGGCGGCCTCCCTGGTTCAGACCAGAAGTGTACAAAGTTTACCGTTAATGAAATAGAGTCTTGGATTGCAGATGGCATCATAAAGGTGATCCATGTGCGTTTATTTCAAACGACCTTGGAAAAGCATGGAAAAGCGGGATCCATGATTCCAAAGATCTGCATCTATTGTAATGATTTTTATGATTATCAATGTAGATCTATCTTTGGGATGCATCAGGTCCGAATATATTTTAGTCTAGGTTGATTCAAGAATGATTTTTAATTTGATAGATTTTCATACGTGCAAAACAGCAGCGACAAGCACCACTATGGGAATAGATCTTGGTGCTCTAAAACTCTAGGTCTTAGATAGTCTTAGTTATTTTATGTGTTTTATATTCTATGCAAAAAAAAATCAAATTTATCTTATTTTATATATATTGAATATATTTGGATTATATATTGAAATAATTCATTATATATTTCCTCCAATTTCTTGATTGTTATATAATACTACATAATTAATTATTTATATATATATTATAATATTGTATATATTATATAAATATAAAAAATATTATAAAAATTCATAAAAATTATTTATTTATTATATATATATATTAAATTATATATATATAATGCTTAAATAATTTATTTATATATTATATAATTTAATTATTTGTTTTAATTAATAATTGGAAATAAAGATATAAGATTTAATTTAAAAATATAAATTAAATAATTAATATTTATATATATATAATCTTAAAAATGAAAAAAAAAATAATAATAATAATAATTTAAATAAAAAAAATAATAATAATATTATGAAAATATTTTTTTAAAAATATGGGTAGATGGAAAAATGAAGTGGCAAGAATAAAAGGAAAAATAAATATAAAAAGAATATGTGAAAAATAATATAAAATATAATTATTTATTTTTTGTTATATTATATGATAAAGGTCGAAATATAAAAGTATTTGATTTAATGATTTGAAAAAAATTATATAATATTATAATATGAATTTAATTCGAAAATTAAAAAAATATGTAAAATATAAAAAAATATTATATAAGTTGGTTTGGAAAATATATTTTTTATATAATAATTTAAAATTATAATAAATTTGGAAATTAAAATAATTATTAAAATAAATAATTAAAAATATATTAATATATTTTATATATAATTA
>CAMXCT020004223.1:190267-236323 GCA_947184155.2 Cladocopium goreaui | reverse complement strand
CCATGAAAAAGTGTCAGAGCACATAGTTGTGCGTGTTATCCTGCAAGGGTCCATGCTGCTTGCATGTGCACAGTGTCAAACGCACATACAAATGGTTTGTTTAGGTCAGTTTCTGGTTTCTTTAGGGTTCATTTCATGCTTACGACACAGAGGCAGGCATGACCCTCCAGTATCCAGGGGTCGGCGGCAGAAGGCGTAACCCTTTAATAATTCTTCCAAAATTCTTACCGAAAATCGTATCTAAAAGCAGCTCCTCAAAACTCCAAGGCTGCTCCCCGAAGCTGCTTCGAAACTAGTCCAAAAAATTATTCAAAATTATTCCCCAAAGCTGTTAAAAAGCACTATTCCGCCAATTCCAAAATTATTCTCCAAAGCTATTACCCCAACGCTACGATTTTTCAAATATATATCCCTCAACGGCTCCCCAAAATTATTCTATAAAGCGGCTCCCGAAAGCTGTTCCCCACGGTTTGTATTAAAAGCTACTCCCCAAAATTATATATAAAATTGCTCCCCAAAATGGTTATTCTTCAAAATAATTATTCCGCCAAATTGTTCCGGGAAATTTGCCAAAGTTATTCCCCAAAGTGGTTCCCCGAAGCTGCTTCCCAAAGCTATTTTCCAAAGTAGCTCCCGAAAGCTACTCCCCACAATTAATGCCGAAAGCAGCCCCCAAAGTTGCGTTCTGAAGCTAGTTCCCAAAGCTTCTTCACAGCTGCTATTCAAAGCTGCTGTGCAAAGCTTCTCCTCAAAGCTGCTCCTACTCCCCAAACCTGCTTCAAAAAGCTGTTCCCCAAGGCCGCTCCCCAAAATTGTTATCGAAAGCTTCTCCGAACAGCGGCTCCCCCAAGCTTCTAAGGCTGCCCCAAAAGTTGTTTCCAAAAATTGCTTCCCAAAGTTGCTTTTTAAAATTATTCCCCAAAACTGTCGTTTTTCAAAGTAATTGTTAGTCAATGTTACTACAAAGCCGCAAAATTGCTTCCCACAAGTAACATAAAAATTCCAAAAAAATCAGCTACGTCCTCGTACAGCCCTAAAAATTATTCAGCTAAAAGTCCAAAATAGTTTAAATTTTCGAACCAGCCGATTTATTTACGCGTACGATACCACCCTTTCCATAATACTAGTACATATATATATATATAAATAGATAGGTAGCTATATAATTATAGTTATAATTATAATTGTTATTGTTATTGCAACTGCAATTGTACAATTGTAATTGCAATTGCAATTAACTACAAATGCAAATGTAATTATAATTACAACTACAACTACAACTTGCAACTACAACTACACTAGATGACACAACACTACGCTACACGAATCACACTACAACTACAACTACATTGCTACATTGCTACATTGCTACATTGCTACATTGCTACAACTACATTACTACATTGCTACATTACACTTCACTACACTAATTACACTACACTACGCTACACTACACTAACTACAGCTAAAGCTACAACTACACTACTTTTTCCTACACTACACTAGACTACACTACAGCGCGCACCACTACAGCACACACACACTACACTACATTTCATTTCCCTACACTCATTTCACCACACCACAACTACGACTGCAACTATACAACTACCGCTACCATCACACTACACTGCAACTACAACTACAACTCCACTACACTACAGCTACAACTACAACTGCACTACACCACACTACATCCAGCAGTTGTTACTGAGGTGACCACTGCAACCATTGCAACCGCTCCAAGAAGCACAACTCCATCAGTGGATTCGCTCTGCCATCCATGCATCCCAACAGCCAACCTCTCCTATAGGTTTCCTATCTTTGAAACTTCCGCCACCGCCTTGTGCGGTACTACTGGTATATCATGTGTATATATATATATATTTATTTATATTTGATTATTTATTTAAGTATATTTTTACTTGTAAATTTAATCCTAGAAAAAAAAAATAACTGATAATAATGATGGTATAAACTAATAGGATATTGCTTGAAGAAGAAATATATATATATATACATGTATATGATATATGTATAAGGAACAGCCGCATCAAATGAAAAACCGCACCCGCAACACGCAGAAACAGGAAGTAGGCAGCCCAAATGGATTTTGGCGCGTTTGTAATTTTGCTGAAAATATTCAAGCAGGCTTGAAGTAAAAAAATTTCAAATAGTTAATTTGTAAATTTAAAGTTTACATGGACTTTTCTCGGTCAAGGAAGGCCAATCCAACGCAACAGTTTCCTTAGCTGACCAAAGCTTTGAGAGCCGCAGCCAAAAAAATGTCGTGTGGACCAACTTGATCTAAAGATGTGCAGCCAAGATGCTTCCAATCAAAGCTATGGTCCTTTGTAGATTTCTGGATGATGTCCATATATTGGATGTGACCTCGAGGACAACAACCAGCGATTCCAGCGATCCTCTTGTGCGATCGAAATCTGGCACTGTCCCGCCTACAAGGTCACCATTTCTGTCCCACAGGATGTACTTGTAGAGATCCTCAGATTGTGGTCAAGTGGACAAGGCTGGGACTGCATGTTCTTTTTAGAAAACACTGAGCACATCTTCAAGCACATCTTCAAGCTCCACAATTTCAACATATTTCAAGCCAGGTTCCAAATCCGGATACCAAAAAACTCGGCGAGAATATCCCGTTTTGTAGATATCCACTGGATCCCCATGCTCCTGTCTGGCCTGCGACGATCCACTAAAGAATCGCCAAATCAAAAAACGTTCGCCGGCAGCACCCAGAGCTCGGAGCCCCCCAACGCCCCCAACCTTCAGGGTAGTCACGTTGGAAGCAAACTTGTCCAAACGACGCACTCCTCTGGGAGCATGGCCTTGTTCAAACCAGAGACCGTCCTGCGATGCTTTGATCCCACTGCAAGTGCAGCACTGCACCTGTGTCTGTCTGTGTGTGTCACGCAAGTATTGAACGCGTTTTGAACTTCAAGAGATACTCCAGATTGCGTATGTTGTTGAGATCTTCATTCTATAATCTATCTGCTTCTGAGAGGCTTTGTTGAATGCGTTGGGTGGAACTAGAACAAGTTTGTCAGTCACTGTGTCACTTCATGATGTCTTGATGTAGCTCGTGGATGGTCTGTCACCAGCACTGACCGCACCAAACATAGCCATTTCACATGATTCATGTGATTCAAAAGTGCTGGTGTATATAGTAAAGTGCATGAATTGCGTCAATTTCGGCACTCGACCTGGCGATATCCAAAGCCTGTCCTGTTTTGAGAGGATGACATCGAAATTCTTTTTGTAATCTTGGCGGCACAGCAGGTAAAACATGGTCAAATGACTCAAATGCAAAAACTGAATCGAATTGTACTACTGGACCACTCTTTTTTGATAGTCTCTACCTACCACTGTGAAAATCTCACATGACGTCCCTAACGCGACGCGAGCCGAGATGGCCATCTGCTCAGCTGGTGACTTTCCACCACACCATGGCCGAAGAGACAAATATTGGATGACCTTAATAGGACGTAATCCTCCAATGGCGTTGTCTGAAATTGTTGTGCCCCAAAATGGCGGGAATATCTATGGGAACATCATGATTAACAAGTGGATTATGGGACATATGGATACATACGGGACATGGGATGGGAAAATGATGAACCGATTCTTCTTGGGTTTTTTCATGTTTTTTCATCCTTTTTGGACAAAACCATATTGAAATCTCCGTCTCCTTCAATGCTGTGGTGTTTTTGCCCAAGGGGCGGGATGGGAGGTGCCCGATACTCTTCATAGCCAACACGATTCACCTCACATATGAAAGAAGCGAAATGCCAAATAGAGCGAGGAGATGCAAATCCAAGTGGTTTCATGTGGTCTCCACGGTTTCCAGAACACGTCTTTCCCGAGTTTTCTTTCCAACTCAGGCTAGGACAGTGGACAAGGCCTCGAACTTTTCCGGAAAGCCAACTCCAACTGTGACGGTGTCTAAGAGGTACAAATATGCCTGCGAGCTGCGAGCCAGAGGCAGTCCAGGCAGCAGTGGCCATGTCCCCCATGTCTCCAATGTCTCCCATGTCTTCAGCCTGGGCTCTGACCCAGGGGTGATTTCTCTGATGCCAGAGAGCCGACAAGCCAGTGAGATCGTAGCTCATGAAGGTGGTTTCAACCTTTGCAAAAATGGAGCTGACTCGGTTTTTTCATGTTTCTGTTCATCACCACAGACCTGGGAAGCGAATTTGGACCTGAGACCTGGGCCACTGTGATTTCTCCGTCTTTGTAGACCTGTCGAAGCGATTCAAAAAACTCCTTCAAACAGCACGAGTTCGACGGGCATGCCTGATCTTGCGACGACCCGCCAATCACAATAACAATGTCGGAGTAGTTTTGGAAGCGTGCTGCCTGCCATCAACAAGCTAAACACTGGACTGCAACTCCTGGTATCCCAAAGCTGAAAGTGTGTCATCTTGCCCCGTTCAAAAAAGAAACATAAAGAAACCACTGTGAAACAGCTGGCATGTGCATATCAATGTCACATGTGTTTATATAATTTTATATAGTCATAGTTGAACCGAACATTCCAGAGTATCTCACAACCTGCCAGGACCTGTACGAGTACTCGAAAAGCTGCCTAGCCGCCTTTTCTGGGCTGGGAAACTTCCATCAATTAACTTCAATTTAGAACCTCTCCACAACGTTTTGGACCTCTAGTCACTATTTGTCAATACTTCCAGGTTCGGGAGCTGTCGCTTTGCAACAGCTGTTTCAACAGAGCTCAAGGATTCACATAGTGAAGAAAACGGACAAACGTCGACATTAAATCCATCACTTAGTGCAAATGCACTTGACTATCCCAAACATGCAACATTCCCAAACATGCAACATGAAGGTAGGGGGAACATCGGGACACTCTACACTCTACACATTTCATCCCGCATCAACGCAAGGCATTTTACGGGGAAGGGGAGAGGAAGGGACGAGGAAATCAACCGCGCAGGGGCCTCACCCCCTGGTGAAGCCGGCGGCGAAAAAGCTACTGTTCTACTGTTCAAAGTTCAAACGATTAGCCATAGCAATCCATAGCACGTAGATGCACACGGTGCAGTTCTCCTTCAAACTCCAACAAACTAATTATTCCCCACCCATTTAGTCCCCACTGCAGGGACCCACGATTTCATCGGCAATGTCAATGGAACCCTTCCATTGAAGGCAGGGACAAACATCTCCTTCTCTCCTTCCCTCTCCTTCTCTCTCCTTGTCTCTCCTTGTCTCTCCTTACCTATCCATCTACAGTATCTCTCTATCCGATATAATCTAATCTTATAGTATCTTGTCTTATCTCATCTTGTCTTATCCTATCTTATCTATCTATCCATCCATCCATCTCTATCTCTCTCTCTCTCTCTCTCTGTGGGCCACTAGTGATGGCAGCGATTTTTGAATTCTCACGGGAAATCCATGCCTGACATTACAAGTGCGTTGCTCAAAACACGGATTCGGTGCTACCCAACCCATGCGCGATATGCGCGATCCACACAAGAATCGCATGGGCTGCACGTCGCTTATATGATTGAAATGCACTTGGATCATGCCTGCATTTGTTTCCAAGCATGGGTGTGTCTGAAAGTGGAGGCGTGACCCAAAATAGCATAGGGAAAATGATGCTTCACTATATTAACTCATGGATTTAGGTCACCCTATTTTCCGTACCACGACGCTAGAACCGGGCCTGCAAAGTGCCCATTAACATCGCCCGCGGCCTGCAACCAACATAGCACTTTGAAAGCGCCCAACTTCAAGTTGCTGGGAATGTTCAAAAAATCATTCAGGATGTGTATGTGAAAATGTCAAAACAAAAACTTCACTAACTTGGGGATGATGTGATTGAAAATTCAAAAAAATTATCTGCGTCAGGAGCATTATGCATATTTATACATAAATATGTGTATATATATATATTTATATTTATATAGTGTATGTATATATATATTATGAAAGTTCAAGATAGGTGTGAAATAGTAAGGTTAAATCGGGTACGTTCAAACCAGGGTACGAAAGGTACGGTGGTACGGTGTGGGGTACGGTCTGAGGGTACGGTGTGGGGTACGGTCTGAGGGTACATGGTACGGTTTTGAAGGTGGAGTGGTAATTACGGTGTTACAGTTGAATGGTGCTGTGTTGCATCTTCATGGTGCAATATTATTATTGTTGTAAACGTAAATAGTGACAAATGTGCATGCTATGGGCTGATATGGGATCATATGGTATATGATGCAAGGCATACATGGTATGGTTGCATAGTAGATGGATGAGTGGTTGGATATCTCATACTGCGGTAATAGTGTGTCACACCATAGTTGCTTTCAGTTGGCTGTGTTGGGTTGTTTGATCAAATAAATAGGTGTCCAATCATGTACATCACAAACTATCCCAAACACAAGGAAAAAACAAACATACCGATCACTGATAACTACAGAACATAAATTTGGATGGATATTGTCCTGCCATGCTCAAGCAGTGGTTGTATACTGTTTTACATTGTGGTGGGATGTGTTCCAGCACTGCATTGCAACGTAGATGAGATACGTCGTGTTGCTCTGTGATCACGGCTATGAAGTGCCGCAATACTGATGTCTAAAACAATTCATGAAACCTCCTCTGCCGCAAAAAAAGGAATTAGACTTATGGCCCCTATATTGATCCACGTGGTACAACTGTTGCGTCGGCTTGTTGATTTGTTTTTCCCCATGCATGCACATACACGAAAGTCAGCAAGCGTTTTTTGGATCTTTTTAGCAGGTTTGCTTTTTTTCACGTTCACTACATATGCTTCTTGTAGCCAGCCTATTCGGCGAAATCACTTCTGTTGTTTCAGAATCCCATGGTTTCCTAGTTTTGCTCTATTGAGGACCAACTTCATGTACATGTAGTTGTAGTACCGAGGCCTTTTGCTAGGGGCACTTTGCTAACTGTTTGATTTTATCTCAAGGGTTGACCAAGTAGCCAAAAAAATGTTACATGGAATAGAATTAAAGGGGTCAAGCCTCCAACCAATCAATGAGATAGTTTGCTTTGTTTCTGAAGAGTTTTTGTTTCTTCGGGTTATTTTTTGCCTTCTGACTTCGGGCCGGTCCCTTTGGTATTGTTTGGGCATTATTAGAATTATTGATTTCCATCATGTTGAGCTGGTGTGTGGGCAGTGCACGCCCTATTGTTTTTGAAACGACATCCAAAATCTCAACGGTAGAGAAATCCATGAGCCCTGAGAACAAGGCGTTTGGGCAAACCGGCTGCTTTGGTGCTGTCGTTTTTCGGCGGTATATCAAAAAATATGCACATGCCAGCATGCAATCAAACTGAAATCAAGGAAAGCATGAACGCATCAAGGTTTGATCAGTGTTGATGCACATTGTTGTCTTGTATTGTTTGTTTTATTTTTTTGCTGTGCTATTTTCAACTGGGGAGGCCTCTAATTGTTGCGACTTGCCTTGTCTCAAACGAGACTGTTTCAACACTACGAGCGAAGGGTTTAAGTCACATCAGTTGGGCAGAAGTCACATCAACCCCATGTAACAGCGAGTTGGAAGAAAGTCACATCAACTGGGCAAAAGTCACATCAAAATATCAAAATCCCAATGGCACACCGGCTTTCAAGGAATGTTGTTATATCTCCAAAAATGAAGAAAACATTGCGCACACTGAGGTATTCACATATGTTTAAACTATGTTTTCAAAGGATATATTTAGGAATCACCATGGCACACGGCCTCCCAGATCTTTAACTTTGTTTCCTAACAAACATAGATTTCCATGTAATAGCTATGGGCAACATCATCATATCAACAACGTTAAAATCTGAAAACCCAGTGGCACACCGCTGTCAACATCCGCTTCCGCTTGAATGTTTCATAAGTTCTGCCTTCTGTAAACATTCCCTCTCTCTGCTGGCGTCTCCCGCCCGTATCTCCCGCCAGCGCCAAACAAGGCGACCGAGACTGTAATTTTCTTTTTCGGCAAAATGTTTGCACCAGCGGCAGCAGCAGCAGGAGGAAGCAGCAGCAGCAGCAGCAGGAGGAGGAAGCAGCAGCAGGAGGAGGAGGAGGCAGCAGCAGCAGCAGCAGGAGGCAGCAGCAGCAGCAGGAGCAGCAGCAGCAGCAGCAGCAGCAGCAGCAGGAGGAAGCAGCAGCAGCAGCAGCAGGCGGAAGCAGCAGCAGCAGCAGGAGGCAGCAGCAGGAGGCAGCAGCAGGAGCAGCAGCAGGAGCAGCAGCAGGAGGTAGCAGCAGGAGGCAGCAGCAGCAGAAGGAAGGAAGCCGCAGCCAGCAGCAGCAGCAGCAGGAGGCAGCAGCAACAGCAGCAGGAGGCAGCAGCAGCAGCAGCAACAGCAGCAGCAACAGCAGCAGCAAGCAGCAGCAGCAGCAGGAGGAGCAGCAGCAGCAAGGAGCAAGCAAGCAAGCAAGCAAGCAAGCAGAAAGCAAGCAGAAAGCAGCAACCAGCGTTTGCCCCGTTGAAAGAATAATGAAATATAATATAAGTTTTATAAATCAACGCAATACAAAAATTGAACTTTTTCTAGGCGCACGGCCCCAAAACAATGAAATCGTCCAATTACTAAAAGTTGTGGTGATGCCAAACTTGAACTTTTTCCAGGCGCACGGCCTCCCGATACAACTTCTACGAGCTGATACGACTTAACGCTAGGGCTAGTAGGGTCAAATAGAATCATGTCAACAAAACATTGCGCACAGCGATGAAAAAGTGTTCGAATCAATAACCCATCAAATAAAGAACTATCAAAATCTATACGAAACACTGCGCGCACGCAGGTGTGATACGACTTCAGGTCGATTGATACGACTTAAGCCTAGTGGTAGTATCTATTTTGTCCATTCCGCTGTTGTGACGTGCCAAATTTATGTTGCCATCGTTCGTGATCTGCGCTTGTCCAGTTTATTGAAACAATATTTTGCAGCGTGTTCGTTGCCAACCTTCCCAATGTGTAACATGTGTGAGGCAGCTGGCAATAGATTTTTGGGATCGAAACCTGCTACACATTCTTA
This sequence comes from Cladocopium goreaui, assembly GCA_947184155.2. Taxonomy (NCBI): domain Eukaryota; class Dinophyceae; order Suessiales; family Symbiodiniaceae; genus Cladocopium; species Cladocopium goreaui. Next base: position 227,297 of record CAMXCT020004223.1, on the reverse strand, counting down.
GCAAATATAGAAAAATAAACAAATTACGTGATCAAATAAAGCATAGATCACGAAATCAGAAATCAAGAAACATAAGAAACAAATAAAAAACAACCAGGACAAGATCTAGCAGTACACTGCAGCATTTTTTAAATAAGTATCCCATTTGCCCTGGTTGCACATCAAAAGTAAGATATGTAATATAAGTAAGCACGCTGTGTGCCTCAAAAACTTTTTACAGTGACTCTCACTTTGAGAAAACCATGCCAAACTAATCATTTTATGTAATCAAGTTGGCATAACCCAAACTGCGTTTTTCTTGCAATATTGAGCTATAGGGTGCACACAAGGAAGAAAACAAGACATTCTGAGGGCCCTGGGCCGATCTACTTCGCCGGACTTGTTCATGGATCTTCACAATAAAAAATCCGTCGGTGCAAGGATAGTTGGTTGAAGTTCAGGGTCTTTGGTTTGGATACGGTGCCACTACATAGTATAGCCTGCAGTTTACAGCTAATCACATGCAACAAGATGTAGCAAGTAGCAAGGATCTTTCAAGCCATGGTATCAAACAACACCATGGGATAGGCAATATTTGTCTTTCCTATTTGATAGCCCCGGCTCTGAATAGAGGGTTGTAGTTTGTAACTTGTTGTCCAATGTTCACGCACGAAAGCAAGCAACATCTCCAACTTAGCCACCGGCAAGCCACTGTACCACCGTACCACCATGCCACTGTACCACCATACGCTCGGACCGTACCACCGTACCCTTGGACCGTACCACCCTACCCTCGAACCGTACCACCGTACCGTACCTCATTAGCGTCGTGCCGTTCTGAGTGTACCAGCGTACCACCGTACCGTACCACCGTACCCTCGTACCGTACCACCGTACTGTACCTCATTAGCGTCGTGTAAGGCCGTGCCGTTTTGAGTGTACCAGCGTACCACCGTACCGTACCACCGTACCCTCGTACCGTACCACCGTACCGTACCTCATTAGCGTCGTGTAGGGTCGTGCCGTTTTGAGTGTACCTATTCATTCTAAGCTTAGGTACACTCAAAACGGCACGACCCTACACGACGCTAATGAGGTACGGTACGGTGGTACGGTACGAGGGTACGGTGGTACGGTACGGTGGTACGGTCCAAGGGTACGGTGGTCCGGTCCGAGTTTGCGGTGGTAAGGTGGAATGGTGGTACGGTGGTTCGGTTTTATGGTGGTACGGTTTTATGGTGCAATGGTATACATGATGCTACAATAATATGGTACGACATACGATGGAATGGCAGAGTGATGATGCAGTATAAGATGTACACAATATATAGCACGGCACGGAATCACAAGAACATTGAGCAAAATAATAACTGAATCAAACTTTAACCTTATATTTGTTGGGGGATTTAGGGCCAAATTTAGGGGGTGTGGAACCAAACTCACTGCGCAAATGGATGCAAATGGTGGGCACAACTGCAATTTCACTGGTCCCTGTGGATCCATGCAGAGGATAAGAGTGTCACTTGGGCACTGCCAGGGGTCTAATCCATGAGCGTTTGCTCAAGGAATTCTAGGATGTGAGAAGGTCCTTATGGGCGAAGTGTGCCGTGATTGATGGATTCTGACTAATTTTCTGAGATAATGGTCCCATGTAAAATATGCTCCCATATGCTTCCAAAATCTTTGAAGCATCTATCGGACCCACCCCCCTGAGAACGCGGGGCCGCCACCCACACCCAAACATTTTCTTGCAGAGTCTTGTCGGGGCAAAGCTAGAGTTGTTGACTCACATGCTTGGTGTTGGTGTCTAATATTTGAAAATATTTGTTGTAACGACCACTCAACCCAAAGCATGCATCATGGGGGTACACCGAGCATGCCTCTGTGAAAATGTGCGTCTTGTATCGTAGCGTCTTGTGTTTAAACCTTCGTTTGCTTTCTTGCTGATTACATGTCCTTTGGCTGCTCGATGGATGCTGTCAGCCAGTAATCCGATTCAGATGAACATGTTTCCTTTTAAGGTTGGCAATGAAAATTTTGGTGATGAGTGCTGTCTCCTCGCTACTCGGGGAAGATTGTGGACGTGATTTGCCACCCTCAAAGGAACTAGGATATTTTGAAACCATCCCCTGACATCACCGGTACCACCACCTCAGCAATACAGTCTCTACACATGGTGCAATTACAAAACATCAGAGTTGGTGGTTGCCCTGAAACTCACCCCTAAAACTATTTGCACATGCAATGCAACAGGTTGATTTTTACCTTTCTTTTCTTTGCTCACTCGATATCACTTGATATCAAATGTTGATGGTGTTGTTGAGACAAAACAAGCCAAGTGTCCTTCAAATCGTTTACATGGGTTTTTGAAAATGTTAAACGTCCAAATAATTTCAATATTCTTACGTTTGTCAGTTTGTCCTCAAGCCACGCCCCGTGGCCCGGGCAAAACACAACTTGACACAAATCTCACCATGACCAAGCTCTCGACTACATGCGTTTAATCCACAGTGTGAAGCAATAAAACTGATTCGAATGGTTAATGGTACATCAAACGAAAACTCAAACATAATTTGGCAAAAACAAATTTCTAGTAGGCTGCTGGAAAATCTGATCAGGACAATGTAGCGAAATTCGCTAGCATAATTCAGAACCAAAAACGTCTGAACACATATTTTCATGTATGTTCAATCAAACTGCCCCTGCAACCACTGCAACGGGAAGCAGTCGACATGGTAAAAAAAATGTAAAGAACATAAGATATCCAAAAATATTTGTATCAGCTGTTCGTACAGTTGTGTGCCGGTGTTCTGCCAAAAAATATATCACCCACCATCTTTTCTGAATGAAAATTAACAGGTTTGAAAATTCTCATCATCCTTGGAGTCAACAACCCATATATAATAGCCAACAACCACACCACTCAGGATTTATCGGTTTGATCCCAAAATCGATTGTCATCAACGGTGTCACCCTTGACAAACAAAATCACATCATCTTGAATGCATCAAGCTAATACACATAATTACAGTACAAACCAAGAACTGGAACATTCATAACAACAGTTCCCTTCAATTTGCCTTGGTTTCCGTCCTTTGCCGCTGAGTACCAACAATATTACATTATTGCACCAAATACAATCAACATACAGCATGCTGTACATCATCAAGATCATATACCAAACTAAATCCCATATATACCCTAAAAAACACAATCATCACTCTAAACAATGATATAAGGTATCAGATGAGAATAGCATATAGACGCGCAGTACAGATAGATGAAAAACATTAAACATCACGTAACTTCAAGTGGCCTCCGAACCCACTATCAGTCATCAAATAGGTGATAAATATCTTTAGCTTATCAAATGTCCTTTCTCACCAGGACATTATTTATATATATATATATTATATATATTATATATATATTATCGCACTACACCATCGCACCATCACCTCCTACTACCGTACCATCGCACCTCCCATGCTACCATCGCACCTGCCACTGTATCATTCCACCGCACCTGCAACCGTACCATCGCACCACACCATCGCACCTCACATCCTATCATCGCACCTTCCATCGTACCATCGCACCGTACCATCGTACCATCGCACCGTACCATCGCACCTCACATCGTACCATCGTACCATCGCACCGTACCATCGCACCGTACCATCGCACCTCGCATCGTACCATCGCACCGTACCATCGCACCACCGCACCCAACCATCGTACGTACCCAACATCCATCATACATCCCAAAACGCATTTACACCTATCTTAAACTTTGATAATATATATATATATACAGTATATATACATACATGTCCATGTTAAGTTAGTCTCGCTGTTGTGGCAAGTCGCAAGGCATCTCCGCAAACTGCGTATGTTTTCAAGAAATGTGTTTCGCGTCATGCAGCCAAAGCCAGGCTCTATCAAGCAGGAAATAAAAAGCGAATAAGCTAGGCTGCAAAACCAAGCCAAGGAAAAGAATATGTAATATGTCATGATGAGATCTCTCACTATATAGGTTTAGTTCAGTTCTTCTTCAGTCTCCAGCCCACCATTTCTAATATCCACGGGATGTTTTGTATGTCGTATGTTTTTTGTATGATTTTTTTTAGTACCTGTTTGTATCTTTTTGTATCTTCCATTCAGAGACAACTTTTGCCAGTGGATATCAGTGGTCAGGCTCAAGAAGTGACGAAACAGTCCCAACAACTTCGCCTCTCGCAACCCGTGGTACAAAAATCCGCGGCCTCCAATAGAACTTGTTGGAATTAATCACCAATTTCAACGCAGGTCCAGAGAATCCACGGTCAAATTCGCGATGGGCATGGTCAGAGATGTTGTCTGCAGCTATTCTGGAAGACAACACTACTTGGACGCACCTAAGTAGCACATCTCGCTTGTGACAACTCTCTATGCCTGTGCCAATTCGAGAATTCTTACTCAATCCAATCGAAACTTCAAGTATGCAGCAGCATGTTTGGACCAACTCACATGATGCACCCAATAGGTTGTCAAAGCTGTGACTTTTCACAGGAAAGTTGCAATCCAATCCAAAGGTTGCGAATCATGCAGTCGCGCTTCACGCTAGCACGTTGGCAGTGGAGCCCTCGAAACCACGACCGAAAGCAATTTAGCAGACCTGAGATCAAAGGATGAAAGCAGGAACTGCATCTTGGCTATGAAAATAAGCATGGTCTGAAACGTGATGTCAAGAATCCAACTGTGGCAGGTATATTAGCATGATCTGATTTCTGAAATTTGTTAAAAGTATCGTGTCAGACCCTGCATGTGACTTCGAAAGGGCCAGTGTTGCGCATCAAACATAACAAGGACTTCAGCAAAGACACATAAGTCATGTGCCGAAGATTGGCTTTGAAACCCGTCATCGAGCTTGAACCATGTCCGGCAAAACATCCAAGGAATCAAACAACTGCAGTATGTTCCACTCCTAGTGTTGTCAGGACAACTGCAGTTTATCAAGACAATGATGAAACAGTTTTCATGAACTCCTTGGTGATCTCGTTTCAAATGAACCATGGCATGGAATGGAAGTCTTTGGAAAACAAAACATGGCAAAACAGCAACATGGCCAAATCCTGTGTCACCTTCAGCCTGCGCTGTGCATTTCCGCGCTCTTATCCTAAGCGATTTCCGTGTCTTTTCGGCTCAGAAGTTTCTCGTGAAACGATTGGCTGTTCTCAGTTGATGATGTCTTTGTTCATCAAACTGGTTGAAATCCTCGGAGGTAAGTGGACCGTCAAAGTCATGAAACGTCCTCCCATAGTAAACACATGATCATGTACTCCGGGGGATGTTGATGCAAAACATCAACCAGGCCCAGGCGATCCAAACTGGCGCAAACTGGCATCTATATATATCGAATCGTGTGCCACACTTAACTGGTAAGTTGACATAGCTATTGAAAGTCACCATGTTTATAGGTAAATCACCTATAAAGGGGTTATTTCCATAGCAAACTGTTAGTTACTAATTTACTGGAGGGTATGGAAATTGATCGGAGTTGACTGGAATGCGGGCCATTTCTACCGCCAAACCTGATGTACAAGCACACTGACATGTAGAAATTCAGACCAATATCTACTCGTTATGTCATCTTGCAAATTTATCATCTCATGACCAACCTTCGATGCCCTGAAGATCAAAAATAAAACTGGGTTGTAAAAGTAGCAGCGTGTGTCTGTATGTACATATATATATATATACATTTTGGGCCCCACATATAGGGTGCCTGTATGTATGTATATAGTATGCTATAGTCTATTTAGAATACCCCCCATGTGTGGCCGAAAAACATGAAACTATCATTGAAACAGGTGTACTCACATTTTCATGTTGGGGGAAGCCTTAAACTTAGCGCATGAGTTCCTTCAAATCTATGCGATTTTCGGAAACATCCTGACACCCTGGTACTCTACCCAACCTAGCGGCCAAGGCATCTTCCTAATTCACAGCACACCTTTTGGTTTTCAGCGAGTAACACACCATTAACAGACCAGATAGCCTTTTCCTATAGTTTACAAAGGAAATATGCAGAGATTGGGTAAAGAAAAAAAGGTGAAGAGAGAACAAAAACCAAGACAAAACCGGAGAGCTCTAGCAAGAGATGCTGACAGACAGATAGATATAGGATACACACGGCTAGATATAGAGAGAGAGAGAGACAGATAGACAGACTTTAGCATTCCCATGGCCGTTCGCACCCAGTCCAGTCACAGGGCAACTGCGACCAAGTCCCGCTGGTGCCGCGAGGAGGCCGGCCATGCACAAACAGCTAGGCAAGGTAGGTAGGTAGAGAGAGACAGAGAGAGACAGAGAGAGAGACAGAGAGAGACAGAGAGACAGAGAGATAGCCCACACCATTTAGAACAAAGACTGAATCAAAATTAGAAATCATTTCGGGTTTCCAAACATTAAAATCCTCGAGTCGACCGATCTTTTTGTTTGTCGCTTAGATCCTCAGGTTGCTGCAATGCTAGAGTTCTTCTTTGCTCCTCGCTGCTATGCACCTTTCTTTGTCTCTTGGTCTTGCTATTAAAGTTCTAAGCTATCGCAGAAATATTGCAACGCAAAAGCTTTGTTTTGCAGCACTGCACTTTGGCAGCAAACTTATGAACTTGTTTCTGTTGTCCATGAGGTGCCCTAAAACTGCTTGTGGATCCGAAAAAAATCAGCCGTGGCTGCTCCTTTTTCCAGGTTTCTCCTCTGAGGCAACATGCTGCAGAGCCGCAACTTGAGATCTTAGTCCTTGAAGCTCTGCAAGCACATCTTTCTGCAAAGTCACCAGGCGGGCAACATCTGCTTCCAGCTGCTGGCATTTGCACTGATCCTCAAAAGCACAGAAATTTTTGTTCAGACTAATTCTGCAGGATTTCTAGTCTTGCTCCAGCGACTGCAACAAGCTGGGCAAAGGGTATGCCAGCCATTACTTTTGATAACTTGTGAAGTCATAAATTCCAGTGTCTGTACTTTCTTCAGAAGCAACATGAAAATCATGAAACAACGGTTTTTCAAAGCTTCTGCTGAAAGCAAGGCAGCAAGGATCATGTCCTTTTGAGAAAATCTCCGAAAATCCAGAAGAGATGATACCAGCCGGCAGCCCAAACAAGCCAACGCCGGCAAATGCCACAACGGAGCCCAGTGCCTTTCCGCCAGGAGTCTCCGGAATTATGTCCCCATACCCCACAGTTGTGAGAGTTTCAGTCCCCCACCACATGGATGCCAAAATGCTGTTGAACTTAGGATTCACCGCAGACTCCACATAGTACATCAAGGTGGAAGAGATCAGCAGCAGCAAACCTGCAATGCCTAAAGTCGCACCAAGCTCAGTCCGTTTGTTGGAGATCACAATCAAGATTGGGGAGAAGAATTTGTGTCTTCGCTCCAAACGAAACAGGGTGAACAGTCGAAGAAGCCGTAGGGATACCACTCCTCGAAAAACATTCGAGGCAATACACACATCCAAATACAGCGAGATCAGCGAGACCGTATCAATAATTGAAGCGGCAGAACACATGAGCCATACTCGCATCTTGCAGCGCGACCATCCGGGAATCAGGTCAACATCTATCTCTGATTCCACACAGCTGTAGACTCGCCTTTGAAGAATCTGCATGTTTTGCAAAATTCACAGAGCTGCAACATGTTGGCAACAATGAAAACAAGAAAAGCTACACTGTATAAATAGTTCAAGGCACATTATGTACTCGATTGTGAAAACAGTTGTGGCGCACACCTCCATGTTGTGATAGAAATTCGTAGTTTGCTGGCTCATCGTCTGACTGTCGACAATGAACCTAAGACAGTTTCAGGTGCGAGAGAGAGAGAGAGACTGCGATGTCAGGCTCACCCTAGATCAGCAGTCAGAATATGCATATAGCAACTGCCAAAAAGATAGGATAAGTACATCATCACTATCTTTGTAGGATTCTATGTTCTATCTTCTTGGGGGTTGCTATAAACATCTATAAACATCTATCAACATCTAAAACATCTAAAACATCTATAAACGATCACACCAACCACTTGTCCGTAGGGATTGGTCATGTGAATCGTATCAGCCGTATCAGCTTGGACGTGCCATCTGCCCAGTCGCAAAGCCACAATGAGCGCCGAGGAAAAGAGTTGGTACACAAGCGAGATCGTCTGCAAACACGGAGGTGACAAACTCGAACTCTCCAAAAACCTGAATTGAGATCAAGCCAAGCCAAAACGCCACTGGAGGCATTTTAATATGTTTTAATTCATGGAAATTCCCTATGTTCCTTCACCCAACAATATACTATCAATAATGCAGTGGAAGAAGGTCGTCCAGCCAGTTTCTGTGTTATATGGGTGGATTGTGGTTGACAGTTGAGAATCCAGAAAACCATCGGCAACCAAAACCGGGAAACCACCAAATAGCTCTTCGTCGCGTCAGAGTTTCTATCCTGACTTGCGTAGATTCATTAAGAAGGCCTGGTGAAGAGATTCCGCTCATGACCATCAACTCAATCATGCACAGGCCATCGAGCACACAGTGGTTAGACTCTTAGACAGTCAAACAGAATGCTGACTCTGAGCTTCTTGGGCTTTCAAGTCGGGTGTCTTATTCTTTTCCAAAAATGACAATTGGAAATGTCCAGTCGCTGGAGCCACGGAGCCAGGCTGAAAAAACCAGCCAACAAAAAAGCATCAAAAGCCTATATATATAAAAGCCTTAAACCACAAAAAAAATCACCCACCTCAAGGTTTTTGCGGGTTTAAAACGATAGGTCAATATAGGTCAATATAGGTCATAGGTCTCAAACTAAGAAAGATACCACGTTTTCCTCGGCCGCAGGGACACTCTCATAGTCTGAGGCACCCACTCAAATGTGAAGTGCCTTCGACACTCAAGTCCTGTAGCTGAATGTCTGCAGCCCAGCGCAACTGCGGTTTTGAGTTTGAATCAACATGTTGCTTTCCACAAGAGGATTCCATGAGAAACGAAAAAAGGTTTGTCTCAGGCACCCCAGCAGGCAAAATCATGCAACTGTTTCGAGCCAACTTATCGTGAAGCTCTCCTAAGTTTGCAAGTTGCAGTGAATCCTTTCAGGATCTCACGGTTTGGGGCGGACCCTTGATTCTTTCTTCAATCTTCAGGAGGCTCGCGAAAGCAAAAAACTATCAAATGTATCTGTCCATTAAAAAAATAGCACAAAACCTTTTCTCAGGATCTAACACAAGCCTTCCAAAAAGGGTGTCTGTTAGTGGCTTCCTCTCTTCAAACAAACCTGTGCTGAGATAGCAAAATCTCGATTTGCCCTTGCAGAAAAACTCTTCAACGAAGCCACAAAGCCCACAAACTGATGTAAGTCTTTGACCACCCGTCAGTAATGTGTGAGCCAATGGAGCATTTTATGCGTAGGCTCGTGCAAACTTCAGGCTGTGCCAGTGAACAAGTGTGCCGATCCTCAGAAGTTGACTCGAAGAATTGAACAACTTTAGGGCAACGAATGAATCCTCTATATAGGCAGGGTGCACACCAGAATCAAACCAAAGACCTGGAAAGTTTCAACATCAAGAACATTAAAAAAAAAACATATTCATCTTCGAGTTAGTATTGGAGGAGGAGCGGGGTTGCCAATACGGGCTTTGCCCGAAAGAATAGAATTGAAAGAAAGAAAAATGGTGGTGCAAGTGTGGAGCAAAACCATGTTTTTCACTCAGACCACGCTACAGTTGTGGTCGGAAAAATTGTAAGTTGAAGTCAGATTCATTGATTTTTACTGGTTCTAATTTCACACTTGCACCACGTTCTACCTTCTAAGCAACGGCTAAGGCCTAAAATTGCAGTGAAACGATTGTCACTGCACAGCATGAAGGCCTCACACCACCTGGCCAACATCGACTTCGAGATGGCAGTATTTTTTCAATGCATCATGACATCATGGCATCTATATATACCATGACATAATATACATAATGGCATCTATATACACTAGTCACTATATATGATATATATGTGATTTTAGTCACTATATGTGATTTTATAATATTTTATATCCATCAATCCACACGCAGCATCTGTTCAAACCCTGTTGTACCAACCACCCAAAACACATGCCGGAGAGCACGCTTCGGCTGAAAGCACAGCAACGGGCTTCGGAACCCTTGCCTCCAGGCCTAAAGCCCAGCAGAACATCGGGTTACGACAGTTTGAGCAAAGCCAGACCGAAGCGCCAACAAATCAAATCTGGTTTTGTCCAAAACTAGGATACCCCAAAATCCAATGGATTTTTTAGTGATTTGCCACAGAAATGGGCATACATACCCCATGTTTGGGCAAACCCAACCTTTGGACATCGCCATACACCAGTGAAACACACCCAAAAGGACAACCTGCAAAAGCAAAAAGGCAATGATGAAGATAAAAAGGTCAGAAGCAATGACGGCAATGAAAGGACCCCACTCAAATCATCAGGGCCAATGAGATCGAAGAAGCGAACACAGGGGGAAACCAAAGAAAAATAGCGGCATGCCAGCAATGTTTGTTCAAGGCCCTTGCGCCGGTGTCTCGACTGGCACTGGCGCCACCTGCGCAGGATCATTCTGGCGACAACACAGCAGTGTCACAAAGGACATGCATCCGAAACCATGAAACATGCTACGTGCGACCATTTGTATAATCAAACAAAGTCAAGCGTGCAAAAAACAAAAACAAAAGTGCAAACACTGTAACAACCGTTGAACAACGCTACCACCACAATGGACAAATGCAAATTCATGGGTTTCTCGGGTTTGCTCACGCGCAAATCCACCGCCCCAGGCTGGCAGCAATGGGGCGCGCGTTTGAACGAAGGTGTCATTCAACGTGAGGCGCTGCCGGCGCATTTTCGTCCTTCACCTGCAGCGGCACCCTGCAGCCACTTTGACAGCAGCACCCTCAAGCAGCACCCTCAAGCAGCACCCTGCAGCGGCATGCTGCAGCGGCACCCGCAGCGGCACCAGCATGCCTGCTCGAAAGCACGACTGTGACAGCAGCACCCTCAAGGGCGTGCCCAGCAGGCAGCTCGAAAGCGGACGCCACTCGAACAGCAGCACCCTCAAGCAGCACCTTGTAGCAGCACCCTGCAGAGGCACCACCATCCCCGCTCCAAAGCGCACACACTCTGACAGCCGCGCTTCAAAGCACATACACCACTCTGACAGCCGCTGCACCTTGCAGCGGCACCAACATGCCCGCTCCAAATTTACTGTCATGGTGTTTGAGACTTCTCAAGGGTGACTTTTCCTGTCTGGGTGCCTTCACGTCTTTTACGATCCATCTAGCTAACTATGTCCTTTCACCACACAACTGGGTCGGCTGCAGGGAGCGGCAGCTCTTAGATTAGCTGTGCGATGGTCACCGGGAAGCCCTGTAACATCTTTCAGCCAAACTCACATCTTTCAGCTGGAATCCCCGTCCATCCTCCTACATCGAGAGCCCCTAAGACAGGTAGCAAACGATTGCCAGATAGTTCAATTCCCGCAGGGGTACACCTGTGCAATGTCTATTTCATGTGTAAAATCAAATCATACACGTTTTTTGATTCCACACGGACAATCGCTGCCACAGTCAGCCTTGAGTTCTTCCATCTTGGATTTGTATTCTTGATCTGAGGCCTCGCGTGGAGAAGTTTATAAAATGAAATTATCGGGAGTCTTGTGAGCACACCAAGACTCCCAACCTTGCCGCTTCTGAGCTTCCAACCAAGTCTCCCCTCTCTGAGGGTTCTGAAATCGAATAGCCATCCTCCAAGCAGAGATACAAGAGCAAGGAATCCCACTCTGTGCACAGCATGCACAGCTTCACAGGATGTCGGCCATGGCAATGACCTTTGTGGTTGGGAAACTCTTAGTAGCTCCTTGGCTCCCCATTCAAAGAGAATATGGATAACTGTAACACCTTAGCTGCCTCCGAAGCACCGGATAGATAATGCACTCAGCACTTTTTTGGTGAGTTTTCTTACTGGCTTCGGCCTCATCCTCACCATAGCCAGGATTTGGCTCCCTGTCAGCCAAGCCTGCACGCACTGGATTGGAGCATGGGAGTGTTAAGATTCAAGCGGCTGCTTCGCGACGAGTTTTTCGGTTCACATTTCTGCTGACTAATCCTATAACTGTTGTGCACACTTGCCACCTTGCGCCCTCACATACTTGTTCAGCACATATCGGAAAACGAACCTTGGACACAACGCAACGCAATGGAAGTGGCTGCAAGGGATCTACGACTCCCAATTGCATGATTTACTGTAGCGACTCATCGAGGCTCAGGCGGTGCAAAGATTGTGGCCCACAGCAAGGCCCAAATGACCACAGAGAACATGTCCTTGTCAATACTAAATTGGAATAAATTGGATGTGAATGAATATTGCTTATTGGGATTTATTGGGATAAACAGCCAATAGCTGTGAATCTGAGAAAAAAGGGTCATACTCCAATGGCCGACACCGAGACATGGAGATTCTGGATACTCAACAGCACCACTGTGCCGACTGCTGCAAATGACGAAGCTGTCCTGAGACAGCATGCCCGCTGCTGCTGCCATTTGCGCAATCAAGTAGGCAAACTCTGCTCGACCTCAGGCTAGGACTAAGGGATCGACTTCCCCATTGGTTGCTAGAAAAAAAGGAAAGGTGTCGCCATTAATTGAATTTCTTCAAGATAGAAGCAACATCGGTGGCTGAGGTGGCTGCCAACCATAGCCCATCCGATGACCCACTTGGCCTCAGAGCTCTTCCCCGGTTCCATACTGTGATTCCATGATCGTTTGTTTTCTGCCTCTGCTAAAAATTGGAATGCTCTCTCTTTGTTTGAAAATACCATGCAAAGCAGTTGCATAATTGCAAGTTACAAGCATAATTCCGGTGTTGAGCTTCAGGTGCCACTGAACAACTGAGTCAAGTTGCATCTCCCATGAACGGAGCGCAGCAAACTTTCGTGAGGATGCAAGGAATCGCGCCCATGATGGCTCCCTTCCAAAACGCCTGGAATCAAAGCGTCCCAAAAAGCATCGACCCTTTTTTGCAAAGAAGTCAAAACAAGTTCTTGAATCTTGAACGGAATCGCTCAGCATGCAGAGTTGCTTCAATTAAAGAGACTAAGGTCCATCAGCATCACCCTTGATGTTTGCCTAAAGCTAACTGAAAGCGTCAAGTCAAGCGTGCGAAGGCACGTCGATAGAGAGCAACTTCGCAACTGGGATCGCGAAGGCTACAGTGCATGCGAAGAAGATCCCTTGGCACTCAAATACATGGTGCCCCATGGTGCCATACGCTAACAGCAGATCCCATGGCCAGATTGTAACGTCTGTGACTTGTTGCCACTTGTTTGCCCAAGGTGAAGACTGATCATCCAAGAGGTCACACGCTTGGTCTGCTTGACCCAAACCTGCGCTGAATTGGCAGTCTCTTAACGCCAAACGAAAAACAAATAGTCACAAAGTAGTTACTAAGCAGATCTAAGCAGTCACTAAGTCACTAATTAGTCGCCGCAAACCCACTGAGCTAGGCACATGGTGGGCATGGTGCGGCGGAGCCAGGCATGCAAAGGACATGCCAGCAATGAAACAACCCCACCTGGCTCTTGCGCCGGTGTCAAAGCCGCTTGGTGCTGGTCATGCTCTAAGACTCTAAGACTGGCCAGGACCACAGGTGGGTACCAAGGAAGTACGTGATGGTCGCATACGTGAGCTAAGCAGATTGCAAAAGCGAAGGCTGCAAAAACATCAAAAGATTTCAGATTGCACACGTGATGAATCCGTGATGAATCCGTAATGAACCAAAGACTTGTGCTCAAGTCTTGTCGGCTTTGAGATTGAGACGAGCAAAACTATCATCAGAAGAAAAAGGACCTGTCCGTTTGCAAGTTTTTGACATGTGGGTTTGTCCAAGAATGTACCTCTAAAATCCGCTAAAATTGCTAATTAATCATCATGTTCCCGAGTTTTTTTTTCATTCTTCAGGTACAGCATGGTACGTATACCCCGTTTTCACACAACCCCATCTGGTTGCAAATGCTGGAAACAAGATGATAAAACTGTGCTTCCTGTCCTTGCCTCATCGGTTTGCGGCACCTGCAAAGGCAAGCCGGCAACGGACGGCTTTCAGAAACACAGGCATGTCATGTGGCCTCTATAGATTATGTATACGGGTCTGACCTACAGTAGCAGCTAGGATGGCATTGCAGAAATCCACCTTATTCTTGTTCAAACAACATGATCCATTCTAAGTCTCCTACTCCGGCCCTCAAATTCAAGCAGGCTTTGTGCATAGAGTCGTAGCGTATCCAAGCAGTGTCATCACCAGTCTTTCAGATGCAATGGACCAAGACTTGGGGCCACAAATCTACCCAGACGTATGCCAGAACGAAAAGCCAAGGTATGCCAACCCCAAAGCCAAAAGAAAGGAAACCTCCACTCTACAAGACAGACACATGCGATATAACCCTGGACAACCCGTCGCATTTTTGTTACAGGATGTGATCTGTGCATTCACGATGAGTTGTCTTATGATGCGAGGTGCTTGTCTTATGTTGTCCAGTGGGTCCACCAAGCTGCTTGGACCAGCCTTGGCACCCTCCTTCACTGGCACTTTGGGCAGCAGCCACTGGCAGAATCAGGCAGCTTTTCATCTGTCTGAGATCCAACACAATACGTCTGCTAAGACCTCCTATTTATTATATAAGAGTTAAGAAGAAAACAAGACACTTATATCATATCATGTTATATATATATTTATTATATCATGTTTGGGATCATCCCCAGCTAGTGGCGTTGGTGGAGAGGATTCCGCAGACCTGATTCAAACCCGAACTTCCGAACCACCATGAACCACCAAACTCGTCGGCTGAACTCCATTGATGAACTTTGGCCAAAACGCCATTGCAGCGTACTGCACAGGGCACTGTTGAGAGAAGATGAGAGAAGCTGAGTGACATATCTCTGGTAATGCAGTTCCGCTTTGCATCAAGAGCTTTTATACATTCGCAGCACATAAGCTAAACATGAACTGAGTCACCATTGCGATGAGCATGAGAGCGATGCCGACGACGGGGTTCACAACCACTTGGACAAAATCAAACCTCAGAAACGGCCCAATTCTGTCGCCGTGCAACTCACGTGACCCGAGTTGAATTGGCTAAGTGCGCAACTCTCCACCCAAAGAAAACAGGATGTTGAACAAGACCTGAGACTCTCTGGGACTCTACCAACACACAGGCGGGCAGCGGAAGCAGCGATGATCGAATTTCAGTTTCAGGTCCACGCCAGGGACAGGATGTCATCAACAAAAGCGGCAGTGATAATTGCCTTCCAAGGTGAATTAAAGTCTTATTGTTCTTATTGATTGTATGTATAAATATATATATATATGTATATATATAGTACATATACATACATATGTCATATGTATTGATACATATATCCTCTATTATACATGTATATAATATCTATATGATATATACACTGTATATCTGTATACTGATAAAGTCCTTGTCTGTGTGCAGAGTCCGGAGTTCTGCCCGCCTGTCCGAAGTTTTCTTGCAGAACTCCTGCCTCACCCAAAAGGCGCAAAGCAATACCAACGCCTCAGGTGATGCGAAAAATCTGCATTTATGTGTTTGTATGACTACTGATAAAATCGACTGCCTGATGTTTCAGGAAAATGGCATGGCTTGTTCTTGTGCTTTCCTTATATATTCAGGGTAGTATTTCCCCCCGAACTAAGCTATGATCTATCAGCCAACCGCCATTTGTCAACTCTAAAATGTGTATTCAGTATACAGGACCTGTAACAAAAGTTGACATTCGTCAGCTCATTGATGAGCACGGGACTTGTTGGCGCCAACGCGGTACCAGCTGAGATTCCTTGAGGAAAGAACCTCAAGGCGCAGATAGGTCAGAGCCAAAGGTCAAAAGGGCAAAACCAACAGCCTGTTGCTTTAAATCATACGGGTTCCTCACTTTGTTTTGTTTTTTGTGGACTGTGCTCAGGGTTCTTCACTATAAATAACCACCTTATGCTCGTTGTTCTGCTTGAGTGTAAGACGTGCCGCACTATTTGACACAATCCTGCATGTCTCTTTTGACTGCAGAACTGTCCTAGAAATCCAGCGGGGATCGAATGCATGCTGGCTAAAAAGTAAGCGTATACTTAAAAATACTGGCAGCACGTGCGCTATGCCCCGCACGGAAGTACTTTCACATGTGTTGTCTGTGGCTTAGAGACATGATCCACCAAATAAATAACAACTTTGAAACTAATAAAACTCTATGCTCTGACCCTGTGCCCTCGGGTGGTGTGTTTGACTCTAGGTTTTCCAGAAGGCTTCCTAAGAATTCGCCATGGCATTCATGCCATGTATTCCACGATTCCACGACACGCGTCATGACAGGCCTCGGCCAAAATCTTCAACAGATGTGCTGTCAGCAAAACTTGGTGTCCAACCCATAGCCCAAGATCATCGTCAAAATAGCACCAGCCACCAAGGGTGTAACGGTACCCAAGACCTCAATGGACTTTCACAACTGTGACCTTCCCTGATTTGTAGGCAGACTGCCACAAGACAAGGGCACGAAAGAACTGAGATTCCTGCGGCAACTAGACAGGCTTTGGCACCCACGATCTGTCAGCCAAGCCGGCTGCCAAGTTTCCAACGAATGCCATGGGAAACAAGCACCCGGAAAACCTGCCTTCGCTTTCTCAAAGTCGAAGTGCATGCCACTTTCAAAAATCATCAGAGCCACTCCTGCAAGAAACAACAGAACGTATCAGTAGTTGTTTCAATTT
The DNA here is from genome assembly GCA_947184155.2 of Cladocopium goreaui. Lineage (NCBI taxonomy): Eukaryota > Dinophyceae > Suessiales > Symbiodiniaceae > Cladocopium > Cladocopium goreaui. Next base: position 210,492 of record CAMXCT020004223.1, on the reverse strand, counting down.
GAGCAAGGTGGGCGAGCTGCAAGTTGAAGCAACACACAGACTGGATAAGGGAAACTCATGAATGCCAAAAAAACTGCCTGCATGTCCGATGAGGGTGAAGACATCTGGAGTGAGCTGGCACTCGTGCGAGATCTTAGAGACGCACTCACTTTCAGGCGCAGATCACACAGAAGGAGCGCACTCCGAGGCTGCAGAACTTAGTCCGAAGCCTCTGAATGGCAGCTCTTGACGAGGCACTCCTGACTGTCATGCGTCCCAACGATTTCCCTCCGTTCCAAGTGCTTCAACCCTTCAAAATCAACGTGAACGTCTGGAAGTCAGAGAAAAAATCCTGATCGTTTTCCTGACATAAGGGTGTGAAATAGCTTTAGGATTTTTTTTGAGCAGGTTTGGGAATTGTTTTTGGATTTCTTGGCTGGTACCATTTGCCTAGTGTTTGCAACGGTTTGGAACTTGAATTTGTCATTTTGCATGGTATTTGCCACATTTGGGCATGTTCACCTTCCATTTTGTATGGGATGTTCTACATGTGAGCATGTTCACCCAAATATTTACAGATGCGGAAGCTTGGGATTAGATAAAAAGCGGGTGGGGGGGATTGAGGGAGGGCGCTAGCTATCTATCCAGCTAGCTAGCTATCTAGCTATCTAGCTATCTATCTAGCAAGCTAGCTATCTAGCAAGCTATCTATCTATCTAGCTATCTATCTACCTATTTAGTTAGTTATTTTGTTAGCTATTTATCTACCTATCTAGCTATCTAGCTAACTATCTATCTAGCTATCTAGCTATCTAGCTTTCTATCTAGCTATCTATCTATCTAGCCATCCAGCTGTCTATCCAGCTATCTAGCTATCGAGCTATCTAGCTAACTATCTATCTAGCTATCTAGCTGTCTAGCTTTCTATCTATCTAGCTATCTATCTATCTAGCCATCCAGCTGTCTATCCAGCTATCTAGCTATCGAGCTATCTATCTAGCTATCTATCTAGCTAACTATCTACCTACCTATTTAGCTATCTAGCTTTCTATCAATCTATCTATCTATCTAGCTATCTATCTAGCTACCTCTTTATCTATCTAGCTAGCTATCTATCTATCTAGCTATCTATCTAGCCATCTATCTATCTAGCTATCTATCTAGCCATCTATCTATCGAGGTATCTAGCTATCTATCTCTCTAGCTATCTATCTATCTATCTAGCTGGCTATGTATCTATCTAGCTATCTATCTACCAAGCTATCTATCAGCTATCTATCTATCTATCTATCTATCACATGTAATCCTGTCAGCTTTCCAGAGAAGGTTAGTTCGCAAAAACCAACTAATGTAACTTGGGTTTAAGTTTAAATAAGAAAAAGCGGGAGGGGGGGATTGGGGGAGGGCGCAGCGCCTCCCCCCAAAGCAGAATGCAAGCACCTCTTCTCACATGTTCCGTTGCTAGTTTTCAAGAGAAGGTTGGTCATGTAATACTCAGGGATGTAAATACTGTGCAAAATGCATCTTACATGAAAATCAAGTATTTAAAGCAGGCAAAGCAAAAAAAAGCAGAGAAGCAAAAAAGCAGAGAAGCAAAGAAACAGGAAACGCACAAAAGCAAAACAGCAGAAAGGCAAAGAAGCAGGAAAAGCAGAAAAGCAGAGAAGCAGGAAAAGCAGGAAAAGCAGAGAAGCAAAGAAACAGGAAAAACAGAAAAGCAAAAAAGCAGAAAAGCAGAGAAGCAGGAGAAGCAGAAAAGCAAAAAAGCAGAAAAGCAGAAAAGCAGAGAAGCAGGAGAAGCAGAAAAGCAAAAAAGCAGAAAAACAGAGAAGCAGGAAAAGCAGGAAAAGCAGGAAAAGCAGGAAAAGCAGGAAAAGCAGGAAAAGCAGGAAAAGCAGGAAAGCAGAGAAGCAGGAAAAGCAGAGAAGCAGGAATCCAAAAATAATTCCCAAACCTGATCAAAAAAAAAAACCTAAAATAATTAGCCCTCCCTGACATAATGGCCAATTATAGCTTGAGTACCACTTTCATGACCACCAGAGTAGACACCATTTGATTTCTCTGACGACTGCCAGTGAACTCCCTGTATTTTGCTGCGTGTATAAATAGCTTCGAAATTCAAGAAATATATAAAATCTTAAATGGATTGCGATAATCCCCAATATATATATATATACATAATATATATAATATATATATATATAATATTATATATATATATAATGTATATATATAATATATATATAATATATAATATATAATATAATATATATATATATATACATAATATATATATACATAATATACATATATATAATGTATATATATATACATAATATATATATACCAATATATTGGGTAATGTATTGGGTATAATTCCCCAACAGTTCTCCGCTTTTAGCAGCCACTCCTACCGTAATATGGGCACCTCGTACGAGGCGTAGTTCCCACCGCCACCAGACAGACGTCGATGACTGGCACACGACTGCTCTGCTACTGGATGATTATGTCCGTTCTGGGAGAAAGGCAAGCAGTTGCACATATACGTCTATATACATATGATATATGTTATTATTATTATCATTATTATTGTTATTATTACTATTATTTTATTATTATTGTTATTATTACTATTATGGTATTGTCATTATTATCATTATTATTATTGTTATTATTGTTATTATTGTTAATCATTATTATTGTTATTATTATTATTGTTGTTGTTATTATTAACATTATTATTATTATCATTATTATTATTTTATTATTATTATTATTATATATTATATATATAATACATTATAGTACACTACATTATACTACTAATAGGTATATACGATACGTATATATATCTGTCTGAGGATTCGAACCAAGACTTTAGCCAAGAAACCTTCCGTGGTTGCCATGAGAGTCCTTCCAAGCGAAACATAATGTACCAATAGTCGACCCTCAAAAGGACTGTCGCTAAAATTATATAACCTCGACTCTTGATTTGTTTTGAAAAACTACAGGTACATGTATTGCGTCTGATTTCTGCATGGATAAGCTGCAAAACATCGAAAAAATGTCCAAGTTGTGATCAGCAAACACAGCTTGGGGAGACGGACACGACCCACTGTCCTCATGGGTTTGTGCATGGTCATCACCGTGATGAGCATCTCCAGCATCAGCATGGTCGCCATGGGAAGCCGCCGTGTCATCATGGGTTCCACCACTTGCGGCCGTGTGATCTCCCGAGTGCTCGTCAGAGTGCTCCGTGGCTGTGCCGTGATCGCCGTGATCGCCGTGATCACCAGTAGAGTCATGGCCGCTCTGATGACTTCCTCAACAGAACTTTCATGTCTTCACAACGTCTGTAGGTCTGTAGATGGAAGCAAAAAAAAAGCAGCTTGCATGACAAGGCACCATCACCGTGGTCTGTAGCGTTGGAGTGCGCAGCATGCTCTTCGTGATGGTAACTGGCAGGCACGGGCAGATTCATCATTATCTAGATACTGAGACTATCTTAGACTCAAAGAGATGTGTGCAAAAGCAAACTTGTTCACAGCACCAGAAACAGTGCATCATTCCGGGTGGCGCACTCTTCTGGGTTGCAAAGCCCCATGTGCTGGATCTTCCCCAAGTGCTGACAGCGGGTTGACACTTGCATCAAAGACAAGATTTCAGGCAAATCGCATGGACATCGGGCTGCACAGGCTGCACATCTGCACCTCTCCAAGTGGCATTCCATTTGCTACCTGCATTGCGTTTTCAGAGTCACCCTATAACAATCTACCCTGCATTTCATTCGATCCTTTTGCACGACGGAAAAGAATTTAAAGAAATGAGACTTTCCACAATGGGCTCTTAAGTCCTTGATGTAATTTCAGCCCCCTGCGCCGCTGGAGCCTTGTACTCTAGGTCGGGGACATCGCAGTCATGGTGCCTGAACAGTGTCAAATACACATTTCACAAAGCCTGCGATGTGCCCTCCGCTAATTTTGTGCCAGTTTGCCATGGAAAATCACCATGAAGACTATACGCAAATCATCGAACAAAGTGGGCTGTCGGACCTTGCTTGTGAGCAAACAGTGTACTCCTTGCTGATGAGCCCGATGATGCTGGCAGCCGACCAAAGGTTTGGTGAGTCGAAAACAGAACAAGAAACATTGATTTGTTGTAAACATAATGTGAAAACAGCCAATTCCACTAATTATTCTCGTTATCCTCATTGAAATGGTCAGTTGGTGGCTTTACTCTATTTTCAGACAAACCCACATGCTATGAGTTGGAATGCATCTCTGTCAAGGGTGCAAGAGCCATGATTCAGTCTGTCTTGCTGTCTTGAAACTCAACAAGAAACGCAACTAAAAGGTGCGAATAGAATAAATATGGCAGCAGCACTCAGGGCCAAGAAGGACACCAGTAGTGATAACGAGGACAATGTCTGAAATGCCAAGCACCCTCGGATTCGCTCCAAGTGAAAAAATAATAACAAACGATATGCACCATGCTCCGTCTCTTGCATCTTTGCACGTGGCGCTGAAAATCAGAACAGCAATTTGCAACTAGACACGCTGCTGCGGCCAATTCCCACCATGAGCTGTCAGTCTACTGTAAGCAACAAAGTTCTTTGAAGATCTTTAAAGTCGGGCTACCCACAAAACATCCAAAATTAGACCATTTGTTAGGCATTGAAACCCATGGTTTTGGGGATCCCCCTATTTTAGGAAGCCCCTATTTAGTGTCACTTGCATTTGCATGTTTTTCTTGATATGCGGGCAAAAATTGATATGCCATGCCCGTATCCTGAACAAAAATGGCAGGGTAGAAGCGTTCCTTTGGGTTACCTGTTCCGTCAGTGAACCTATATAATTGATGCATATTGATGCCATTTGTCCAGCAGCATTGTTTTGAAGACCATTGAAATCATTGAGGGTGCATGATTCCAACCATCTCTAACCTCATGTCTGGGTAGCACCAAGACGCTTTGATACTTTCGAAGCCGTCCATGTAGCACCCAAAAAGCCGGCGATGCAAAGCATCGCAATGTATGAACTTGCTCCTGGCAGTCCAGCCATACCCTGCTGCATGTTGCCCCAAAAGCATGCCAATAAAGCAAATGCATAAGATGGTTTCAATATGTTTCAATGACATTGTCAATCTACATTGAATGTTCTTTCTTGTGTTGGCTTAGTGATCCCGCCTCCCATGGTTGCGTGGTTTGCGTTGCAATCACTTGCCTGAAACAGGACCACAAAAAAAAATCCAACAGCCCGAGTAATGCAAAGTGATGCCAAAGAAAAAACAGAGAAAAACACTGAGCCACTGAGCCCAAAACTTGGACTACACTCTATTGAAAAGATCCAGCCAAACCCTGCAACCCTTTGAGCCGAAAGGGTCTTCACTGCAAGTGCATGGAGCAAAAATTCACAGTCCACAGAGATGCACAACTTTGCATCAAACAGTCAAACATCTAACGCATTGACATAGGCTAAGAATGGTTAAGCACTAACATTCAATGGTTGCACTTGACAGGTTAAAAGACTTTAGCGTGACTTTACCTGTTTGACATTCTAAAGTGCTGATTCGCAAGCGCCTGTGGTTCAAGAGCAAATGGACTGAGTTTCCATCCTTGCATGATTTGCCAGATATCCTGTCACCTTGCGCGGGTTCGCTCGGGACTTTTCTGGAGATGTGTTCATGTTGCCAAACGCTGAACCTTTTGCACCGAAACAACAGCGCTGAGGCCACAACTGGTGGTTCAGGGCAATGTCGCACCCTCCGTTGGAGCAGTTATGCAGCGGTGTGCATATGGATTTGTCTGAAAATGTGGTGCCTCTAAATCCACTGCTTTGTCACCATTTTCCCTATCAAATAGCAATTTTATGGGATTCTATGGGCATATCCCATTTTCAAACAAACCCATATAAACATGTTGGCGCAAATCAACACGTTCAACCAAAAGTAAGAAATCGGTTATACCCTATACAATACCCTGGGTTTCTTGGCCAACCTTGCCTGCTCTTAGAAGGTTTGACCGGTTTGTTCCTTTGCTTCCTCAGGTGTCTCCTTGTCGGGGAGTCCTTTGTTCGGAAGCCTCAGATGCCATCACGGGTGATCAGCACTGCAGCCAAACTTTGCAGCTGACATTTAAAAGCAAATATAGCTGAAAATAGGCACAAAAGGTCAGGGAATCAAATCCAGAATGGACATGAATGGAAGTTTTCAGAAACCCTGGCGAAGTCAAGCAAACACAGAAAAAAAGGTTTGGTCGAATTTGGCTGCCAATTTCCCACCCAAGGCTGAATCATTTGTGAAAAAGGATGAAAAAGGGCGAATTATCAACCTGGGAACAAATCAAGTCAGATTTCTTCAGGTCGACCAAAGAAGTTGAAAAAAACAAAAAATTATGATGTTCGAACATTCATGACAAAATTGATTCCACTGAATTTTAGATTTTTCTCAAGATTTGGGTGGAATCACTCTGAATTACCCCACTTTAAGATTGAAGGAGGTTTTCCATCACATTTGCAGCATGGGAAAACTGCAGGTTGATTGCCTTAGTCGGGCCCTTCCGGGCGGAAATGGGGCGGAGATCACAAACACACACTGTGGGGTAATGGCCAGTAAAAAGTGTGAAGGATGTCATAGTCTTCGCCTGATTTCCTGAGTTGCCTGGCAGTAGAATTTCAGCGGACACAGGTTCCCGATCGAAGAAACAACGCACAGCTCATAAACAAGAACAGAAAGTCAACAGTTGAAACTATAGCAGGTACGTAGATCAGGCGTCCCTGATCTATATCCTTACCACATGTCACCCAGCTTCGTTGGCAGAGGAAGTGACATGGGTACCTCTGCCCCCTGCTTTTTAGAATAGTACAAGAGCAACGAAAAGAACTAAAACCGTTTGTTATAACGGTGTACACACACACATTAGCCCCGAAATGGGGCAAAAACGGAAGCCGCCTAGTTTTTACCTAAGAAAACTGACCTAAAGAGCCTGCCTAAGAGAATGAATACCTGGCCTAAAAGAACCTGATGACGATGACGAGTGATGTGAGAAGCAAAAAGTTAAACCGTGTTCTATAAGTCGTAAATCCTAACAGTAAAGGAAATGCGTATGCAAATGCTGTACGTTTGAGTTCAAAATGAAAACGATGCACAAGACTGTACGATAAAGCCTTTCAGCCAAGACCTCATTTGTAATTCCATCTCATCGTCAAGAACAAATAATCGCACAGGTACATTGGCAAGTGGAAATTCTGAGTTCCGGAACTGCAGAAAGAGCTTGAGTTGTTGCTGAGCTCTTGACCGAAAAGGTTCCGACAAGGTTCGGCTCAATCTGCATAACAAAATTCCCTGCTGTATCAAAACATGATTGATTCATCAAAACTAAACCATTTGCTATAAAGTAACCTAAGGAGCCTGCCTAAGAGAGTGAATACATGGCCTAAACAGAACCTGATGACGATGAAGAGTGAGGTGAGAAATAAAACGTTGAACCATGTTCTATACCTAGTAAATCTGACCTAAGGAGCCTGCCTAAGAGAATGAATACATGGCCTCAAAAGAACCTGATGACGATGACGAGTGATGTGAGAAACAAAACGTTGAACCATGTTCTATACCTGGTAAAACAAACCTAAGTAGCCTGCCTAAGAGAATGAATCCATGGTCCAAAAAGAACCTGATGACGATGACGAGTGAGGTGAAAATGCCATTGAGACTCCGACCAGACCAAAAAGCACTTGTATTGCACCCGTGGTGCTGGGAACTTCGACTTATGTCTGCTTTGTCCGAACTGGACGAGTACTTCTGCCTTATGGCTTCTTCGCCTTATGGCTGCTTCGATTGGATTTTACAGTGTAAAATCTTGACTCCGTCATATGACGCTTGAAATGCACTCGAAGTGCATACGGCTTCGGAGATTCATACTCCACTCGGAATACGGGAAAATGCCCGCTCATGACTTTTTGATTGGTCGAAACCAACCGACGGTGCGACCAATTTAGGTCAAACACCCAGGACACACTGTGGGGTAATGGCCAGTAAAAAGTGTGAAGGATGTCATAGTCTTCGCCTGATTTCCTGAGTTGCCTGGCTGTAGAATTTCAGCGGACACAGGTTCCCGATCGAAGAAACAACGCACAGCTCATAAACAAGAACAGAAAGTCAACAGTTGAAACTATAGCAGGTACGTAGATCAGGCGTCCCTGATCTATATCCTTACCACATGTCACCCAGCTTCGTTGGCAGAGGAAGTGACATGGGTACCTCTGCCCCCTGCTTTTTAGAATAGTACAAGAGCAATGAAAAGAACTAAAACCGTTTGTTATAACGGTGTACACACACACACACAAATTGTTCATTTGGCACCAACCTTCAACTGGAAAATGGTCTGTGAAAGCACCAGCGTGGAGGCTTTACCAATAGGATATACCTCCCAGGTCTGCCTGTCCTGCCTTAGACCACTCAGACCACGACGCAGAAATTTTCGCCCGAGATCCGCATTGATGTTGAGGATGTCTTTGTCGGTCGCCTGGGTGGCTAAGTACATGGAAAATGATGGATACGTTGTTCCAAGAAGTCGGCAAGTCGGTCGGACTGTGAAGAACAAACGCCGATGCATGGCCAAGATGACAAAAAAAATCAACTCAGGGTTCCGACTGCTTTGCGAATGTGGCTGCCCGGTTGGTCCTGGGTTCAACAATCACCATGTTTCCTTTCCAAAATGAATGGGGTGGTTTTCTGTCTGGATCCCTTTTGTTCCCCTCTCCACCAAACTGGATATGTCATAACAATCCTGCCAATATGCTATCCAATGATCATACCCTCTAATACCACGATGGCACGCCACAAACTACATTCACTGGCGATCACATAGTGGTGAGCACTGCTGCGCAAATCCCAGATTTCTGCACGCAAATGACACATTTTGCAACCTTGAAAACCCACCCGACAAGGAATTTGTGTATTGGAACCATTTTTTTGAAATAGTTTGACAGTTCCCTGAGATCTCTGAGTTCACGTCCCAATATTGAACAACAAAAAAAAATCTAAGGGGTGCTTAAAAGTGACCCGTGCTACGGAGCGCCTAGTCTTGGTGACCCTTACAGGGTCCCAGTATATATGATATCTTAAATTACCTTAGATTATCTTCATCAAACATTGTCTCCACCAAGCTTCTCCCCACCGTATGCACAAGCCCAAAAGACAAGGTGCTCTCAAGCCTTTGACGACATGGGACGCCTCCTCTATTACTAGCGACAGCCAAGTGTGGGCCTCAGGGCAACTAAGAAAGAAATATGGAGTATGGTACCACTAGAGCCCCAGCAAGCCGGGTGACCGAAAGGGTGGGGATAACTCTGCAGAGAAGTGAAAACCTATGGGAAGGACACCTGAGCGCCTGCTTGTCAGTGCCATTGTCATTTCTGTCTCTTATGTCCTTCTCTGATTATGCAACTTTCTCTTGATCCGGTTTGCCCTTGACATCTTTGAATTTTGACAGCCCTTCCTATTGCCTGCTGCTTGTCCGGACGTCCTTTCTCCTTGACAGCTCTTTCTTTTGTCATCCTTGTCTGATGACACCACTTCCTTTTGATCCTGTTTGCGTTTGACACTCTTTGCATCTCGACAGCCTCCCTTGTTGTTGGTTGTTCGTCTGGAATTCCTTTTCTATTTGTGCCACACATTCGTCACCCGTGCCCAACACGCAACTGCAAATTGCTCCGCAAGTCCACTGGCAATTCAATCTTTCCAAGTTTTGATGCAATACCAGTCGCATGTCAGGCAGCGCAGGTTGACAATACTCATGTTCACCACATCGACGCCGACATGAGCCACATGCGGCCCCGGCCACAGCGCAGGAAAAGAAACGTGACTTCTTTGCCCGCTGCACATTGCAGAGGGAACCTACCGATATACATTTCCGGCATAAAGTGACTCCCGGCGGTGACGTGGGGAACCTTGTGTGTGCGACAGGTGCGGCTCGCGCTAGGCTCGCGCTCGGATCACGCAAAAGTGGTCCCCAGTGTCAGCACTGCGCGGACCTGATCTTGTGTGTGTGTGTATGTGCTAGGAGGCAGGAATCCTGCCTGTCTGTCTGTCTGTCTGCCTGCCTGCCTCCCTGCCTGCCTGCCTGTCTGTCTGTCTGTCTGTCAATCTATATATCTGTCTATGTATCTATCTATCTATCTATCTATCTATCTATCTATATATATATATGTTTGTTCCCCTCCTGTGCTTGGCCTGCTGTTTTCTCTCAGCAAGCTGCTTTGTCCTCTGTAGTGTAGCCATTCTATGGCTCGGCAACGCGTTGCGCAAACATTGGATGTCACATCCATCTCACTCCCGAGGCCTACAGCAAAAACAGTTGGGCCACCAACTGGGTGCATGAAGCGCTGCGGGTCAGCTCACGAAGTGAGGAAAGAAACTTTGCAGGATCTGGATTCGGTGGCGAACTTCACTTGGCAAAGAAGGCAAAAGCGAAACTGCAGCAGTCTCTTGAAGATAATATCCCAGAGTTTGTGCATGCTGCAAACGCATCCGCCACATAAGCTCTGACAAGGCTAAACCTTTCCTATGAAGGTATACTGCACCACCCCCTCTCAGACCTCCAGGAGTCAGCCGGAAAGTACGGCCGATTTGCAGCTTTGCTAAAACTGCATTCCACCTGCTTCTATAAGCTCCTGCTGAACCAGTGCAAAGAAGCTCGTTCGGACCCAGCTCGTCCCAAACTTTGCAGAGAAAAGACACTACCAAAGGTTCTACAACCGTACTATATTGGACTTTGGCTCCACGCCTCCTTGTCTTAGGGGCGCTGAAGCGTATATAGATAATGCTCTCATCATGCAGCAGGTCACGCGGAGTCAAAACTTCATGCCTCTTCACACGCAAAAACTCACCTATTCGGGACATGGAATAGAAACAAGCAAGCGTGGCAGCTGTCCAACGTCTCCACTTCCAAGCCAGAGCTACAGTGATCATTGCCATCAAAACGGGTTCTGGAACAGGAGGACGGTGTTGCATGGGTTCTTGAAGCTCCCATTTGCTCACTGTGTCCCAAGCGAGCGTCATGAACACTCTCACTTGTGGGTACAGTTTCTGCACATGTGCTAAAAGCTGCCGAAACACGTGCAAAGCTGTACCCGCCGAAAAGCAGTGATTCCCGTAAGCCAATAATGCCTGGACAAGCAGCGAAGCTTCCAGCCATGCTGTAGGAGACTGGTTTGGAAAGGTCATTGCAAACCAGCCCTGAAACTGTTGCCAGATTTTGCTCCTGAGTAAAACTGTCCCAGGTTCGAGTAGTTCAACGTCACCCAGCCAGATGTCCGGGCGCATCGACGCTCTGCTGGGGGGGCCCGGATTCGAGGCTTCACCAATGCGCCTGGAGACATCTCTGGCGCAACCATTGATGTCAAGCTTCCTTCTGCCTGCAAGCTTTCCACTATCCACCAGGACTGCCCATGCCAAACATTCGCACACGCCTCTAGGGTAGGGCTCCGCAAGCTTCGTCCAGGACTGTCTGCAGCTTTTACATCTTCCACGCAGAGCAACGAGTTGATGCCCTCCTGAGCACAAGCACTTCTGACCAGCAAGGTGTGACGAAGTCCTGAAACGCGTGCGCTTTCTCCATGGGGTAGAAAACCTGCAGTAGTCTAAGACACAATTCCCCACGCGAGGGTCTTGCAAAACTTCATCCCAGCTAAGCGCGTCAGGCTGACGCCAGATCCAGGAACCATGCGGATTTTCAACCCAGAAGATCACCGCTGCCGCTAAGCACACCTTCACGGTGATCAGGACAAACTTCAGCATCTCATTTCCTAAATGGTTTTTGCGCTGCTGGAGCGGCGAAGCCCATGGCACCCCTCCCGGGTACTCCTTGGTTCTGCAGGGCGGCGTCACAGCTTGACTAAAGCTGGCGCACACTGGTCCAGCCTGCAAAGGCACCTAGTCTAAGCAAAGTCCAAATGCGCTCTTGCAGGGAAGGGTCCAGCAGATCTTCAGAAGAGGAATGAGAGATGTCGAAGGTTAAAGTCCAAGTCTGCGCTGCTCTGACGCAGCCACGCGAAAAACCACGACTCCCGGCAAACAAGTCCAAAATGCCAGGGCCGGAGTCAAAAGCTTCTTCTAAACTTGCAAAACACTCCGAAACGACAAACTGTTCTCTGCCAAAAGAAAGTAACAGCTCTCTGACCTTTTGGCTGATTCCTTTTTGCACATGGAAAGAGCTGACGGCAGGGCAAGTGTCGACAGAGTCAGAGGCAGTAACGGAAGGAGCAGGAAGCTGAGAGGACGAAGCGCAAGTAGGAGGTGCATGAAGGTCAGGAGAAGACATGTCACTTCCTTGAGCTTGTAAGGCTCTAGACCCTTCTTTCCTCAGTGTCTTCGCCTCTCTTTCCGTCTCACGCTGGAGCTAGAGACGTCAACATTGCATGGCTGCAACAGTTCCTCTGCATCAGGCAAACCTCTAACAGTTTTCAAATCCATTCCCACAGACTCTAAAAACTCATCAAAGGCTGCAAATTGACCTTTCAAGGCTTCTTCCAACCAGCTTTCACGCTCTTTCACCGGCTGAGGCACAGGCTGCGAGCGCGTAGGAGCATCAGAAGGGTTCTTTTTTGACCGCACATAGCCATAAAAAGCGCGGTTGTTGTTGACGACATGACTCGGTATTGACTCGCGCAGCATCTGGTTTACTGCAGTGGAAGAGGAGCGACCCTTTATGAGGCAGGCAAGGGAAACTTAAGAGTCTTGAAGGTGAACATAAAAGGAAGAAGGCTCCTCAGCACCTTGCTTCTCCTCAGCATCCAGATTGGCTGCTACTTCTCCCAAGTTGATATGCTGCCTGCCTTTTCTACGCCTGGTCTTTCCAAACTGCTGAAACTCACTGCTCAAGACTATCTCTTCCCACAATGGGTGCATGTCGTAGGCCTGCTGGTTAGGAAGCTCTGACTCAGCTTCCAGTAGGCCTTTCTCTCTAAGGTACGCACCAACTGGGCTCAAAAGGCGGTTCCACATCCCCTTCTGCAGAGTGTGGCGCTGAAACTCAGCCGTAGCTTCAGCAGTCAGGTCAGTGAAGACAGCCGCGGTGGCCCAAGGAGAGGCATCGGAGGCTATCAGCTTTGAAGAAGGCTTCAACCTCATGTCCAGGCAGGTGAGCGGCAAAAGTGCTATGCATTGCACAAGTTCATCACAGAGCTCCTCACTAATGCGCAGCACATCAGGCTGTCTGCGGCCTCTCTGCATCTCATAAACATATTGCAAGCAAGACATGAACCTTATCCTGCACTGAAAAATTGAAACCAGACTGCCAGGAATGACCTCCAGCAAGCTGACAGAGGTGCAGCCTAACTTCAGCATTTCCAGAACAATGAAGGCTACAGGAATGCACCGGCGCAGGTTTGGTCGGATTGTGCCAGCTTCTCCATCAAAGTCTACACCCCAAAAAGAAGCGCACAGGGCATTCTCAACCGCTTTTCCTGGATGTCTGGGCAAGCCAACTTCCTCGTATTGTTTCCGCACCTCTGCAACAATTTGCGAGCAGCGGCTTTGCTTTAGCTTCTCCTGCGGCTCATCACGTCGGCTCTTTTCCACCATGATGAAGTCGTCAATCATGAGACCCGCCAAAAAGTCGCCTCTGCCTGGACGGCCCTTCAAAGAAATGAAGGAGTCTAAAGACAGCTCAGGGACGCGCAGCAGGCAGCCCAGGTGCGAAGTGACAGCTCTACAATCTCCCATGGCCATAGTGCTCAGGCAGGGGACCAGTCGCTTGTGTTTCCACATCCAAGGACGGAAACAAAACAAATGCTTCACCTTGTAGGGCTCGACTTCCATGCCGAAAGCATTGGGCTGCAGCCTTTGCGCGCTGATCACAAAAGCATGGTAAAACTCCCTAATGTCCTCGCTGAAAACTCTGGCAACTTCACCTTCTTCTAAAAACCAGTGCGGAAACTGAGAGATTGAGCCCAAACTCTGAATCCAATCTGAGTCCTTGCCATCTTCCAGCGCATTGGGAGGTCTAGCGTCAAGCACCATTCTGTCGCGCTTGGCGACCTTGGGTATGCTGAAAAGTCCATTTCTGAAAGGCATTCTGGCAGCGGTCACAGGCAAAAGTCCAAGCCGCTTGCCACTGTCCAAAACTTCTAAAAGCTTGCCTTTCTCCTTGTCATCCGCAAAAACACGGACTCGTGGGACTGGGTGCGCCTCGACATCAGGCTCGTCAGCCCAATCGAGAGGGTAGAGGAAGGTCTCTCGATTGTGGTCATCCAAAAAATTGGAGGGGTCAAAACTGGGCGGCAGCCAAAACTGAAAACGGTCAGGCTCCACTTGCTTCGCAACCGGAGCTTGCAAATGAGTGAGGCTGCCTACAGGCGCATCACTCGCCTTGTCCTTTTCGGGGGTCTCAGCCTCTGTAGACTGGGGCCTCTTCCTGGGGGTCTCAGCCTCAAAACTCGGAACAGCCGAAAAGTTTGGCTCTCCTTCATCTCTTTCAGATTCAGCTGCTTCAGTCCGTGCGGTCAGCGCGCGAGCTCTTCTGCCGGAAGAGTGAAGCCCAACGCGCTGAGAGGAAGCAAACTGAAGGAGATTGGAAAGGACTTCTTCAACTGACTCCATCTTTGCTGCAGAACGCCCCATCTCAGCCGGTCCCACAGGGCCTTCTGAGTTCCAAACATCCACGTGCGCAGCCAAACGCTGCACCACGCCCCACTGAGCCTTGTTCAGCTTTGAACCAATGCCTGGCATGACTTTTTGAAAAACGCAGAGAGTTCAAGACCAGCACCACATAGTTCAGCCCCAACTTCCGCTCAAGGTCACATTGAGACCGGTTTCCGCCTGGCAAGTGCAGTTCTGGAAAAGGCAGGGGCATAGGCCACACCACACCTTCTGGCGCTTTCGCTGAAGCGCGACCAACTCGCTCAGAGTACCAAATTTTGCTGGGCTTCGACCTAGAAGTCAAAAAATCAAATGATGAATTCCAAATGCCTTTGCCATGCACTGTACTGGCCCCTGCACCAGGGACCTTGGGGCCAAAATGGCCCGCAGTGGCGTTCAGCCCTGATTTTGGCCTTGGGAGCTCTCTGCCCCCTTGTGCTGAGACCCTTTGTCTTCGCCTTTTCGATCTCCCTTTCCTCCGCCTTTCTTCCTCTTGTTGGGCTTCGCAGGCTCCTTGTCTCTGTCTTGGTGAGTCTGCCAATCCTTCTTGCCCGTCCCCAGCCGCTTTCATGACTCGAGGTAGGCATCTCGATTCTTGATCTTCCACATCAGGACATCCAACCACCGGTCGTCCATGAGTTTGGAAGCGGTCTGCTCCCAGCTCTCCGGATTGGACTTGTCCTTGAAGGAATTCATAGGGGGGGCTCTTCCATCAAGACCTCTTGAGCCATGAGCCAAGACCCGTTGTCCAAGGCTGCTTGATCTGCAGCTACTAGCCCCAACGCCGCTCGAGTTCGAGCTTCCGCAGTTGCCCCTGTCTGGAGCGCATCCAAGATCCCCGCCAAGATCCAACAGAAGCGGACAGTGGTGGGATAGTGCCCCACTCTGCTGCGATGCTCCAGCCAAGCTCTCCAGCTGGTGGCTTGGCTGCTGGCTCCAGGAGCCTGACGCAAAGCATGGAAGTCCTCCTCCATCAAGGTCTCTATGGTGCGGTACACAGGCAAGCCTTCAGCTTCTTGTACACTGCAGCCTTGGACTTTCCTCCGCTCGCGGAGCTGGCCTCCGCTCCATCGCATTCTACACCATCTAGCAAAGCTTCTACATCTTTGCTCTTTTTGTCTTTTCCCTTTGGACAGTTTGTCCACGATGCGGGTGAGCTGCACTACGGCTCTTTCCATAGGGTTCCCTTCCTCGGGATCTACCAACTCTTCTGCATCTCCTTCTTCCTCCTCCAAGTCTTCCTCCTCTGTCTCGCTCAGCACATTGGTGGGAGCTGCCCTTTTCCGCCCCGCTAGAGGCGCATCCTCCATTTGATTTGACTTGGACACCAACTTAGACAGGTTCTGCAGTTGTTCTTCTGGAATGCCAGCAGCTCTTGCCGAACTCACAACTGCCGGGTCCAATCCAGGCAGCAAGGTGGCTTTGCCAGCGGGCTTGTCTTTCTTTGCTCCATTCCTCAAAGCTGAAGGTCGAGGAGCGGTGCCCGCATTCGGACGTGCAGAAGTGAAGGCAGGAGCTGGTTCCCGGACGGGTGCAAGAAGTGCCAGACTCTCCTGGATCTTCGCCAGAGAGCCCTCCAAAAACTTCAGCCGTTCCCCTACTTCCGTCTCCTCCTCCTCCTCCGCAGCCGCTCTGCCAAAAGTCCCGCGTCTTGGTCGGGAACTCCAGACACCGCAGTGAGAAAAGCAAAATGCTGGTCTGCAACTTCCGCCAAGCCCGGACCATACGGGATGGCCTCCGTGCCATCCGCCGACACATCGCTGACGTCGCAGTCTGCGATGGGACTTGCCCCCATCTCCAGGCCCACAAAAGTTGAAGCTTCAACGGCGCTGCATCAAGGCACTCTGAAGGCTCGTCTGAATTCACTGCCAAAACTTCGACTTTCACAGCCTTGGTAAATACTGTACGGGGGAGCAATCTCCTGCCGGCAGTCTTATGCCAGGCTCCCAAAGGAACAGCCACCAGCAACTTGCCGTTGATGATGGTAATAGGAATCAAATTGATCACCTTGTCTTCTCCAGCCCCAGAAGTGAAAGTGAGGCTACCAATCTCGTACTGCTCTCTACTGCTGGCGTCCTCCAACACCAGCAGAGCATCAGCGACCTCCTCAGGGAGGCCCGGCAACTCAGGCATTGTTTAGGCAGCTGGGCACCGTGAGGCCAGCTGTCTGCAGAGCTACCTTGCTTCCCACTTTGTGGCAAATCCCACAAAAATGGCTCGACCTGGACCCCCCCCTCTTTTGCAGAGAGCCTTGACCGGAGCAAATGAGAACTCAACCTGAGGATCACTCAAAAGGTTTCCTTCAAAGTCTGCCAGGATCACGTAGAGCCCGTTCTGCAACTTGAGACGATCTCTGCCAGAGGTTCCTCGGTGCTCGCCTCTGACGCAACGCAAAAGGAAACGGCCAATCCCTTCGGCCAGCTTTCTGCGACCCTCTGTGTCGGAGAGTAAGACTTCTCCAGGACCAGTCGCACTAGGACTGGCAGGCTGCGCTGCTACACTGGCTCCTCCAGAAATCAACTCAAACTCACTGTTGGATCCTCCTGTTTCAGATCTGTTTTCCGCTCTGTCTGCCGTCCTTTCTAAATCACCGACTCGCAAACTCAAATTCTGGATCTGAGAGCAGAGAGAATCAAGAAGAGAGCGGGGAACGCTCATGCAATGAGACGGTGCAAAGGACCCACAGGACGATTGGGAATGGTTTGCCGCAAAGCTCTAATCCAAGCAAGCCTCAGTAGGAGCAAGAGGTCAAGCAGAGGAAGGAGCAAAGAGCCGCAGAGGAGGCCAAATCCAAAGGAAGTCCAATCAAAAGTCCAAGTCTCAGGAAGAGGAGGCAAGGCAGAGCAGACCTCAGAGATAGTCGGGACAGTGGCAGGAGGAAGCTGAAGAAGTGGATTGCTGGAGAGTTCCCGTGCAAGAGTGAGCAGTACTCCGGTTATTGACCCCGAGGCCACCGAAGCAAGAACTGGGCGCATCAACTCGAACCTCCAAACTGCCCAGTCACAGCACAAACATGGTTAAAATATACATATATAACTATATTTCAACAATCAGCACGCCGTGCACGGCACGGTGGGTTGTGCCATTTGGAGAAAACATAAGGTTTCGTGCGATTCCTAACCAGCAATTCCACTGCGATTGGCAATCAATGATGCAAATCAGACTGTTGCTGCCTGCTCAAACACACAAGATCAGGTCCGCGAAGCGCTGACAATGGGGACGACTTTTGCGCCATCCGAGTGCAAACCGAGCGCGAGGCAGCCGCACCCGTCGCACAAACAAGGTTCTCCACATCGCCGCCGGGAATCATTTTATACGAGAAAACTTGTGGTGATGCAGCGTTGTGGTGATATTTTGTTGTGGTAATGTACTGATTCCTGCTCTGCCATATTTTCGGTATAACGGAGTTTAGACTTCTAACCTTCCTTTGATAATCCCAGTAGTGCCACACAAGGCGGTGGCGGAAGTTTCAAAAATAGGAAACCTATAGGAGAGGTTGGTTGTTTTGAATCCCGGATGGCAGAGCGAATTCACTGATGGACCGAAAGGTGGTTGGAGTTGTGCTTTTTGGACTGGTTGCCATGGTTGCAGTGGTCACCTCGTTCACAACTCCTGGATGTAGTGTGGTGTAGTGCAGTAGTTGTAGTTGTAGTGGGGTTGATGTTGTTGAAGTTGTAATGTCGTAGTTGTGGTTGTAGTTTGTAGTTGAAGTGTGGTTGAAGTTGTGATTGTCTTAATTGTAGTAATTGTAGTAGCTGCACTAGCTGTACGAGTTGTAGTTGTAACTGTAACTGTAGTTGTAGTGTAGTTGTAGTTGTAGTTGTAGCGTAGTTGTGGTTGTAGTTGTGGTCGTAGTTGTAGTTGCAGTTGTAGCTGTAATGTAGTCTGCTGTAATTAGCGTAGTGTAGTGTTACGAAGTTGTAGTTGTAGTTGTAATTGTAGTTTGTAGCTGTAGTGTAGTGGTAGTTGTAGTTGTCTATCAATCTATCTATCTATCTACCTATCTATCTATCTATCCATCCATCCATCTATCTACCTGTCTCTCTGCGAGCTTGAAAACGAAGCTATTCTGCGAGACTTGACAACGTCAAAAACGAAGCTATTCTGCGAGACCTCCTCAATTCTTCAAGTTGGCAACATCAAAAACGAAGCAATTCTGCGAGACTTCCTTCAATAATGGAAAGTTGAGTGCAGAGCTCAAGGCCTGTGCCAATGCGTTTTGCGATTTTTCCAGTCCATGTCTCTAAGTATTGCGCCTGCCACGAAAAAGTGAAGCCAGGTCATACGAAGTGCTGCACCTGTCACGCAAAATCATCTTAGCAAACCTGAAGATCTCATGCCCCAAAATCCAACTCCTCTCAGATAAATTTCCGCCCTGATCTCCTAACACATCTACCTCATGTGTCTCTTGTACCGTGCCTGCCACGCGAACCGCATCTTTCCAGATCCTCTTCAAATGTCCCACGCCTGCCATTGTTTTTTTAACTGCTACAAAACCCTCACGTTTTGCTCACTTTTAACAAGGTGCACAATCTCCTGGGCCTGCCAAGCAAAACGACATCTGAACGTCCAAAAGTGCTCCGTACCCTCGTTTTTTGCACTTTTGACTTCGGAATGTGCTTCGTGCCACAACGGCGTACACTTTTTCGACATCTCAACTTCCAAAAGTGCTCCGAGCATGGTGTGCTGTGGTCCCTTTGACTTGGAAATGTGCTTTGCACCACAACGGCGTGCACTTTTTCAACAGCACAACTTCGAAAAGTGCTCCGAGCATGGTGTGTTTTGTACATCTTGACTTGTAAATTTGCTTCGCGCCACAACGGCGTGGAACTTTTCATCTCTCATCTGGCCAGCTGGCTCCGCACCCGCCGCTTTAGCGAGCCTACTTTTCGACCCTCCGGAGCCACAAATCATTGGAAAAACACAGTGTTTCGCGACTTTCCTACCTTTTCGCGCACCTGCATCTTCTTTCTTCTCACTCTTTCTCTTCTCTGATCTTATCTCTTCTGCTCTTCTCCTCTCTGACTCTTCCCACCTCTGCTTTTCCATCTGTCCATATTGTCGGAAGTTTGACTTCTAAACTTCCATCGATAAAGTATAAGAAACCTCCATCAAGCATATCCTGGCGTCTCTATTGCAAACCTGCGAACTCAAAGGTTCCGGTTCCAGGGCGCCGTTTCAACCTTCAAAATTTTAATGACCAGGAGAGACTTTGACTGAGGGATTTCCACGGTTGATGGCGCCAAGGTTTTCAAGGTTGCAAGGTTCCAGTGCGTGAGGGCAGCTATTCAAATTTCGGGATTGCCTGAGTTGTCAAAGGTCTTGATTGAATGACCCCGTTTTGCAATTCAACAGGGAAAATCTGCCAAGGCACCTCTGGAACGAGACGCCAAAAGGTTTTCGCCTGAGAAAGAATGTGGGGAATCTTGTGAAATCCTGCGAATATATGGCATACCCCTGTAACCAAATTTAGATCTATATGGCGAAAGGTCACGGAATTGGCTTTTGAGGTGGGCCTCGACTGAAAGAAATTCTGAAGCAATTCTGGTTTCAACCAGCTGCAGGTGTCAAGTGGCGAACACCTCGCCATGGTTTCTTGGCTCCCCAAC